>JAYESA010000006.1:233247075-233634575 GCA_036927795.1 Iris macrosiphon
ATGTATTTATATAATAAGTATATATATATATAATATATATTATATTATATTATGTATATATACTATTATATATATATATATATATATATATATATATATATATATATATATATATATATATATATATATAAATATTTTATATTACTATTATTTATACTATTATATATATATATATATATGTATATGTATATATTATTATTATTATATATATATATATGTATTTATATGTATTATGTATATGTATATGATATATATAGTAAGTATATATATAATATATTATATTATTTTATATTATTATGTATATATATATACTATTATATATATATAAGTACTATTATGTATACTATTATCTATATATATATATATATATATATATATATATATATATATATATTATATATATATATATATATATATATATATATATATATATATATATAATATGTATATATATTATGTATTTATTATATGTATATATATATGATATATATGTTAAGTATATATATAATATACTTTTTTATATTATTTCTTTTTTTATGTATATATACTATTATATATATATATATATAAGTAAATATATATACTATTATATATAAGTATAAATATGTATATATAATATTATTATATGTATATATATATTAAATATGTATCTATATTTATATGTATATATATATAAATATTATTATTATGTATTATGAATATATCTATTATATTTATACTTTTATGCATATGACATATATATATTATATAAGTATATATGTATTATATCTTATATATAACTATAAGTATATATATATGATGTACTAAAATATATTTATGAGTATATAAATATACACGTACTTATGTATATTATAAATATAGATATATTCATAATTATGTATGTATATGTATATACTATATATGTAATTACTATAAGTACATATGTATACTTGCATATTAAAATATTAAATTATAAATTTACGACACGTGTACGTCTTAAACAACGTGCACCAACGACGCAGTTAGTGATCCAAGGTCACAGGACCATACAGACGCAACTACAGGAACAGGTTATTGGTACTCACAGCTTGAGGACGTAGGCAAGTATACCTTGCCAAATTTCCTACTGTTTAAATTATAAACTGTTGTATGTTATCTTGTTGAAATTACATATAACTGTGTGCGTCCGAGATTGACTCGGGTGCAGTCGACGAATACGTCGATACATAGTGTAACTGACTTAGACACTAGTAGTCTCACCTACATATGCGAGGGTATTCTGATATCCTCCTAGACCCTGACACTTGTACACGTAGCACGATGGCAATTCATATTGGGATGCGGGTTGGCGTACTCGACTAGCTACCGGTGTGTGTGACGTGCATCACGGTTTAGCACAAAATCAGGACTATTCAGAAAAGTTATGACTTGACATATAGTCATGTGGTATACACGTCGTGTATTCGACTTGTGTATCCGCATTGGGCGGGGAAGATAACTAGTAGGCGTATGTGATACACACATTAGACTCCGTAGTATCCAGAGGAGCCACGGATCCAATGACTTTCTTTATTCAGATATCGCGTTCTTCGGAGCGATACAGACGTATATATATTTGCAGATACCTCATTCTTCGGAATGATGGACGTTACATGATCAGATACCATACTCTTCGAAGAATGGACGTTATGCCTACGCCTACCCATACGTACCAAGGTTGTCTTCCCATTGCATTTACTTAGATGGTTAGCACACCCTTTATTTATTTTATTCAGTATTTATATATATGGCATACTTTTATGTATCTTGGTACGTCCCACTGAGGACCTGGTTCCCTTCCAGATCTAGACGAGGCATACTATCCCACGGTGTACTATCTTGGTACTTTCTGTTTACTTGGCATGTTGTATTTTTATACCTTGTTACGTCCCTCTGAGGACCTGGTTCCCTGCCAGTTTTGCAGCATAGATGATTACGGAGCATTTGGAGTTGCATGTCTTGCGTGCATGGTACCAGGTACTCACATTATATCTACCGGCATTATGGTTATTTTACATTGTTTATTTCATCTGCTGTTGTAGCCTAGTTTTTATAGACTCATACTTCTTCTCGAGTCTATTGGAGTTAGTGTGTTATTGGGCGGCCGACTCTAGCACATATAGCTCTTTCTTGTATACTGATTTATATTGTGGATTGAGACATAGAGGTTTACATTATGGAATATCTAGATAGTGCCCTTTATATTACAGCTTATACGTATTCGAGTCAGACCAGAGTTTGGTCGAATGCGTAGCTGGCGTGTCACGTAATCCTGGTCCTACATATTTTGGGACTGGGGCATGACAGCAGCCGTCGCAGCTGCTACTGCTACTGCTGCCGCTCCTGCGGCTGACCTTCGACCACCCCTGCCGGAGCTCCGCCCCCCCTCCGCCGCCGACGATGACACCGGACACCCCCCCCCTCTGACACGTCAGGTATACTATACCTATACGTATATATATATATATATATATATATATATATATATATATATATATATATATATATATATATATATATATATATATATATTTATTTATATATGTATATATGTTATATATTATATAATTATATGTATATATATATGTATATATATAGTAAGTATATATATATATATATATATATATAATATATTATATTATATTATGTATATATACTATTATATATATATATAAGTATTTTATATTATTATTATTTATGCTATTATATATATATATATATATATATATATATATATATATATATATATATATATATATATATATATATATATATATATGTATATATATTATGTATTTATATAATAAGTATATATATATATATAATATATTATATTATATTATGTATATGTACTATTATATATATATATATATAAATATTTTATATTACTATTATTTATACTATTATATATATATATATATGTATATGTATATATTATTATTATTATATATATATATGTATTTATATGTATTATGTATATGTATATGATATATATAGTAAGTATATATATAATATATTATATTATTATGTATATATATACTATTATATATATAAGTACTATTATGTATACTATATATATATATATATATATATATATATATATATATATATATATATATATATATATATATATATATAATATGTATATATATTATGTATTTATTATATGTATATATATATGATATATATGTTAAGTATATATATAATATACTTTTTTATATTATTTCTTTTTTATGTATATATACTATTATATATATATATATATATATAAGTAAATATATATACTATTATATATAAGTATAAATATGTATATATAATATTATTATATGTATATATATATTAAATATGTATCTATATTTATATTTATATGTATATATATATATAAATATTATTATTATGTATTATGAATATATGTATTATATTTATACTTTTATGCATATGACATATATATATTATATAAGTATATATGTATTATATCTTATATATAACTATAAGTATATATATATGATGTACTAAAATATATTTATGAGTATATAAATATACACGTACTTATGTATATTATAAATATAGATATATTCATAATTATGTATGTATATGTATATACTATATATGTAATTACTATAAGTACATATGTATACTTGCATATTAAAATATTAAATTATAAATTTACGACACGTGTACGTCTTAAACAACGTGCACCAACGATGCAGTTAGTGATCCAAGGTCACAGGGCCATACAGACGCAACTACAGGAACAGGTTATTGGTACTCACAGCTTGAGGACGTAGGCAAGTATACCTTGCCAAATTTCCTACTGTTTAAATTATAAACTGTTGTATGTTATCTTGTTGAAATTACATATAACTGTGTGCGTCCGAGATTGACTCGGGTGCAGTCGACGAATACGTCGATACATAGTGTAACTGACTTAGACACTAGTAGTCTCACCTACATATGCGAGGGTATTCTGATATCCTCCTAGACCCTGACACTTGTACACGTAGCACGATGGCAATTCATATTGGGATGCGGGTTCGCGTACTCGACTAGCTACCGGTGTGTGTGACGTGCATCACAGTTTAGCACAAAATCAGGACTATTTAGAAAAGTTATGACTTGGCATATAGTCACGTGGTATACACGTCGTGTATTCGACTTGTGTATCCGCATTGGGCGGAGAAGATAACTAGTAGGCGTATGTGATACACACATTAGACTCCGTAGTATCCAGAGGAGCCACGGATCCAATGACTTTCTTTATTCAGATACCGCGTTCTTCGGAGCGATACAGACGTATATATATTTGCAGATACCTCATTCTTCGGAATGATGGACGTTACATGATCAGATACCATACTCTTCGAAGAATGGACGTTATGCCTACGCCTACCCATACGTACCAAGGTTGTCTTCCCATTGCATTTACTTAGATGGTTAGCACACCCTTTATTTATTTTATTCAGTATTTATATATATGGCATACTTTTATGTATCTTGGTACGTCCCACTGAGGACCTGGTTCCCTTCCAGATCTAGACGAGGCGTACTATCCCACGGTGTACGAACCCGGACAGGAGACGAGGTATGCATCGAGGAGGAGTTAGAGGTGCTGCCATCAGAGTCCCCCTGATCTTCGGTAGACTCACCATCTGGAGCTGGAGCCTCTTTACCAAGATAGACGATGCTCTAGTCTTACTATATTTCAGCACTTTTACTTTATCTTTTGTAGTGAGTTTGTTCCCACCAGGCATATCTGATTTGTACTATGATATTTCAGACTCAGCACTTATATTCCAGCACTTATTTCAGTAGTCCTTATTATATTATGGATGAGATTAGACATTACCTGTTATCTTCTAGTATTAAACCTGTTAGTATTTTAGGACAGCGTAGCATGTCTCATTGGGTCCATTAAATTGGGTAATCTCTCAGAGATGTGACAGCTGGCCAATGCCACGTGGCCTGGTCCTGCATATTTTAGAATTGGGACGTGACATCCAGCTTCCGCATCTCCTCGTTAATCTTTTGATACTCATCGGAGACAAGGGAGGTTATGTCTGCTACCGCAAGACTCTGCAACTTAACGAGCTGAACGACTAAAGTTTCCAGATCCTTCAAGACTTGCTCCATTTCTTGGAGGATGCCCTCGGAGCCAGGGTACAATTTGGCCCCGTCAACTTGCTTCTCCAGGATGGATTTGATGGTTTCAAACGGGAGGCTCCCGCTATTTACCAGAGGAATCCTATCTTTTAGAATGTCACAGAAGCTATTCATATGGATATTCACCAGTCGCCCCATCCTCAAACCTGTGAGCGAAGTTGTATGTAGCCTCTAAGCAAAAATTTACGGTAGAGGTGATGGGCCCATCCCAGCAGATTGAGCAGGCGGTGGTCCTGATATGGTTGGAACTGTTAAGACACGAACTTAACATCCTAGTCCAAAAAAAAAAAAAAAAAAAAAGTAGAGTATGAGCGGAGGGGCAGAATTATACCTTATGTGGCATGAAGAACGGTGCCCGATGTCCCACCCACCTTCTCAACTACAGTTGTGTCAATAGGATCGACTTGGCCAGCCACCGCAGCAACATGTGTTCCCTCGACTCCTAGCTCTGGCTTTAGGGGTAATCAAGGAATTGTTAAGAGCCTCTTTATGTTCCGGGAGGACTTCTAGTTCCTCAATGGTTACACCTGAAAATCATCGAGAATGCAGATTGAAGGATGAGTCAAGACAAAAAGAATAAAGGATCAATACCTTGGCTCGATCTAACTATAGTAGATTTGTCGCTGGGTATCTCCAAAGTTGTCTGCAGTTAGGCTTTCTGTTCTGATGAGAGAAATGCACCCGATGGTGGCACATACGCAGATGGTTCATAATCCTCTACTACAGGTTCACTCTGCTGTTCTTCTTCAATGCCTCTGACTTCTTAAGCGCCCTGCCCGAGAATTTCTTCCATGAAAGAGTTTGAGCCCTTGTCCCTTCGTGGTGAAGCTTCAGGCGAAGAGACGATGATGTTAACTTCCACATCATTCCTTGTTTGAGAAGACCCTGTTCCCCGTATGACTTTGTCACCACAGCCGCACCCTGCATGATGTGAGATGGTCCAGGTGGTATAAAAGCAATCGGCAAGACCGTTTCAGTGGCCACATCGAGAACGGGGTCTACCTCTGGTAGGTGGGGTCTTAATGACTTCCTCTCCCCCGATGACGGGATTCTCTTAGAGGCGGCTGGCTCTTCTTCCTTGGAATGATGTATGCTCCTCCTCCTATTTGGTACCAGGGTCTTGATGACTAATGGGGCCCACGCTTCTACGACATCAATAAAGCAGCAGTATCTGTGTCGAGGGGAATTTCTATTAGAAGTCCCAGCTCGTCTTTTGTAGCATCACTGGTTGGATGCATGGGTTCCTTCCTGTTCAGAATCCCCTTTCTTCCCTCTTCTCGGCTTCTTCGAGGACTTCAACGGTCTGAAAGAAGTCTTCCGATCAAACTCCTTGTAGAAGGTATTGATCGAACAGTAAAACTGCACAGCGGATGCCAAAATCCGCAAAGAAGGACGATTCTCGGGGATAGTGAAAAGCGCGTGAGTACCAACGGAGTAGAAGTATCTCCAAGCTCGGGCACCGTCAAATAAAATGCCTTCATAACCAAGGCATCGATTGGTGTTCCCTAGGAAAAGCTGATCGTACTCGAATTGTCGAGCGAAACGGCTTGGCATGTACGGCTACAAGAAGCACTCGTTCATGTTCCGATAAACTAGATTGGAGGGCCTGATGGAAAAGAGCCAATGGAAAGCTTCTTGAGGCAAGGCTAACCTACTCGCGCCTTCATCCCGAAAGGTCTGACCAGGCTCTAGCTCAGTCGTCTGAGGGGGCAGAAAAGGAGGCAGTTCTTCAAGATGCTCAAAGTCTTCCTGCAGGATGGAAGGGTTGTGTAGTTCCATGAAGACCGTTCAAAATGTCAAATATAGGCGTCTCCTGGTTCGCTCGAGATTTCCAACCATGGACTCATGAAGTCCAGGGTAGTGAAGGAGCAGTCACCCCCATCAGGTAGCAATGCGGCATCCCCATCAGGTACAAATGTGGCATATGTAGTGCCATGTTCCCCATTTTCGGGGATCGCGACTAAAAAATACTTTCGGTATCGTTCGATCAGGATAGATTTAATCAAGATCATTTTCTTGTTATGGATTGGCTTCTTAAGAATCGACTACTATATTTAGTGGACTGCGTCCCAAGGACAGACTTAGTGGCACAGTCAAGAGGGACCTCTCCGCTGCAAATTTTTGTTTACCTTTTTCGATGTCGCATTTTTGCTTTCGAGTTGGTTTTTGAACTAACATTTTCCTGAACGGTTTTGATAGATTTTATTGTTTTCGTTCGTTGAACTTCTCTTTTGTTTCGAACTTTGAAAAAAAGAGAAGAAGATGTATTGATCGTTTGTTTGTGGCAATACAGGTGATCGTGCAGACGTCGTGCGAGCGGAGTCTTGAAGAACCTCTTTCCTTTTCCTCTCTCCATCAACTTGTGAGTGTCTATACTTTCGATTAGTTGATCATTCTTCCAAGTCTTCATACCTAATAATCTTGCTCTCTTGATAGTGTTCGGATCAACGATACCATAATAACTAAAAGGTATCAAGATAAAAATAGAATAGACTTAGAATACTTGATGCTTGTCAACCAATTTGTGAACAATTACACTGTTGCATGCTAGTTCGCTTAGAATGTGCTTTTATCATGTTTCAATTCTAGCAAGAACATATTCTTCTGTTACTGTGCTATGTGTTGAACAATCTTTACTATGCGATTCACTTGAACATGAAGACTATACTATTCAGATCATGCCGTGTTGCTTGTTTAATGATTTATGTTGTCTTGAACTGCTTCTTTGGATAACTTAGTTTTTAAACGTTGCTTGGTCACGGACAACTTGTGCACAAGGTTATCGGGTTCCTGCGAACGATCGCTGGGGCAATGGGACCGATTCGATCTGGACGAAACTGTAAACCCCTACAATTTTGAATTTTTTGAATTTTATTATTTTTGTTTTAAATATAGGATTTTTTGGTTATTTTTAGCATATATATATATATATATATATATATATATATATATATATATATATATATATATATATATATATATATCCTTTGATTTTTAACTTTTTATTTGTTAAAGTATTATTAAATTTTCTAGAATTTTTTTGTGCACAAAGCTATTTTACGAAAATTTATATATATATATTAAGATATATACAAGAAAATAGAAAAGAAAAAGAAATAAATAATAAAAGTAAAATAAAACTTAACCCAGACCTGACTGTTCCCCGCGGCCTTATCCGCGATCTTCCTCGACCCGCCTATATATATATATATATATATATATATATATATATATATATATATATATATATATATATATATATATATATACACATATAGACACAGGAAAAAAATCCTAACCCTAAAAGCTGTCCGGTCTTCTCCTCTTCCACGTGACCCCTACGGATCTGCCCCGCCGCCCTGGCCGACTGCCGGCCGTCGAGCGTGGCAACCCGCGTGGATGACTCGACTTCACAACGTTATTTCTTTCTTGTCGTGTGATCATTTTTTGACCTGTCTTCTCTGGTATGTTCACAACCTAACACTCATGGTATCCCTTCGAATAGTTTGTTTTAATTCGTTCTATGTTGATCGCAAATTGTGATCCAAAATCAAGAAAACTTGATTTCGGGATCATAAGAAACTGTCCCAACACGCTGTTTTTCAAACCATTTTCTTTCAAACCAATGAACCAAAAATCAAATTTCTTTTTCCAGATTAAAGAAAACATAACCAAGATTTAATCCCTTTAATTAGTTTATTTCATTTCATTTTATATTATTGTAAATTCAGTGTTAAAATTAAAAAACATAATTTTTTTATATGGGGTACGTTCCGCCAAACGAGGCAACTTCATCGCGTGTGGATTACACCGAAAGGCGTGTATCGTCAACACAGACGTGTGGGCTTTCGCAGAACTTGATTTGGACATGTGTGTACACCGGAATCAACGGAGTATCCGCCAAAAAATTCGGTATCGACCTTTTTTTGAATATGTACAAATACTTCGTGTGTGCTTGTCATTTTGCAACAAAACTTGCATCATCGAATTCACAGCATTGCGCTAGTCCTGTGATTCATGTTTGGTACGATTCTGAGAACGTTGACGAAACACCATTTTGCGGGCCCCACGGTCCTACTTGACCGACATTTTTGTGACCGGCTCATCGGAACCCAATTTCGGATATTCTATTAAGGTCGTGTCATCATTCTGGACTTGTAGACACTAAGTTTGTCGACTTTGGAGAACTTTGTCTTTGGCATATTTTACGGTGTAAAGTGGGCCACATTTGAACAACGCTTTGACTCAAAACTGTCAAGTTTTTTTCAGTGTCCAAACTGGACTTATGGGTAGTCAATCTTATCTATTTCGCATGTGTTGGAAATAATGGTTATATTATTTTTAGCATTTTGAGGCGTTCGTGCGAATTCCACATTTTTGGGAGTAGTTGGCGTAGCAAGCTTGCTACCTGGACTTAGCTATACCATCCTCCTTGTCACGTCCCAATCCCGCAAGGGTCGATCGTCCTCGCTTGGATCCTTTGCGAAACCGATCGTCCTCGCTTGGGCATGATGCCGTGCGAGTCTGGAGTTGTGCTCGCACAAGGCAAGAACGTACAGTGATAGAAATTTATTTGAAATACAAGTTAGAAAACACATTCACAAATAGTTGTACACAAAGTATAGGAAGAAAATATGCTTTTCATTGATAATTCAGGGTAATTTATATTGAGTTTACATTTGATGCGCCTCTCGGCTATTTGGTTTGCATTACAAAAAAAAAAAAACTCAAAAGGTAGGGCGCGCTCCATCAAATAAGCCTTATCGTCCGTACATTACGCCCTTGTATAAATTGAAAAACTATGCCTCCAAAATGAACTGGCTTCCACTATACTTCAAAATAGAAGAGCTTCTAACGCCTTCTCGTCTATCCACTAGCATTGCACATCCTGAGTGCCTGAAATATTTTGCCCACAACGTTGGTCAGTACTCAGCTTGTACTGGTGAGCGGGACGAACCCACTCGCCTAAATCAACACTTGCTTATTAGGGATGAGCATGCATTAAAATGATCTTGCTATTAAGAATTAAGTGAATTCAGTTCATATCAGTTGTATGGTTTTAGAGGAACAAATAACGTTGAACCTGTATAGCAAATCGGTCGCTTTCTCATCCGATGTGCGCCTTCTCTGCACCGAAACACAAGTATACTTACCATCTGCACAAGACAATAGATTAGCATGTGTTCTATCTATATGCGATCATTGGTGTGATCGATACCATGGGGACTTATCCAAGGCATTGCGGCTTGCCCTGTCAGCCCGGGTAGCAAGCCCTGCTGAAGGTCCCGCAATGCATCGCGACTAGCACGATCAAATATTTTTTCCCGGGTCGATACGGTTTCAGTGCCCCGAAATACCGTTTCGAGGAAATTCCAAACCTTGTGCACAAGTTATCCCAGACCATATAAATGCGTGAACAGTTCAACTATCATACAATATATGAGATTAAACAGAAGAAGTAAAACAACAATATATATACTTATGAAGCAGTTCATATTTTCTCAAAGCCGTGTTCCAATTTTGGTGTCCCGTGGGTCCAAACTTTTTGAGGCACCAGGTTGCAACCAATATTTCAGATGCCGCATTCCATCAGGAAGTTCCTTGGTTTCGAACCATAACTGCCGCTTTATTTCGGAGCTCGTGTTTAGATAGTGTACATGAATATACAAGTTAGTCTACAATTTCCATGTTCCTTTCTTAGTGGCTGGCATGCATTATGGCTAAGGATTTTCTAGGCGTTCGGCCAGGCATCATCAATTGAACGTTTGAATCATTAGAGAAGTGGACGTGAAGAAGTAGGAAAGAAGGGTCCGAACCACCCACCAATTAAGGAAAGTACTGAAAGGATTTCCGCCTAGCGACGATCAAACGCCAGTTACACGGACCTGCAATAGCACGAGTACCGGGTTACAATCCTTTGCCTATCCTTCCTCCCGAACTCCCCAAGAACCAAAGCTCTAAGCGAGAAAGCCAACAACGAAAACCAAGCATATCGAAAGCAATACCAAAATAAAATCCTAAAGCGACATCAAGAAAACCAAGCAACAAAATACGAAAACTATTAGACTCGTTTCAATAGAGGCCTATCCATGAGTTTGAAAGGATCATCGCATTTTTTCCGTGGCAAGAGGATGCCGAAGATTCTAAACACCAAGCTACGACTTAGATAAACTAGCCACAAGCCCAACTATAGTGCGCATCCTGGTCGGATCGGAATTTGAGGCACTACATAATATACCACTAAGAAAAAGTTTTATCCCAAAACTTAAGAACAAGGTCTTACCTCCGACTGAACTAACAATGAAGGGTAATTTCCTTCATCTCTGACTCCATCTTCCACGTTGATTCTATTAGTCAATGGTTCAACCATAAAATGCGAACCAAGGACATTGTACGGTTCCATAACACCTTCTCCTTTTGATCCAAAATATGCACAGGCTCCTCTGAGTACGATAAGTCCATGTGCAGTTCTAATTGATCGAAGCTAACCACATGACTCGGATCATGCACATAGTTCCAAAGTTGAGAGACATGGAAGACATCGTGCACTTTCGCCAGGCAGGGGGTAGTGCAATTTGATAGGCCACAGTTGTCACTCGCTCAAGTATTTTAAAGGGGCCAACAAATCTGGGACTCAATTTGTCCTTAATACCGAAGCGCATCACTCTACGCATTGGTGTCACTTTCAAGAAGATGTGATCCCCGACCATAAACTCCAAGGGTCTTCGATGAGCATCAACATAACTATTTTGTCGGCTCTAAGCAGTGCGGGGTCTTTCCTAAATCAAGCAAACTTTCTCAATGGCCTACTCCGCCAGCTTTGGCCTGAATACCTGTCGCTCGCTGACTTCGTCCCAGCAGATTGGTGATCGACACTTCCGCCCATAGAGCGCTTCGTACGGTGCCATCTGGATGCTTGATTGGTAACTGTTGTTGTACGCGAACTCCGCTAATGGAAGGTGCGTGTCCCAACTAGTCTTTAAATCGATCGCACACAGTCGCAACATATCCTCAAGCATCTGATTCGTCCTTTCCGTCTGGCCGTCAGTCTGGGGGTGATATGCGGTACTGAACTTTAGCTTAGTGCCCAAAGCAGACTGTAGGCTAGTCCAAAAATAAGATAAGAAACGTCCGTCGCGGTCCGAGACGATTGAGGCAGGTACTCCGTGTAGTCAGACAATCTTGTCAATGTAAATCTGCGCTAACCGATCAACGCTCCATGTAACTTTGATAGGGAGAAAGTGGGCAGATTTAGTCAAACGATCAACTATGGCCCAAATTGCATCATGCCCCTGCGACGTCTTTGGAAAGACCACGATAAAATCTATAGCGATGTTGTCCCACTTCCACTCGGGAATAGCAAGGTTCTGCAGCTCCCCGTCGGGCCTCTGATGTTCAGCTTTCACCTGTTGATAGGCCATACACTGTGACACAAATGTGGCCATATCCCGCTTCATACCGTGCCACCAGAAGGTCATGTGCAAGTCCTTGTATATCTTGGTGCTCCCCGGATGTAAAGAATACTTTGCATAGTGTATCTCTGTCATAATTTTCTTTCGGAGTTCTGGATCGCTAGGAACACATAATCTTTCTTTCATCTGTAAGGTCACATCTTCGCCTTCCATAAAGTTGGACGTCTTTTTCGTCGAGATCAGCCCACGCACCTTCGTTAGGAACTGATCGTCCCTCTGAGCAGACTTTATTCTATCATACAAACTCGGCTCAAGATGGAGTGGAGCCAGCTGCATTCCTCGATGCCGAACTCAAAATTCGATGCCCATCACCTCTAGATCCTGAAGCAGATGACTGTTTATGGATAGCGAGCCCACGTGCTTTCGACTCAGAGCATCAGTAATGACGTTTCCTTGACCGGTGTATATGCGATCGTCAGGTCGTAGTCCTTTATCAGTTCTAGCCAGCGCCGCTGCCGGAGGTTCAGTTCCCGTTGGGTGAATAGATATTTTAGGTGCTTGTGGTTTGTGTAGATTTTGCAAGCAATATCATAGAGATAATGCCACCACAACTTCAGTGTGAACATAATTGCCGCCAATTCTAAGTCATGTGTTGGGTAGTTTTTCTCGTGCGGCTTCAATTGTCTTGAGACGTACGATATCACCTTGTCCCTCTGCATGAGATCACACCCTAAGACGAGTCCCGAAGTATCTCTGTATATCTGAAACTCTTCTACTCCATCCGAAAGTGCAAGTATTGGAGATGAAATAAGCCGTTGCTTTAGCTCCTGAAAGCTAGCTTCGCAGTCGTCACTCCACTTGAATGCAATCCCTTTCTGAGTAAAGCGAGTCAAAGGTGATGCCAATTTAGAAAACCTTTCATGAACCTATGGTAGTATCCCGCTAGGCCCAGAAAGCTACGAACTGAAGGACCGTGAGACAACTCTAGAGGGGGTGAATAGAGTACAGCGGAATAATCTACCCAATTTAAGATTATCAGAATGAAGGCAGTTGCTAACTAACAGTGTATATAAAGACAGTAAAGTAAAGCAGTAAAGTAGAGAGAGAAAGAAAATACAAACACCAAGATGTATACTAGTTTTTCTCTGAGAGGACTAGTCCAGTCCCGAGAATTCAAGCTTAGAATTTTATCCACTATAATAACCAATAGAGAATCACAAGCTTTGATCCGAAGGCTTGCCACTTCTTACACCATAAGGTTTGATACGAAGTCTCGCAACTTCACAGCTTACATCAGTCCTAGACTCAAATAAATAAAATATTCTATTTGAATAGACGTATTATAGACGACATGTACAAGCAGTATTGAGGCTTCAGATCGTGACATATAAATGCATGGTTTAGTTAACTATCAAAATCAATTTGACTGAGACTGGATGAGCCAATAATCTCCCCCATTTTGATAATTGACAAACTATGAATGATACTGCAAGTCTTTGATATGAAAGGCTCCCCCGTAACTATGGAGAGGTGATATGTTGAAGACAACGTCTGTCAAGTATCATCTTGTATGCTAGTATCATGTATGTCTTTCTCCCCTGTTGTCATTTGATCGATATGGCATGCTCCCCCTAAATCGGTGAGATAAAAAGAAAAACAAGAGATTAAAGTGTATACAGGATAATATATAATGACAAAAATAAAATGCATTTAAACTGTTATTTATTTGAAAGAAAACATACAAAAGTAGATGTGTAGTGACAACATCATATAGAGCATCTAAAAGTAAACTTTTAAAACATTTAAATCCATTGAGTAACTAGTTGTCATGTTCATCATCTTCATCATCCGGTTCAACTATTCTGTTTGGATTAAAGAAGGCATCAGCTGGATCCAAATATCGCTGAACATAAGGGTGATCAATATAAAATTCTTGTTGATTCGGATTTTGAAGAATCGGAAAAGGTCTGACTGGGTGCTTCGATAGGGTGTTCTGGATGTCTATCAAGGTGTTTCAAAGAGCCTGAGTCTGAAGAGTTTGGCGATGATCAGTAGCACGATTGCGTATATCTTCTTGGTGGAAGCGATCACGCAACAGATTGAAAATAGACTAAGGTTTGTGGTTGTTCATCAACAGGAGGGACGGAATCAACATGATGAGTGTTGGAGTTTGATGATGAGTTATAAGGTAGAAGCATAGTTGGCTCAAATCTCTTAATTCTATTAAGGTATAAAGGTTCCTCAAGATTTGGACAAGTATCGAAAGGAATGTCAAAATAGCTGAAAATTGTTGGCAAGTACATGGCATATAGTAGTGGACACCCTTTCTTGCGATATTGAACCATTTGAGATAGGATGGTATGGGGAACATTGGAGTTAATGCCGAAATATAAATGATATAAAGCTGACATTTCTAGATAAGAGACCTCATCAAAGTAAGTCTTCTTAGGTAGAAAAGTTGAAAAGATAATACAATGTATTTCAAAGAAGTGACCATTCAAATATCTAGCATAAAATTTTTCAGTGGACATTCAAGAGGATGACAAAGGATATTCTTGAAAGAATCTAGGGTTAAGTCATGGTCGAATTGAACTTGCGTGATGTTGACTAAGGTTTGTCCATCAGCGAAAATACGTAGGATTTTACCCAAGTCACTCGCATCGAATTCAATTGGAATGCCTTGAACTCTAGATGAAATAGTGTCATGTTCATATGTTAAGTTATAATAGAATATTTAAATAGCATTGATGTAAATATTGGTACGGGTCGTAAAAAAATCTTTAAGTTGAAGTTTTTGAAGAATAGGTAGATAGTCTTTGTGTTGAGAAGTAAATTCAATAGGATGGCCAAAACAAATGTGTCTCTTGGAGAAGTCATTAAACCAATCATTTGAAATTTGGAGGCTTCAAATGGTGAAACCGTCAAATTCTCCTAATTTTGGAATAATGGGACAGAAAACGTGTCATAAAAGGAATCTTGTTTCCTTTTAGGGTCTATTAGGAGAGGATGTAGGAGAAAAAACTAAGGTTTTATTTGTGGAGGAGGAATAATTTTTGTTGTTTTGAATGAATGAGCAACGAAATGATCTATAAATAGAGTAGCATAAACCTAAATTTGGAAAAAGATTAAATGACATAGCATATTCTGGAATTGAACTAACCGATCGGTCCGAGCTCGGTCCGAGTTCGGTCCAAATTCTCTTGACATTTATTTTCCGAATCTCAATGTAACTTTAATCGATATTATGTCTTTCTTGACTTGATATAAATACAGAATAATAAGTGCTGAACTTAAATCGTACATTTTTAAGAGTTTAAATCATCTCAGAGTAGTTGTAGAGGCCGGATCCCAACTAGCGGTGGTTCAAAGACACTTAAATAATGTGTCACTTAAGGTTAGTTACACCTTTTTGACAGAAGGGCCCTTTCGGCTTGTATCCAAAAATTGTAAAACTTTTTGAAAAGTGTGACAAAAAAATTGTAAAGCATCTTATGTTTCTTATATTTTATCAGAATTCAAAAGACCTAATTCTCGACGGATAAAGTTGAATCGATCTTCAGCTAAAGGTTTAGTAAAGATGTCTGCTAATTAATATTTTGTGTCCACATACTCTAAAAAAATATCTTCGTGTAATTGATGATCCCTTAGAAAATGATGACGGATTTCTATGTACTTAGTGCATGAGTGGCATACTGAATTTTTAGTGAGATTAATGGTGCTAGTGTTATCACAGAAAATAGGAATATTCTTATAGTATAGATTGAAGTCTTCTAGGGTTTGCTTCAACCACAAAATTTGAGCACAACAGCGTCCTGCGGTGATATACTCTGCCTCAGTTGTTGATAATGCAATAAAATTTTATTTTTTGCTAAACCAGGAGACTAGAGACTTTCCTAGGAAATGACACGTGCCGCTGGTGCTTTTTCGATCAATTTTGCATCCAGCAAAATCAGCATTTGAGTAACCGGCAAGGTCAAAGGACGTGGTTTTGGGATACCATAAGCCTGCCGACAAAGTTCCTTTAAGATATCTAAAGATACACTTAACTGCGCACAAATGTGATTCCTTAGGATTTGCCTGATATCTAGCACAAAGACATACATCAAACATAATATCTGGGTGATTAGCAGTTAGATATAACAAACTACTAATCATACCTCGATACTTACGTATGTCTGTTGGTTAACTGCTATCATCAAGGTCAAGTTTAGTGGACGTTGCCATTGGAGTTCCGATAGGCTTTGTATTGTCCATGTCGAACTTTTTGAGCAAATCCTTCGTGTACTTAGCCTGCTGGATAAAGTTTCCTTGTGAATATATTTTGATTTGAAATCCTAGGAAGAAAGTTAGTTCTTCCGTCATGCTCATCTCAAATTTACTCTGCATACACTTAGCAAACTCGTTACATGGCATCTCATTAGTATATCCAGATATAATATTATCAACATATATTTGCACTAATAATAAAGAATCATCAGAAGATTTTATAAAAGGGTAGTATCAATTTTTTTTCTTTTGAAAAACTGTTTTCAAGTAGAAAGAAGCTAAGACGTTCATACCAAGCACGAGGGGCTTGTTTGAGTTCGTATAGAGCCTTTCGTAACTTGAATACGTGGTCAGGGGGTTGTTTAACAAATTTTTTTTCTATGATAACTCTATTTAGAAAAGCTCTTTTAACATCCATTTGGAAAAGTTTGAAGTTATAAAAACTAGCAAAAGCGCAAAGCATTCAGATAGATTCAAGTCTAGCAACAGGAGCATAAGTTTCATCGTAGTCGATACCTTCTTCTTGGTTGTATCCTTAAGCTAGGAGACGTGCTTTGTTACGTGTAACTGAACCATCCTCATTTAATTTATTTTGAAAAACCCATTTAGTACCAATGATCGGATAATCATTAGGTTTAGGAACAAGTTTTCAAACTTGATTGCGTTTAAATTGGTTGAGTTCCTTTTGCAAAGCAGAAATTCAAAATTCATCAGCAAAAGCTTTATCAGTATTTTTAGGTTCTATTTGAGAAATAAAAGCAACATTTGCAATGGTATCTCTATTTGAGGAACATGTACTTACACCTTTCGATACATCGCCTATTACCAAGTCTTCAGGATGATCTGTGGAAAACTTTAGTCTCCTTGGCAGACTTCCTGGATGACTTGTACTGTTTGTATCTTTTGATGTCTTATTGGTTGCGGGATGACTACCTTCATCTTCGCTGTCGTTTAGTGCTTGAGTATTGTATTCATCAAATGTAACATTGATTGATTCTTCAACAGTCAATGAGGTTTTGTTGAATACTCTGAATCCTTTACTTTTGGCGGCATAACTTAGAAAAATACCTTCATCGGCCTTGGAGTCAACTTTTCCTAGATTATCTTTGGTATTAAGAATAAAATATTTGCAGCCAAAATTTTTAAAGTAATTAATTGTAAAAATTCTACCAAACCAAAGTTCATAGGGATTTTTCTTCGATATAGGTCGAATAAGCACCTTATTCAAAATATGGCATGAAGTACTTACAGCTTCAGCCCAAAAGTATTTCGAAAGTTTATACTGATTTAACATGACTCTAGCCATATCGCCAAGAGTTATATTCTTCTGCTCTACAACACCATTTTGTTGTGGAGTTCTAGGACAAGAAAATTTATGAGAAAAACTATTTTTATTGCAAATCTTTTGAAATCACTAATTTTGAATTCGCCTCCATGATCACTTCGGATACGAGTAATCATGAAACCTTTTTTATTTTGAACCTTTTTGCAAAAAGTGACAAATTCAGAAAATGCTTTATTTTTGTTTGCAAGAAAATAAACCTATGTGTATCTAGAAAAATTATCAATAATAACATAAGCATAAAGCTTACCGGCAAGACTAGCGACTCTACTGGGTCCAAACAAGTCCATATGCGAGAGTTGTAGAGGTCTAGAGGTACTTACATAGTTGATTGATTTAAAGGAATATTTAGTAGCTTTATTCTTTTCACAGTCAGCACATACCATATCTTTCTTGTAAGTAATCTCTGGTAAGCCTCTTACGAGTTTTTTTATGGATAGTCTTGCAATAGTGTCCATGTTTGCGTATCCTAGACGCATATGCCATATCCAACTATCATCTTTGTTGGTGTATAGATATTTTTCTGCATTGTCAGTGTCTTTTGCAAGATAGAAAAAATATATATTGTCTTCCCTTATCCCTTCAAAGATAACCTTACCAGTAGATCTTTCACAAATATAATATTTATTTTTAACGAAGTTAATACCATAACCATGGTTAGCTAGATGACTGATGCTGAGTAGGTTATGTTTTAATTCCGTTACTAGACAAATATCTTTTATGACATGATAGGGAGGAACACATATATTACCATTACCAATTATGTATCCTCTGAGGTTATTGCCGAAGGAGACATAACCTTATTTCTTCATCGATAGCGTTGCAAATAGGTTAGCATTACCAGTTATATGTCGTGGGCAACCACTATCGAGAATCCACTTGCTTCTAGCATGAGAGGGTTGGTCCACCTACAAAACAAGTTATAGATGTAATCGTTGGTACCCGTTTCTTTGAGGGTCCTGTTGTGTTAGTTTTTGATACCCATGTATAAACATTCATATCTACTAATTTTTTTGTTCTATAGAATCTAGATATATGTCCTTTCTTACCACAGAAGTGACATATAGCTGTGCGATTGGTGCTTGGTGCAGCATGATAGATATGATTGTGTGAAGCAGTTCTTTGTGGTCTATGTGGATATAATGCATGATTGTGTGGAATATTTCTTTGTGGTCTTCTATAATAGAATACATGATTGTGTTTGGTTCTATGTGCATGATGATTGCGTGAACTGTTATGCATGTAGGTAGGAGCATAGCTGTGAGTGTTCTTTTGTCTTGCTACGTGTCTCGTGTTAGGTTGGGTGGAGGTTTGTTCTACCTGTTTACCCAATCTAATCTCTAACTTTTTAGAGGTAGCATATACTTCATCATATTTAGTAGTGAGAGCATCTATTCTACGTGCATCAATGGAGTACTTCTTTTTAGATTCGAGTTCTTTTTTAAGTTTAGCGTTCTCCTGAGAGCTCTTGTCAAGGCTGGCAAGTGCCTCGTGAAGGTTAAGCTTAAGTCTAGAATTCTCGTCTGAATCATTTGAGGTATCCTTTACTTCACTTAGTAGAGATATTAGTCTCTCTATTTCAGTTTGACATTCTTGAACATCTTTTTTAGCATGCTTGTACTTATTTCTAAGTTTCCTAAAATTATCAAGCAGATCACTAAAAGTATTACCTAGTTCATCAAAAGTAAAATCATCATAAGAGTTGTTATCCATTACCTGATCAGCTAAAGCAATGAAGCATAGGTTTGCTGCTTCTCGAGGATTCTCTTCTTCGGATCCACTAGCTTCACTTTCGTGCAAAATACTAGTGTTTGCATATTTTCGTGATGATGTTCTTCTGGATGAGTAGTTGTGGTAATTTTCTTTTCTTAGGGTTGGACAATCTTTATTTATATGCCTAGTCTTCTTACAGTTGTAGCATATAGGCTCTTCATCATTGTTTTCAGTTGGCTCCTTCTTCTTTGATTTCTCAAGCTTTAGAATTTTTTTGAAGTTTCTGGTGGTCAGGAAAACTTTCTCATCTTGAGACTCATTGTCGTCAGAGTTATAGTTGGTGACCTTTTTGTGATGTTCCTTAAGAGCAATCGTCTTCTCCTTGGGAGTGGGTTCTTCAAATTCCTTGAGATCCAGTTCGTGAGTCATCAGCTTGCCCATGAGCGTCTCGAGGGTCATTATGGTAAGATTATTTCCTTCTATGAATGCAGTAGCCTTGGGATTCCAATTCTTGGTGAGTCCCCTGAGTACCTTGCGAATATTCTCATGATTGTTGTACTCCTTGCCACGTGATAATAGAGGGTTAACGATGTCGAGGAATCTCGTGAATATTTGAGTAATCGTCTCATTTTGCTTTATCTTGAATGTTTTATACTCTTGTGTTAGATGACTTATTTTTGATTTCTTCACTTGGGAGGTTCCTTCATGAGTGACCTCAAGAAGTTTCCAAACTTTGTGCGAAGTTCCGCAAGTGGAGACCCTGTTAAATTTAATTCTGTCTACAATACAAAATAGAGCGTTAATAGCTTTAGCATCTAGACTAGCTTAATTTTTTTCGGTGTCTGTGTACTTATCATGAGGCTTTTCTACAAGGTTGCCATCTATGACTATTCTATGTGGCTTCTTGTATCCTTCTACTACTACAGACCAAAGGTCAAAATCAATTGACTTTAGGTAGAAGCTCATACATGTCTTCCAGTACGTGTAGTTAGTACCATCAAATAAGGGTGGCCTATTTGTGGACTGGCCTTCACCATTGCTGGTGTGGATAGATCTAACAATTGCAATAAGTCTCTTAGGATGTTAAGCCAAATATCAAAAGAACTAGCTTTGATACCAATTAAAGGACCGTGAGACAACTCTAAAGGGGGGATGAATAGAGTACAGCAGAATAATCTACCCAATTTAAGATTATCAGAATGAAGGCAGTTGCTAACTAACAATGTATATAAAGACAGGAAAGTAAAGCAGTAAAATAGAGAGAGAAAGCAAACGCAAACACCAAGATGTATACTGGTTTTCCTCTGAGAGGACTAGTCTAGTCCCGAGAACTCAAGCTCAAAGTTTTATCCACTATAATCACCAATAGTGAATCACAAGCTTTGATCCGAAGGCTTGCCACTTCTTACATCATGAGGTTTGATCCGAAGTCTCGCAACTTCACAGCTTAGAGAGAGAGAGAGAGAGAGAGAGAGAGAGAGAGAGAGAGAGAGAGAGAGAGAGAGAATAACTGATGGAACAAAGCTCTTTACAACTCTGAAGACTTCTAGACCGAGATCTCACTTGGCACTAGGAAGGCTAGGGAGTTTCTCTTTGATATAGAAAAGTTAAGGCTTTAGAGGTTTTCTCACAATTGGATTGAAGACTTAAGAATAGTTGAGTGAGTAAGAATGAAGAATTCTAATCCTATTTATAGGGTGTAGGCAAACAAATTCGGCTAGAATTCGGTCATGGTTTAATTCAAATTTCCAACCGTTGGGCCAAGAAATTAGAAGCCATCGAACTGGTTGATTTTATACCAAATGGGTAATCGAGTTCAGTCCGAGTTCAGCCCAAGTTTGACCCGAGTTTGGCCCGAGTTCGGTCTCTAAGTATGGTAGGCTTTGTAAATGAATGTGGCCTGATTTGGTGAATAGGTTCTTTGGTTCATTTGAGTGGACTAGGTATTTGGGTATAGGTATTTAGGTTTTGCTAGTGCGACTCAGCTTACATCAGTCCTAGACTCAAATAAATAAAAGATTACATTTGAATAGACGTAATACAGACGACATATAAAAGCAGTGTTGAGGCTTCAGATCATTACATATCAATGCATGGTTTAGTTAACTATCAAAATCAAGTTGACTGAGACTGAATGGGCCAACACGAACTTCACTAGTTGACGTAGGTTGCTTCCAATCCACCACCGCTTCTATCTTCTTTGGGTCTACGATGAAGCCTTCTACCGAGATGACATGTCCAAGGAACGCCATGCTGTTCAACCAGAATTCACACTTGCTGAGCTTTGCGAACAACCTATGCTCCCACAACGTCTGCAACACGATCTTCAAGTGTTCCTTATGTTTCGTATCATTCTTGGAATAGATTAGTATATCTTCAATAAATACGACCACAAACTTATCCACGAATGGCCAAAATACGTAGTTCATCAGATCCATGAAAGCTGCTGGGGCGTTCGTCAAGCCGAACGACATTACAAGAAATTTATAATGCCCATATCGGGTTCGGAACACTGACTTGGGGATGTCACCGGATTTTTTTTAGCTAGTGATAGACCGACCTGAGATCGATTTTAGAGAATATTGTTGCGCCTTGTAGTTGATCAAACATGTCGTCTATCCTTGGTAACGGGTACTTGTTCCGCACGATAGCCTTATTCATTTCTCGCTAGTCTATGTACAGCCGCATGGATCCGTCCTTTTTCTTTACGAACAACACTGGAGCTCCCCACGGAGAAACGCTTGGGCGAATGTATCCTCAGTCCAACATATCATGTAACTACACCTTCAGTTTCTTTAGCTCTGTTGGGGCCATTCGATTGGGTAGCTTCGATATCGATCGCGTATCCGAAAAGGTGTCAATGGAGAATTCGATCTCTCGATCAGGAGGCTTTCCAGGAAGCTCATTCGGAAATACGTCGGAGAAATCTGCTATGACATCAGCTTGAGCTGCATCTACACCTTCCTGCCGGGTGTCTCGAATAGAGGCTAAGTACCCTTCATAGCCCGAATACAACATGCGCCTAGCCATAAGTGCTGATATCACCATTGCCATCTTCAGTGCAGCGCTGCACGAATAGTAGAAGTCTACCTCGCCGGGTAGACAAAATATGACTCGCTTCTCTGTGCACTCGATCGTTGCATGGAAAACACCCAACTAGTCCATTCTGAGAATAATGTCGTATTCCTTAATGTCTAGAACAATGACATCTAAGAAAAGCTTTCTCCCTTCAATGCAAATATGGTCGTCCCTACAAATCGTATTGGCGGACATGTCGACTCCTGAAAGGGTAAAGCACCCAACTAGTCCATTCCAAGAATAATGTCGTATTCCTTAATGTCTAGAACAATAAAATCTAAGGAAAGCTTTCTCCCTCTGATGCAAATATGGTCGTCCCTACAAATCGTATTGGCGGGCATGTCGACTCCCAAAAGGGTACTCACACAAAGGTTAATATTTAATACAGTAGAAGCTAATTTAGTCTCAATAACGAAATTAGCAGATATGAAACTATGTGTAGCACCTGAATCGAATAAGGCTCTACCGGGCAAATATTTAAAAATAAGGTACCTGTCACAACAGTGTCGGAGGTAGATGCCTCATCCCGAGTCAATGCATAGACTCGGTCTTGGTCACCCTGGCGTTGTGGGTTTACTGGTACAACATTGGCACCATGAGCTGGTGGTCTCTTGTTCTGATTTGACTATTGTCGGACGATCGGCCTTCTGTCTCGACAGTCAAATGCTTTATGGTCCAAGCGGCCATATTTAAAATATCCTATGACTCGACACTCAGTCACCCGATGTCCCATCTTGCCGCACCTATGGCAATACAGTCCCTAAGGCGGACCCCTGTGCTAGGATGTATGCGGACGCTTTTGTACTCCAGATCCTCCCGTTTTATGAGGCCGCTTGTTGAAATTGGTACTGGGAGTCTGTACATTTTTCTTTTTTGAATTGCGTCCAAAGATCCATTCGCTATTAAGGACAGCTTCATAACATTTTTTGTAGGTCTGGTACTTTTGATTTATGACATCCCTATGCAGGTCGTCATTCAAACATTTCTAAAAATGATAGCACCACGCCTGCTGGTTAGGCAAGAAGTGTCCGGCAAACTTGGCGAGTCTTGCGAACACTGAATCATAGTCATCAACGGACATACTTTCTTGTACCAGATTACTAAAGTCATCTTCCTTTTATTGTCGTACTGCCCTTGGGATATATTTTTCAATGAAGGCAGATTTGAACATCTCCCAGGTGATCTTACAATTGGGATTGACATCATAAATCTCTTTCTTAGTGGCTTTCCACCAATCATGCGCCCAGAGTTCCAGTTGCATCGATACACAAGCCACTTGTTTGGACCCTTTAATGCCAACCAGGTTGAAGAGTCCTTCGAGTTTTGCAATCCATCCAATCACCACGTCCGATTTTGCTCGATCGTTTAACTTTAGTGGGTGCATCTAAGTGAACTCAGCCGCTCTGCAGAAATTCTTAGCGGAAGACTGCGTCTCCTCAGATTTATCTTCTACCGCCACAACTGGCGGTGCAACATACGTCACCGTGGCTGTGCCGTTGCTGGGCACCAAAGATGCAATCAATTGTATCAAGGTATCTATCTGCTTTTGTTGAGTAGTGAATTGCACCTGAATCTGCGCCTGTTGAGTGGAAGCTTGCTGTTGCTGTACCTCCATTAGATGCATGAGCCTCTCAGTCATATCGTTTGAACCCGCCCCTCCGGATTCTCCAGAACTTGCCGGATCGTTCTGGATAGGCTGAGCACTGCTTCCAGCGACAGTATTTTTCTTTGCCATTGCTACAAAAAAGAGAGTAGCTTGTCAACACTCAAAAAATGGTAATTTTTATCTATGGGCTCATTGTATATGATGATTCATCTCATGCATCGGACGCCGAATGCATTTAATTGAGAGGCGCATCAAACTTCTAGAATATTTTTTTGAAAACCCAAGGAAGTGAAGTCGTGCTCTGATACCAACATGTCACGCCCTGATCCCGCAAGGGTCGATCGTCCTCGCTTGGATCATTTACGGAACCAGTTTTCCTCGCTTAGGCGTAATACCGTGCGATCCTGGAGTTGCGCTCACACAAGGTAATGTAATCCCCCTTATTTTCAAAAATTGATAATTTGGAATTTTCCCCAATTTACTGTAATTTTCTGAGATTTTTCTGGAATTAAAATCAAGATATTTTGTAATAAAAAGATTTTTAAATGTTATTAATTGATATTAAAATACTATGAAAATAATATTTTATGGTGTAAAATGGAAAACTAGACATAGGATAATTTTTCGAAAATTTATTGGACCCCGGAAGTATTTTTAAAGCCCTAAAATCTATTTTATAATTAAACCATAATTAACCCGGTTCATTGAACCAAATTGAACCGAACCATATTGTGAACCGAACCAACCCAGACCCAACCCACCTTAGTGGGTTGGATCCGGGTCAGACTCGACCCGCTTAGGACCCGACCCGACCCAAAATCACTTCCCCTTCCCCCAGCTGCTCACCCGACCGTTCCGGCGCCGTTTCAACTCCGGCCGCCGTGTAACGTCGGTGACGTTCCCTCTTCGGCTCCCTTCAACCTCCGGCCGCCTCCCCTTCCTCTCCCCTTGAACCGCCGATCGCCGACCTCCCTCTTCCCCTCTATTTAATCCTCTCCGCCGCCTCCCTCCCTGAACCCTAGCCGTCCCCCTCGAATCCTCTCCTCCGGCTCTGCCTCCCGCCTCCGGCCCTCGACGATGCCACTGCTCTTCTCCCCTCCGCCTCAGCACCACAGCGCCACCCCCGCAAAGTCGCCCAGCCGCCCTGGTCGTTTCCTCCCCCGACGACCCCTCTCGCCCCGCCTCTGTCCGGCGACCCCGAGCAACTACCGCCCCCATCTCCTCGACCCGCCTCCGTCCCAGCCGACTACCTGGCCGCCCTCCAGCACAGACAACCGGCCTCTCCTGACCCGCCGTCTCCCTCCAGCACTCGCCCCCGAGCCCAGCAGCAGCCACCCGAGCCAAGCGCCTCGCTGCAGCCTCTGCCGCCTCCGGCCAGAGCCGCCCCCGGCGAGCAGCCGTCTGCCCAGCATTCCTCCAGCGAGTCTCCGGCGATTGAGAAGACCGAACCCTAACCCTAGCATGACCTGGACACGTACTGGACACGACTCAGACCGGACACAGTGTCTCGTGTCGACACGCGAGGATACGAGAAACCTAGTTTACGGAGCCCTGTTCAGGTATTCTTTTCTCTCTCCTCGTAGATCTGTTTCTTGTTTCGTCAGTTATGACACGAACCCTGCGTGACCCCCTCGGTGCCCGTGCAACCCGCTCGGTGCATCGCGTCCTGTGTTGATCGTGAACCGCAATCCAAAAACAGGAAAAACTAACGCCCTGTTTCACCCCGGAACTGAGTACGCCCCGCCAAACGGGATGACTTGGTCGCACGCGGTCTTCTCCGATACGTGCGAGTCATTGATACGGATGTGCGGGATTTCGCAGAAGTTGATTCGGATGTGCGTGCACACCAGAATCAACGCGTATCCACCGACAACGTCCCGTATCTGACCTTACTGAATCTCGCTGTAACGTAGTGTACACACGTCGGATCAAAACGAAACTTGTGCCATCGGACTCGTAGCAATACGCTGGTCCTGTGACCCAAGTTTGGTTCAATTCTGAGAACGTTGACAAAATCGCGTATCATGGGCCCCACAGGCTCCACTTGACGGGCAATTTTGTGAACGGCTCATCGGAATCCAATTCTTGAAGTTCCGTTGGGTTCGTATCATCGTTCCTGACTTGTTGACACTCACTTTGACAGATTTGGAGACCTTTGACCCTGACACATTTTTCGGTGCAAAGTGGCCCATATTTGGACCCCGCCTTGACCCGAAATTATCATTTTTGCCCTTGTCTTCAAATTGGACTCAAGGACAGGCAATTCTAGCTGATTGATATTTTTTGGATCTGATGGTAATATTTATTTCAGCAACTGGAGTACTCCCTGCAATTTTCACTGAAGTCAGAGCCACAATTGGAGCCGGAACCCCAGGCAAGTGTACCTTGCCAATACTGTAGTTTTTGCTACTTATTTCCTTGACATATATATTTGTTGTACATGCTTAAACCTAGGACCGTGTGACCTACTTAGCGTCCGATTACAGTCGGGTGCCAACACCGTACGCGGGTTGTGTAAGGTCAACTAGTGATGGATACCGTGACTCTTTACATTCTCGTACTTGCTTTATTAAGTACGTTATACCCAGGACACTTGACACTATACATTTGACAGAATCTTCCTGAGATATTTATGGTGATTCTGTGTAGGATGCCGGATGGATATAGACATTATATTAGTTCTTATTATGACTTGCTGCATTAGTGTTGATCTTGCGTATCATGGACATGAGACGTGTGATTACATTGGGTGGGGAGAGACAAACAGGCTACAGGCTGATCATATATATATATAACCCCTACTATTGCGGTGCTCAAGACTCTAAACCCGAGCTTGGCCCACTACGTGTTATTACTACTACCGGCTCCCCGACACAGAGCTTGTAGTGGTTTCAGTCTGAGTTCTAGTACTGCTCTCATCTTGCATTTTACTTAGCCTGGTTATATATTTACCCTATTGCTTCATTTATTGCTGTACTGCTTTATTTATTTTGGCATGAGTTATTTTGTACCTTGCTATGTCCCCTGAGGACCTGGATCTGGATTATGTCCCCAGGTTTAGCAGAGGAGATCCATTCTGAGGTTTACAGGACAGGTGCTTTAGCAGAAGCAGGTTCAGGAGCAGGCACTGGAGCAGAACTAGGAACCAAGGACTAGGTGATTGCCATAGATTTTTCTGAGTATATGTTCTTCCATACTCAGTCAGTGTTGTTATTTACTTTCTTGTTTAAAGAACAATTGTATCAGACTTGATTATCGGGTTGTTCCCCGATTTAATTACTTATGACTTGATGAAGATATTTTATTTCCTTTTGTTGAATTGATATATTCATTCTGTGGATGAGATTAGTATACCCTGATAGTTGTAATACAGCTTAAGTATGCCCCGATGGATCCATTTAATTGGGTTTGTCCATCGGTGTGTGCTGCTGGCCATTGCCACGTGTCCAGTCCCTCGGTATTTTGGGATTAGGGCGTGACAGGTAAGAACGCGCAATGATAGGAATTTATTTGAAATAAAAGTTAGAAAACACATTCACAACAGGAAGAAAATATGCTTTTCACTGATAATTTAGAGTAATTTATATAGAGTTTGCATTTGATGTGCCTCTCGGCTACTTGGTTTGTATTACCAAAAAAAAATTAAAAGGTAGGGCACGCTCCATCAGATAAGCCATGTCGTCCGTACATTACATCCTTGTATAGATTGAAAATTCATGCCTCCAAAATAAACTGGCTTCCACTATACTTTAAAATAGAAGAGCTTTTAACGCATTCTCGTCTATCCACTAGCGTTGCACACCCTAAGTGCCTGAAATGTTTTGTCCATACGTGGGTCAGTACCCAGCTTGTACTAGTGAACGGGACGAACCCACTCGCCTAAATCAACACTTGCTTATTAGGGACGAGCATGCATTAAAATGATCTTGCTATTAAGAACTAAGTGAATTCAGTTTATATCAGTTACAAGGTTTTAGAAGAACAAATAAAGTTGAACCCATATAGCACATCGTTCGCTTACTCAACTGATGCACGCCTTCTCTGCACTGAAACACAAGTATACTTACTATTTGCGCAAGACAATATATTAGTATGTGTTCTATCTATATATGGTCATTAGTGTGATCGACACTATGGGGACTTATCGAAGGCATTGTGGTGCGCCCTGTCAGCCCGGGTTGCAAGCCCTGCTGAAGGTCCCGTAATGCATTGTGACTAGTACAATCAAATATTCCCCCCGGTCGATACGGTTCTAGTGCCCTGAAATACCGTTTCGAGGAAATGCTAAACCATGTGCACAAGTTTTCCCATACCATGCAAATGCGTGAACAGTTCAACTATCATACAATGCATGCGATAAAACAGAAAAAGTTAAGCAACAATATATATACTTATGCAAGTTCATATTTTTTCAAAGTCGTGTTCCGATTTTGGTGTCCCATGGGTCCAAACATTGCGAGGCACCAGGCCGCAACCAATATTTTAGATGCCGTATTCCATCAGGCAGTTCCTTAGTTTTGAACCACAACTGCCGCTTTATTTCAGCCTTAGTTTTGAACCACAACTGCCGCTTTATTTCGGAGCTCGTGTTTAGATCGTGTACATGAATATACAAGTTAGTCTACAATTTCCATATTCCTTTCTTAGTGGCTGACATGCATTACGGCTAAAGATTTCTTAGGCGTTCAGTCGAACATCATCGATTAAATGTTTGAATCATTAGAGAATTGGACGTGAAGAAGTAGGAAAGAAGGGTCTGAACCACCCACCAATTAAGGAAAGTGATGAAAGAAGGAGTCCAGCCTAGCGATGATCAAATGTCAGCTACGCGGACCTGCAATAACATAAGCACCGTATTAGAATCCTTTGCTTATCCTTCCTCTCGAACTCCACAAGAATCAAATCTCCAAGTGAGAAAGCCAACAGCGAAAACCAAGCAAATCGAAAGCAACACCCAAACAAAATTCTAAATAAATTTTAGGGCACATCGTTGTCGCGCCCCGATCCCGTAGGGGCCGAATCGTCCTCGCTTGGTCCCTACGGAACCGCTTATTCGTCCTCGCATGGGCGTGATGCCGTGCAAGCCTAAGTTGCGCTTGCACCAGGCATGTACCTGCACAAGACACAATTTAGACGAAAATATTCATATATAGGCACAGAGTAAAAATGCAGAGAACCGAAGTTGAACACATTTGATAGCACACAAAATACTTTCTTTCATTGAATACTTGAAGATTGGATTACAAGAGCTTGCTTGGCTGAGTTACAAAATATGTCTTAGAAGGCTTACAACTCTCTTTACATTCCCAAAATTAGCCACAACGCCCATTATATTATGTCCTTGTAGTAGGACCAAAATAGCAAAATATCTAGCAGAAGAAGAAGTAGCCCACTGGAGAGGTAAGCAGCGGAGGAAGCAGCACGAACACAGTCCTAAGGAAGGGTGCGCACACACTGATTTAGATTCAAGAAGCTTGCCAAACTCTCGCTTCCAGCACCTGAATATTTGCCCACAAACGTGGGTCAGTACTACCACACGTACTGGTGAGCGACCGTGGCCGAACTCACCTTAGAAATCCACACTAAGTAAGCATATGAAGCTAGCATTATTAGGTGATCTTTCTGGTTGTCTAGTTTCTTTTTAACAATTCATGTAAGGAAACATAGACGATATATGGCATATGCATATGATATTTCTTACCCACGGTCGAGCGGTTATCTCTACAGCAGACACACAAGTTAGCATAATTTGTATATGAATAACTTATGAATGAACATAGGCATCAAGTGTTAGGTATACAAGAAGGTAAACCTAGCATACTCCCTAACTATGTGATGGTCCATGGGTTGCCCCATGATTAGCAGCGGTCGCCCAAGGTTCAGCTCTTCACTAGCACACGCGGGTGTCGGCAGTTGTGACCCAAGGTTCAGCTCTTCACCAACACTCCCGAGTGCAAGCAGCTGTGACATCATGGGTTCCACACCACACTAATAGACATATCGCCCCACTAGACCCCCTTATGGGCCGTATACCTCAGGGCGATCCGAAAATCTCTTCCTGACCGAGCGGTTCCCAGTGCCCCAGGAACCGTTCGAGAGACGAGACCTTGTGCACAAGTTGTCCGAGACCAATGCATGATATGAAACATCTAACAGATATAACACTACAATGCACAGTTTAAAGAAATGAACACACAATTTCTATCTCTTATTCTTTTCCCACATAACATATTCGAAACATAAGGACTTGCCATAATTCGGGTCGGGCAGCATAGGGGAGAAGAACACGCAACATAATTGATAGCAGAAGCATAATTCTAATACTTTAAGCATGCAGTTTATTTCTTTAGCTTATCTTTTTAGTGAGGCAACATTAGTGAACTAGAGATTCTTTTTATTAGGCATGTGAACTGAAAGATTCATCGAAAGGCCTAAGCCACTCACCGAATGAATCGAACAAGAGGATGGGGAAGCCTTAACCGACGTTCACTCTTTGGTTATGCGTCCTAAAAAGGCAACAATACCTGGTTAGCATACTTCAATCTCTTCCCCTTACGATTCAAAAAGAAAGCGCAAGCAAGAAAGCAAAATCATGAAAACCAAGTCATCGAAAGCAACTCAAAACCCAAAGCAACACAAAACCAAGAAGCAAAGCAACCAACGAAAACTCTTGGACTTATTTCAATAGAAGTCGTTCTATCAATTCGAACGGTTCATTGCACTTCGTCCGTGTTGATCTGGCGGTAAGGTTTCCCCGAGACTCGATTCTCAACCGAGTCGAAGCAGCTTAGTGTTCCTTAAGTAACCGTTCGGAGCGGGGCGTTACATACTACCCCACTTAGAAAAAATTTCGTCCTCGAAACTTAAGAGATCAAGGAGGCGATATACTATGCATCAAGAGATCAAAGGAATCAGACTCACCAACATCGTGTCCACCCTCATCACGCTCTATATTCAACTGATAGACACTCGGCCTCCTTATCTGATCAGTTGGTTCCGCAGCGGGACCCAGAGGGGCATGAGTCTCAGTACCATCTACTGCCAAGGCCTTAAAGTTTGGGCAATCACGGATCATATGATCTAACTTTCCACACTTAAAGCATCCCTTAGTAATGTGGCGACAAGTCTCCCTGGTGTGACCCTGACGGCCACAAAAGTTGCACACTTTTCTGCGGTTATCACCCGCGTCGGCCTATTTCTCTGTTTTGGCCTTTTTCTCACCATTGTGGTATCTTTTTGTAGGAGGGTTTCGAGGAGCCGGTGCCCTTTCTAGAGCACTTAGTGGAGTAAACTGCTCATTCTGCACCGCTGCCTCAAATGCTTGGATGTACGTTTTGCACTCCCGGTTCATGACATCCTTTCTCAGATAATCGTTTAAGCCTTTTATGAACCGATGTGTGCGGGCTCCCTCATCAGGAATCATCGAGCTAGCGAACTTAGCAAGTTTGGAAAATTCTGACTTATACTCTTCGACGGACATGTTTCCTTGCTTAAGTTCGGTAAACTCATCTTCCTTTTTTGTCTGACGGCTGGCGGAAGATAATGTGCAAGGAATGCTGCCTTGAACATTCCCCAAGTGATCTTACCATCCTGATGCTTGGTGGCTAGATCTGCTTTCTTCACTTCCCACCAATCATGTGTACGTAACCGCAGCTGCATATCTGCACACGCCACCCTCTTGTTCGCAGGTATTGAACAAAGCTAAACAAGCTCTCCATCTTTGCGATCCAGTCCATCACCTTATCCGGCGTGGTCCTGCCCTCGAACTCCGGAGGGTTCAACTTCAGAAACTCAGCACCTTTAAAGGTAGACTTCCCAGCCGCTCGACGAGGCTCGTTAGTTTCTGCTACTCCAGCTCCTTGAGGTATGGCCGGGACAGTCATAGGTGTTGCAGCGGTTCCCGATGCACCACTCTGTGCTACAAGTGATGTCACAATCTGAGCCAGGGACTCAAGCTGCTGCTGTTGTGCTAAGGCTCTAGCATCTGCTCGTTGCTGCTGAGCCTCAACTCGTTCTTGTTGTGCAGCATGACGATCATTCTGATTCTGAAACATTGCAATCAGCCTATCGATTTGATCATCGCTCACGCTCGTTGTGCGCGATGTCTCAGGATTATTAGCACCTGCTTTTGTCATCTTTGCTACAAAAGAGAGTAGCTTGCATTAGTCTCATAATGAATTATGGACTTATTGCATGGGACGTTGTATTTTTATACTCTTAGGGACCTTTCATGCTCTCGATTTACTTCTTATAGATTCGAAATCACTTTTCGAAATTCGGGACTTTTTGAAATCGCTTGAAAATTTATATCATTTTTGAAAATGATGTTTGAAGAGGCCAAGGACGTAAAACCATGCTCTGATACCACCTGTCGCGCCCCAATCCCGTAGGGGCCGAATCGTCCTCGCTTGGTCCCTTCGGAACCGCTTATTCGTCCTCGCATGGGCGCGATGCCGTGCAAGCCTAAGTTGCGCTTGCACCAGGCACGTACCTGCACAAGACATAATTTAGACGAAAATATACATATATAGGCACAGAGTAAAAATGCAGAGAACCGAAGTTGAACACATTTGATAGCACACAAAATACTTTTTTTCATTGAATACTTGAAGATTGGATTACAAGAGCTTGCTTGACTGAGTTACAAAATATGCCTTAGAAGGCTTACAACTCTCTTTACATTCCCAAAATTAGCTACAACGCCCATTACATTATGTCCTTGTAGTAGGACCAAAATAGCAAAACATCTAGCAGAAGAAGAAGTAGCCCACTGGAGAGGTAAGCAGCGGAGGAAGCAGCACGAACACAGTCCTAAGGAAGGGTGCGCACACACTGATTCAGATTCAAGAAGTTTGCCAAACTCTCACTTCCAGCACCTGAATATTTGCCCACAAACATGGGTCAGTACTACCACATGTACTGGTGACCGACCGTGGCCGAACTCACCTTAGAAATCCATACTAAGTAAGCATATGAAGCTAGCATTATTAGGTGATCTTTCTGGTTGTCTATTTTCTTTTTAATAATTCATGTAAGGAAACATAGACGATATATGGCATATGCATATAATATTTCTTACCCACGATCGAGCGGTTATCCCTGCAGCAGACACACAAGTTAGCCATAATTTGCATATGAATAACTTATGAATGAACATAGGCATCAAGTGTTAGGTATGCAAGAAGGTAAACCTAGCATGCTCCCTAACTATGTGATGGTCCATGGGTTGCCCCATGATTAGCAGCGGTCGCCCAAGGTTCATCTCTTCACTAGCATGCGCGGATATCGGCAGCTGTGACCCAATGTTCAGCTCTTCACCAACACTCCCGAGTGCAAGCAGCTGTGACATCATGGGTTCCGCACCACACTAATAGACATATCGCCCCACAAGACCCCCTTACGGGCCGTATACCTCAGGGCGATCCGAAAATCTCTTCCGGACCGAGCGGTTCCCAGTGCCCCAGGAACCGTTCGAGAGACGAGACCTTGTGCACAAGTTGTTCGAGACCAATGCATGATATGAAACATCTAACATATATAACACTATAATGCACAGTTCAAAGAAACGAACACACAATTTCCATCTCTTATTCTTTTCCCACATAACATATTCGAAACATAGGGACTTGCCATAATTCGGGTCAGGCAGCATAGGGGCGAAGAACATGCAACATAATTGATAGCAGAAGCATAATTCTAATACTTTAAGCATGCAGTTTATTTCTTTAGCTTATCTTTTTAGTGAGGCAACATTAGTGAACTAGAGATTCTTTTCATTAGGCATGTGAACTGAAAGATTCATCGAAAGGCCTAAGCCACTCACCGAATGAATCGAACGAGAGGATGGGGAAGCTTTAAGCGACGTCCACTCTTTGGTTATGCGTCCTGAAAATGCAACAATACCTGGTTAGCATACTTCAATCTCTTTCCCTTACGATTCGAAAAGAAAGCGCAAGCGAGAAAGCGAAATCATGAAAACCAAGTCATCGAAAGCAACTCAAAACCCAAAGTAACACAAAACCAAGAAGCAAAGCAACCAACGAAAACTCTTGGACTTATTTCAATAGAAGTCGTTCGATCAATTCGAACAGTTCATTGCACTTCGTCCGTGTTGATCTGGCGGTAAGGTTTCCCCGAGACTCGATTCTCAACCAAGTCGAAGCAGCTTAGTGTCCCTTAAGTAACCGTTCGGAGCGGGGCGTTACAATCGTCGCCCATGGTTTTAGTGTATGGTTATTTTTTGATTTCAGGGCAAATTTAAATTTATTTGGTATTTATTTGGTTTAATTTCAAATGAATTAAATCACCGCTTTAATTTTGTATCCTTTGATATCCTTTGTTGTGGCTCGGATATTTGGAGCACAACATTATCCTTTCTTTTTCATCAACTTCCACCCTTATGACATAGCCTAGCCACTCTACACCCATGATTTGACTATCACTCACAAACTCACCTTTCCATGCTTCATTTTTAGTCGCACAGCATTCACGACGCATTTATTGACACGTAGATATCCTTTTCCGTTGCGATGAATTTTAATACGCAACACCGAGCCAACTCTTTCGACAACTTTGATATTCAAGAGCCTAACCTGAATCTACTCACTCATGACCCATCTGTTAATCCCAAATATACACTCTCATGTTCCATATAGACCTCACAACATTAGGGGCATATCTCCTTCTAAACACCTATACTTAAATATTCAATTCTGTTGCAATTAAATTAAATTGTACATTGCTAACCCAATTACCCTAACCACTGATATACTTGTAGCCGATCTAAGCCAAACTAAGTCCAAGATACTTGTGTTGTACTAAATTGAGCCCCCTTGTACTCTCTACAAAATACTAATCGCCTTAAAAAATTATATTACCTTTGACACTTATTGTTGAACCGTTCATTGGCATTCATGATATGTGATGAATGTATTCCTCTGTACCATCTCACTCTAGTTGTAATTGACTAAGACATTTTCTATTATCTTGTAAACTCATAAACTTAATTAGGAGCAATAAGAACTGGTAAAACTTCCATTATAGAGTTATTGACTCATTAACACTATTGTAGTATCAAGATTTCCTTTGATCGCCTGTGATTATGATCACAAAAGTAGCATCATCTCGTATCCCTTCCTGAAGTTAAACTTTCTCTAACCCTTTTAAATAGGAGTTTGACTAAAATTTTCACGGCCAACTTAATTCTTATAAGTTGGGTAGAGGCTTGGATTAGGCATGCCCTTGTTCTTAGAATATGACGACAAACTAGGATCCCATTAGTAACTGTATCCCCCATCTTTTCGAGAATATGTGTACGATCTGACGTACTTAAATTCTATTTACCGTTTTGCATCCCTTATCCTTGGATCGTGCCTTATCTTTGATATTGAGGAATTCGAAACGACCAGTAGTGTTATCCTTCTCTCGCCGTAAATTCTCTTACTCTTCCCTACCATGCCTAATTTTTAAATTTCGTGGACGAATTTTTTTATAAGTTATATATATATATATATATATATATATATATATATATATATACACTTTTGATTTTTAACTTTTAAATATTTATTTATAATTAGAAATTTAAAATTATTAGACAAAAATATTTTGGGTGGAAAAATTATTTTTTAAAGTATTATACAATTTTCTAGAATTTATTTTGTGCACAAAGCTATTTTAAGAAAGTTTATTATATATATTAAGATATATACAAGAAAATAGAAAAGAAAATAAAAATAAATAAATAATAATAATAAAATAGAACTTAACCCAAACTTGACTGTTCCCTGCAGCCCCATCCGCGATCTTCCCCAACCGCATATATATATATATATACACACACACACACACACACACACACACATAGACACATGAAGAAAACCCTAACCCTAAAAGCTGCCCGCTCTTTTCCTTTTCCACCCGACCCCCACGGATTAGCCCCGCTGCCCTGACCGATCGTCGGCCGCCGCGCGTGGATGCACGCGCAGATGACAACGCAGATTACTGGTAGTAGCGACCCGACTTCACGTCGTCATTTCTTTCGTGTCGTACGATTATTTTTTGACCTGTCTTCTCCGTTATGTTCACAACATAACCCTCTTGATATCCCTTCAAATAGTTTATTTTAATTCGTTCTATGTTGATCGCAAATCGAGATCCAAAATTAAATTTTTTTTGATTTCGTGATCATAAGAAACTGTCCCAACACGCCATTTTCCCAAGACATTTCCTTTCAAACCAATGAACCAAAACTTGAATTTCTTTTCCAGATTAAAGAAACATAACCAAGATTTAATCTCTTTAATTAGTTTATTTCATTTTATTTTATATTTCTGTAAATTTAGCATTAAAATTGAAAAAAATTATTTTCTAAAACCTAATTTTTTTTGATATGGGATGCGTCCCGCCAAACGAGACGACTTCATTGAGTGCGGATTGCACCAAAAGGTGTGTATTATTAACACATATGTGTGAGTTTTCGTAAAACTTGATTTGGACGTGTGTGCACGTCGGAGTCAACGCGTATCGATCGAAAAATCATGTATTGACCTTTTTTCGAATATGTGCAATTACTTCGTGTGTTCTTATCATTTTGCAATGAAACTTGTGCTATCGGATTTACAATATTACGCTGGTGCAGTGACTCAAGTTTGGATTGATTCTGAGAACGTTGAAACATCGTTTCGTGGCCCCCACGGTCCCACTTGACGGACATTTTCGTGACCAGCTCATCGAAATCCAATTTCGAATATTCTGTTGAGATCGTGTCATCGTTTTGGACTCGTAGACACTAAGTTTGTCGGATTTAGAGAACTTTGTCTCCGACATATTTTACGGAGCAAAGTGGGCCATATTTGGACAACGCTTTGACCTGAAACCACCAAGTTTGCCCCTATGTCCAAACTGGACTTATGGGTAGTCAATCCTAGCTATTTCACATGTTTTGGAAATGATGATTATATTATTTTTAGCATTTGGAGGCGTTCGTGTGAATTCCACCTTTTCGGGAGTAGTTGGCGTAGCAAGCTTGATACTTGGACTTAGCTATACCATCCTCCAGGGCCCAAGCAAGTGTACCTTGCCAATGTTGCAAGTATTTTATGCTTTGTGTTATTTATTAGATCTGACTGTACTTCTATTTTTAACATGTATTCTGTTGAGACCTTAGGAGCGTATACGATACTTTGCGTCAGAATTATATTCGGGTGTTGACATCCGTCCGCGGAGTCGTGTATCGTTATTTGCATTATCATCGCAAAGACTTGTTCGTGCTACTTCTTACACGATATACCTTAGGATACGACTTTCATGTACAGAAGCCTTACTTGAGACATTCGAGGTTTTCGGCTTCTGTTTCAAGATAGGATCCGTGACTTGAGATAGTTGACATGAGTATATCTACACATTTACTCGAGACATAGTTAGTGATTGATCTTGCGTGCCATGGACATGAGACATTGTGGACCTGAGACGTGAGGTTACATTGGGTGGGAAGAGCGTACTCGGGATGTTGGGCTACCACTATTCACCACGTTACCGTGATCTCTTACGAGAGTACCAAATTTTGCCATGTTACTGTAAGTTCCCTGACGAAGCCTGGAGATATACATTGATTTGCACATCGGTGGTCTAGCGTACGCGTACTGTTCTCATGTGCATTCACTTAGCTGGTTGTGATAGATACCCTTGAGCATATTGCTTATTATTTTACTGTTATATTGGTATAATATTTCTTGTACCTTGTTACGTCCCTTTGAGGACCTGGTCCGTTGCCAGTTTTGCAGCATAGACGTTTGTTAGAGTTTCCTGGAGTCATGGATGCATATCAAATCATCATGCTGGCATTGGAAGCAGGTACTATCATCATTCTACCTTATTTATGTTTATCCGTTCTTGCTAATTACTCATCTGCTGATATAGCCTAGTTTTATAGACTCTATTTTTTTCTCGAGTCTATTCGAGCTTGTGTGTTACTGGGCAGCCGAATTTAGCATATGCATCTTATTCTTGTATTTTATTTCATTGTGGATTGAGACATAGATGTATATACTCTGTTATCTAGATAATGACCATTATAGTACAACTTATACGTATTCGAGTCAGACCAGAGTCTGGTCGAATACGTAGCTAGCATGTTACGTATCCTAGTCCTACGTATTTTGGGACTGGAACGTGACATATTTTTGTGGTAGCCCATGCAGGTCCTAATTAAATCGTCTCGGTTACATTACTATGCCAAGCGAGCCTGCGCTAGGATATGTCTGTTAGGATCTCTTTCCATAATTGCTATGGACCTTCTTTGGATTTCTATTATCGCCTTTGAACCTTAAAATCGTATTCAACGATACCCTTCTTGAACTCCTTATCATTGACTCTCATTCTTTTCTATTTCGGAAGGACGAACACTCGTGCTTGACTTTTAGTTATATATTTATAGGATATAAGTAGGTTGGTAGAATAATTCATAGGAAGGGTTATCTAAGTTAGAAGTTGGTAAGATAGATGGATGTACTAGCCAGACTACTAGAACGAGAGGATAGCTTGGAGTATATAAGGATTAGCCTTAGATATATAATTTTCGTAATGACTGAGACGACTATGGTTACTATTTGAGAGAATACCCAGTTAAACCCTTAGAATTAGTTGTAGCTCCATAAACCAATAGCACCATGATAACATCTAGGTTCCCTTAGAGAATCTTCGATTATGGCCAGTAAACCCTATAATTCCTGTATCCTTATTAGGAAATAGGCCCTTCTAGTAATCTTGTTAGCAGGACCAATACTTTAGTTTTGATACCAACTTAATTTTTATAAGTTAGGTAGATCGTAGTCCTTGGTTTTAGTGTAGGGTTATTTTTAAAATTTCAGGGCAATTTGAATTTATTTGGTATTTATTTGGTTTAATTTTAAATGAATTAAATCACCTGTTTAATTTTTATCATTTTATACCCTTTGTTGTGGCTCAGATATTTGGAGCCCAACACTATCCTTTCTTTTCCAGCAACTTACACCCTTATGACCTAGCCTAGCCACTTTACAACCATAATATGACTATCACTCGCAAACTCACCTTCCCATGCTTCGTTTTAGTCGCACGAAATTAACGACGCATTTGTACACACAAATAACATATAGATATCGTTTCCCGTTGCGGTCATTTTTAATACGCAATACCGGCCCAACTCTTCCGACAACTTTGACATTCAAGAGCCTAACCTGAACCTACTCACTCATGACCTAGATGTTACTCCCAAATATACACTATAATTCTCCATATAGACCTCACAACATTAGGGGCATATCTCCTTATAAATACCTATACTTAAATATTCAATCCCGTTACAATTAAATTAAATTGTACATCGATAACCCAATTACCCTAACCACCGATATACTTGTAGCCGATCTAAGCCAAACTACGTCCAAGATACTTGTGTTACACTAAATTGAGTCCCCTTGTACCCTCTACACAATATTAATCACCTTGACAAATTATATTACCTTTGACACTTATTGTTGAACCATTCGTCGACATCCATGATATGTGATGAATGTATTCCTCTGTACCATCTCACTCTAGTTGTAATTGACTAAGATATTTTCTATTATCTTGTAAACTCATAACTTAATTAGGAGAAATGAGAACTGGTAGAACTTTCATTATAGAGTTATTGACTCATTAACACTATGGTAGTATCTAGATTTCCTTTGATCGCCTGTGACTACGATCACAAAATTAGCATCATCTCGTATCCCTTCCAGAAGTTAAACTTTCTCTAACCCTTTTAAATAGGAGTGTGACAAAAGTTTTCACATCCAACTTAATTCTTATAAGTTGGGTAGAGCCTTGGATTAGGTGTGCCCTTATTCTTAGAATATGATGACAAACTAGGATATCATTGGTAAATGTATCCCCCATCTTTTTAAGAATCAGTGTACGATCTGACGTACTTAAATTCTATTTATCGTGTTGCATCCCTTATCCTTGGATCGTGCTGTCACGACCCGCACCCTGAATAAGGGCACAAGTAGTGAGCAACGCCCTGCCTACGCCGCAGCATCGGCGGTAAAACACTGTCTGGGTCAATATAACTATCTAAATATCTCACACAATATATAAAAGGGTACATATCATGCTATCTCAACTCTAACAGGAGGAACAATATTGTATATGATAATGCTAAACAATACTCAATCACAATATAAAACTAAAGGAGGATGAAAGCACGACATGGAATAAAAGAGAGGAAATAAGAGTCACAATATATCCACAAGTCTCAATCCATAAGTTTAGACATAACCACTCCCAAAATAATATATACATGACATGAGTCTAGAAATTATGCGACTAATACAATGTCTAAAAATATATAACTATGCCTCCCCGGTCACTGGCACTAGGTTCTCCTGCTCTAGGGGAGTATCCTCTAATGGCTCATCATCCTGCAGTACGTAATAAGTGGGACACAACTCCTCTAGCTAATCATATGAAAAAAATATCCAATCAGGAAAGGAGCAAAGTACAAAACTCTGAAAGCAGTTCCAAATACATGGTAGAGCATATATGACAAATAATAGAAAAGAATACAAGGTAACTAGCAATAGAAAATATAAATAAACTAGAGTAAACATGTGATGTACTGGAATGAAAGAACATGCAATATAGAATAACTACAAGTAATAAAAAAGGATAAACTAGCTAAAGTGCCATAGAGTACAAGTTTGTTATGTGATCGGGTTAGGTTGAACATGAATACGATATGGTAACTCGATTACACGTGTAATATATAATCAACATGTACACGAATACACTGACTTGATCACATAACCAACTCCTACTCCCCCGTCCCCAACCAATACTCATGGATCCAATCACGATACGTTACAAACACGAATATAAGCACACTGAACACTAGCAGTATGTGAATACGAAGTACACGATAATCAATACATGATACACACGACTAAATACATGTGAAAGAGTACTCGCTGAATATGGTAGGGAATAACATTACATGACAGGATTCATTTAGTATCAGTCCGTGTAGTCACTGTGTCAAAATCAAGTAAACAGTTCTACAACAAGTGATATATACACTATCATAAAATAAAAACTAACAGAAAGATGTACTCGCCTCTGGTCCTGAGCAAATGGTGTCTCTCGATGCCCAAGCTGGTGTCACACACTCCTATTTAAGAAATATCATGTTAAATGGGTGTAATGAATGAGAAATGATTTAAAATACACTATTGCATGCTTCTAGGTCAATCTCTAAGTCATCTTGGTTTAATTAAGCTAGACTAGGTCCACACTAGGTTCATTGGTCTATATTTATTACTAATTAGCTAAACTTAGCTATACTAGGTTATTACCTATGTATGAGCTATAATTGGTGTTAAAACTAGGATAATATTCTATATCAGTTATATATATATATGTGTAGTGGTAATAACTAAATAACTTCAATTACAACTTTAGCTATAACATTATTGTTAACTGATATCCTGGCACTAACTGTCCTCAACTAACTGATACACTAATAGCTTATTCTTAATTATATAAGTTAACTTATCAGTACTCTATGAATATAACTACTAATAATACACTAACTAAAACAAACTAATACTCTAACTGGCACTCTAGTATACACTAACTAACATGTATTAACAAACTTAAACTTCTAATTGATAACTAATTTCTATCTTACAATTAACCAATACTAACTATATGTTAACTGCTATATACATACTAACTGACACTAAAATAACCACTATCAATAATAACTAACTGACATCTAATATATACCCACTATATCTTAGTTATCTACTATTTGATACCTACTAACTGATAACTAACTTATTTTACTAACAGCTAACTCATACCAAATAATATCAGTAAGCTAATTGATAATCTAACTAATGGTTAACCTCACAACCATCTAACTAATATCTTAAATCACTGAACTAACAGTCACTAATATCTAATAACTAACACTACTATCAAATCAACTGATACTCCTATTTAAATACTCACTGATACTCTAATGTATAACTGATAACTCAATCACTAACTAAAACATGCATACTTGCACAAACTATGCACACAACACATACAACACTGCCACATCACTAGCCAATGTATAACAATCAACTAACTAATAACACTAACACTCTAACTCACTAACCAAATGCTAATTACCATCTCTATTGGATACTTAGAGATACTAGTATTACTAACACTGTTAACTAACATTCAATAGTAACCTTATGCTAGCAGATACTCTCTTGATCTCTCATTGATACCCATGTATCAGTCTCCCTAAACTCACATACACCTACCCATTTTCACACATCCTGTTATCATACAGAGTTGAATCAATATCCTCACACAGTTACTCATACAACAACTCAAGTTGTTGCACCTAATGATCTGATACTTTGGTATCAGAGTTACCTGCTACTGTCAACTTCTAATTGCTGCCACAGTTGATATCTGATGTTATAAACACCCAAATGTCACCCCCATCTGATACTTGACACACCCTTTCACCCACTGCTATTATTGATCACTGCTCGAGCTCCCCATTATCAGTCACTTCATAATCCAACCACACACACTAAGCATAGTATATAATTATACTAACACACATACACAATCTCTGATCACAATGCATTTGCATACCTAGCACACCACAGTCACAATGTCACTGCCAATCACTTAACACATGTGAGCCTCCCCTCACTGTTAACACTCCAAAGCACCCCTCATACACACACACACACACACACACACACACATATATATATATACACATACTATAAATTATTAGATCAAACACTTGATAGGCTATATATATATAGTACACTGTGATACCTATTCAATTGGAGTGCCAAAAACTCAATTCTCCACAAATAACCATTCCTACTGTCATGCCCCAGTCCCAAAATATCGAGAGACTAGACACGTGGCAATGGCCAGCAGCACACACCAATGGGCAAACCCAATTTAATGGACCCATTAGAGCGTGCTTAAGCTGTAAAACAACAATAAGGGTCTATGATTCATGCCACATTTTTAATTCTAATCTCATCCACAAAAGATAAACACAATCATTATCAGAATAATCAAGATGAAATAATAATCAACAAGTCTCAATAAATGTCTCGGGGAATAACCCAAAAATAAGTTTGATACAACAGTTCAAGAAATAAGAGTCTAACAATAGAAATAACTGAGTATAATAAATCAAATACTCATGAGGAATCCTCGGCAATCACCTTGTCCTCTGGTTCTCGTACTGCTCCAACGCCTGCTTCTGTCCCGTATACCTCGGGGTATATCTCCTCTGCTAAACCTGGGGACATAATCCGGATTTCAGGTCCTCAGGAGATATAGCAAGGTACAAGAATATCTCTAGCCAAAATAATGCAGTATATAAAATGAAACAATAACAATAGGGTAAACTATGTAACCAGCTATGTGATATGCAAGTGAGAGCATCACTAGTACTCAGGCTGAGACTACTACAAGCTCTGTGTCGGGGAGCCGGTAGCAGTGATATCACTATTAGAGTGCCTAGCTCTGATGTAGAGTCTAGAGCCTCACAATAATAAATATATATATATAATCAGCCTGTAGCCTGTGTATCTCTTCCCATCTAATGTAATCACACGTCTCATGTCCACGATATTTTATGTCCATAACACGCAAGATCATGACCTCTAACTGATGCAGCAAGTCATAATGATAGCTATGCCTATATATAAAGTCTATGTCACGAATCCTGTAGCCTATACAGAATCACCATGAATGACTCAGGAAGATTATGTCTCATGAATAGTGTCAAGTGTCCTATGATGTGACGTACTTGATAATGCAAGCACGAAAATATATAGGGTCGCGATATCAATCTCTAGGTGACGTTACACAACTCTGCGTACGGCGTTGACACCCGAATATTATTCGGACGCTAAGCAATGTTACACGGTCCTAGGTTGAACAGATACATCATATAAATAAATCAAGAGAATATTATGTAGCAAGTACTGCAAGATTGGCAAGGTACACTTGCCTGGGGTTAAATTCCTTCAATTGCTCCGGTGTAAGTGGAATCTCCAGGAACGCCTCCGGATGCTGAGACAAATATTACCATCATGCTCAGAAGATATAAAATACCTAGAATTGACTACCCATAAGTCCAATTTGGACACATGGGCAAAATTGACAGTTTCTGGTCAAAGCGGGGTCCACATGTGGCCCACTTTGCACCAAAAAATGTGCCAAAGATAAAGTCCTCCAAAATTTTCAAACTTAGTGTATACAAGTCTATAACGATGATACGAATCCAACAAAATATCCAGAACTGGATTTCGATGAGCCGATCACAAAATCGTCCGTCAAGTGGAGCCGTGGGGCCCACGATACGGGATTTTGTCAACGTTCTCAGAAATAAACCAAACTTGGGTCAAAGGACCAGCGTATCTCTACGAGTCCGATGGCGCAAGTTTTGTTTCAAAATGACGAGCACACACAAAGTTACAACAAGTTTCAGAATATGGCCGATACGGGGCGTTGTCGACTGATACGCGTTGATTCCGGTATGCACGCACATCCAAATCAACTTCCGTAAAATCTCACACTTCCGTATTAATGATGCGCACCAATCGATGAAATTCGCATACGACCAAGTCGTCTCGTTTAGCGGGACACACCCAGTTCCGGGAAAAATTGGATTTTAAATAACCAAGTTTTTAGTCAATTTCACCCGCGAATAAAACACAACATATAACACAATAAAATAAACTAATTACAGGGTTTAAAACTCGATTATATTTTATAATTAACTATTCAAACAGAATTCAGAAATAATACACAGGTTGGGAGAAAAATGCTCGTGAACTTGTGAGTTCGGGACGATTTTTGAATTTCAGAAATTGGGTTGTTTTTCTATTTTTGCGTTGCGATTTACGACCGACACATGACGCGATATCCTGAACTATTTATACGGGGTTTAGGAGGGTCACGAGGTCTATGCACAGGATTCGACAGAATGGAATACGGGTCTATGTACCGAGAGATACGAGACTGGGAAGGGGTATACCTTATTGCTGATCGTGGAAGGGCGTGTCCGCGACGGGGCACGGCGGCGGCGGCGACGGTTGCTGTGGCTGCGACGGCTGCTGTGCTGCTCGGTGGTGGTCTTTGTGGGTCGGGGAGGGGTCGTACGGTAGAGTCGACGGAGTCGGAGAAGTCGGCGGGGACGATCGCGGAGAGGAAGTCGGTGGCCGGAGCAGCGGATGGGGGTGGCTATGGTTGATGGTGATGGTGGTGTCGTCGGTGGGGGGTTTAAATAGGGAGGCATCAGGGAGAGGGTCGGGTCATGGCCCGTGGAGCGGGGGCGGGGTCGTGCGCCGAAGGCGAGGCAGAGTTGACGGGGTCGTGCGCCGGCTGAGTCGCGGTGACTGGGGTCGTAGGGAAAACGGGGGTGGGTTAGTTATTGGGTTGGGTAGGCGGGTCCACGGGTCGGGTCGGGTAGGACCCGACCCATTAGGTTAGGGTTTGGGTTCAGTTGGGTGCGGTTTGGTTTGGTTCAAGTTGGTTTAAACCGGTTTGAGTCTGGTTTAATTAGGACAATAGTTTTTTTAGCTATTTAAAAAATAGTTTTTGAGCCCAATAAATTCCAGAAAAATTACGCAACATCCAATAATTAATTATACACCCAAAAAATATAATTTTTCTAATATTTTAATACTTAATTTAATACATAAAAATATTAATCCCTGAAGGACTTTTATAATAATTAGTTAAAAATCACCGAAAAATCCAGAAATTTATTTTTAAATTTAAAAAAAAATAGGTTGTTACACCTACATTTATATTACACATAATAATTGCTATATTGAAGAGAAATCATGCAAAACACCAAAAATAGGCTCCGTATCACTCTGTATCATAAAATACCATGATACGACCAACACGTATCCATTTATGGACACGTATCTAATCCTACAACCCCGATATAAGTCTAATTAGACTAAATTAGTCTTATGACACACACTTGATGTGTCAATCTCATAATTTTTCTAAAATACACATAAAAACCTATATAAAAGACACAATTTAGCCTAGAAATTATTCCTATAGGTAGCCCTATGCCATTGGGGTATTCCTAAGATTCAAATGCATGATTTGGAAGCTAGAATGAAGAGAAAATCAGAATTTACCAATTGCGAGATAGATTTCCAATAAAATGCACAATGAACGCAATCCAGACACGATCTCTCCACCAAAGCTCCTTCTCCTTGCGCTCCTTGCTACTCCAAGCTTCAAAGCTTCTTGAGGGATAAAAATAAGAGAGAATGCAAATGAATTGACGGTGAATTGATGGAGGAATGAGATAATTGGGGATCTATAAATTTGGAGATCTAAAATGAATGCAAATAAAGATGAGAGAGAGAGAGAGAGAGAGAGAGAGAGCTTCTTTATGTGGCTGGCCCCTTTTTCTCCTTCCAAGCTACTAACAAATGTCTAATTATCCCCCCACTAGTTTCATGCAGGTTCTAATTAGAAAAGGGTAAATTAGGAAGGCTTCTAACTAATACAAATTAACTCTAATCCTCCTAATTAATTAGTGAAAATGAGTCTATTGGGCTTGGTCCATGTTGGGCTCATAAGTTGTCATGACAATTCTAATTTGGTTCACAAGTGTCAAGTCTAAGTAATAGGCTAGCCAAATAACTATAATTAAATAGTCCTATAATAATATTAATCACTAGGAATAATATATATTCAAAATAACCTACCCTCCTTAGAAAATTTTTTTTCTCAAAATTTAGGGAAGGAACCAACTACAACAAGCAACCATAACAAGCAAGCAAGAAAGAATTATGCCTCACGGCTCAAACAGATAAGGATTTTGCTTGCGCATCTCGACTTCTCGCTCCCAGGTAGACTCCCCTAGAGAGTGATGCCTCCACGCGACGCATACCAAGGGAATCGTCTGGTTCCACAATACCTTCTCCCTACGATCCAGAATCTCCACGTGCTTCTTTGGTAGCTGAGAGTCGGACCTACCTTAATCTCCAAGTGATCCAATACATGGCTAGGATCTACCACATATCGTCTCAGTTGTGACACATGAAACACGTTGTGCACTCCTCCCAATACAGGTGGCAAGTCTAGTCTTTAGTCCACTGCACCGACCCTTTCAAGAACCCCAAAGGGTCCGACGTACCGTTGACTAAGCTTCCCGCCTCCACCAAAGCGAATTGGGCCCCACGTCGGCAAAATCCTCAAGAACACAAGATTACCAACCTTAAACTCCAAGGGTCTCCGTTGACTGTCGGCCCAATTCCGCTGTCTGTCTAGCGCCACCCGAAGTCTATCTCTAATGAGCTTCACCTTCTCAGCTACATCCATGACTATCTCCAGTCCCAATAAGGCTCTCTCACCAACATCATCCCAAGATAATGGAGTACGGCATCTTCGTCCATAAAATACATCAAATGGTGACATCTCTATACTGGCCTGGTAGCTGTTGTTATAAGCAAACTCTATCAAGTGAAGGTTATCCTCCCAAGAGCCTCCAAAATTCAAAACACATGTGCGTAGCATATCCTCGAGAGTCTGGATAGTCCTCTATGACTGCCCGTCTATCTGAGGGTGATATGTTGTACTAAACTTGAGCTGAGTTTCTAAGCTAGCCTGCAAACTACTCCAGAAGTGGGATATGAAACGACTATCCCGATCTGAGACTATGCTAACAGAAACTCCATGCAATCTGACTATCTGCCGCACATACATCTCCGCGAGCTTCTCCGTAGATGTACCCACTTTGAATGGAAAAAAAGTGGGCCGATTTGGTCAACCTGTCTACGATAACCCAAATTGTATCTTTTTTTCATGGAGAACATGGAAGCCCTAATACAAAATCCATCGTCACATTCTCTTACTTCCACTCTGGAATAAGTAAAGGCTGAAGCAATCCACCTGGCCTCTGTCTCTCCGCCTTTACCTGCTGGCATACTAGATATATGGATACGAAGCTCGCCACCTTTCACTTCATACCATACCACCAAACATGCTCTCTCATGTTTCTATACATCTTGTTGGCACCCAGATGCATAGAGTACTGAGATCTATGTGCCTCTTGAAGAACCTTCTCACATAATGCTCCATTCGGCACACACAATCTGGTACCATGTCGCAATGATCCATCCTCTGCAATACCGAAGTTCTCTGCCAATCCAATCCGGACCTGTGCTCTGATGCTCCTCAGAGACTCATCCTCAAACTGTGCGGTTCTGATCCATTCCATCAACTCTAACTGTACCTGTAGACCCCACATCTGTGTCGCAACTCCAGGAACTAACACCTTAATACCCAAGCTATCCAGATTAGCCAATAAATGTATGTCCCTTATCAAGTACATAGCCACTGGATACCTGCTCAAGGCATCAACGACTACGTTGGCCTTCCCTGGATGGTACTGCAATAATATGTCAAAGTCCTTCATCAACTCCAACCATCACCTCTGCCTCATGTTTAGCTCTTTCTGTGTAAACACATACTTCAAGCTCTTGTGGTCTGTAAAGATCTCCAGACCCTCTCCGTACAAGTAGTGCTTTCACAGCTTTAGAGAAAAAATAACTGTTGCCGATTCCAAATCATGGATAGGGTAATTTATCTCATGAGGGCATAATTGTCTGGAAGCATAGGCAATCACCTTCCCGTTCTGCTACAACACACATCCCAAACCCTTACCTGAAGCATCACTGTATATATAAAATTCTCCTATCCCCGATGGCAATGTCAACACTGGGGTTATAGTTAACCTCTTCTTCAGATCCCCAAATACGGCCTGACACTCCTCAGTCCAGACGAACTCCACGTTCTTCCTGGTCAGCCTAGTCATCGGCTCTACAATCTTGGAGAAATCCTGAAAAAATCTCCGATAATAGCCTGCCAATCCAAGAAAACTCCTGATCTCTGCCACTGAACTTGGGTTAGACCATGATTCAACTGATAAAATCTTCTTTGGGTCTACTGAGATCCCGTATCCTGTAATCACATGCCCGAGGAATTCAACCTTATCAAGGAAGAACTTACACTTTGAAAGCCTGCCATACAACTTCTCCTTCCTGAGGGTCTCTAGAACTATCATCAAGTTCTTCTCGTGATCCTCCGGAGTCTTCGAATATATCAATATATCATCAATAAATACCACAATAAATTGATCCAGGTACTGATGAAACACCTTATTCATCGGGTTCATAAATACCGTCAGGGCATTGGTCAACCCAAACGGCATCACCAAGAACGCAAACTGCCCATACCGAGTCTTGAAAGCTGTCTTCGGAATGTCTTCCTTCTTCACTTTCACCTGGTGGTACCCCAATCTCAAGTCTATATTCGAGAATACCTTCGCTCCACTCAACTGATCAAACAGATCGTCAATCCGCGGCAACGGATATTTATTCTTGATAGTGAGATTGTTGAGAGCCCTGTAGTCGATACATATACGTACCAACCCTTCCTTCTTCGGTACAAATAATACCGGAGCACCTCACTGTGATAAACTAGAACGGATGAAGCCCATTTCCTGCAAATCATCCACCTGCTTCTTCAACTCTACCAGTTCGCTGTTGTTAACCCTATAGACGTGCTGTGATATCGGCTCTGCGCCTGGTACCAAGTCTATAGAGAACTTCACATCTCTGTCTGGTGGCAACCCTGACAACTCCTCCTGAAAGACGTCCATATACTCTGCAATCAATAGATATGGCAGCTCCTGCTCTTCCAACAAAGCCCCACAGAAGTCTCCCTCGCTCTGCTCTGCTGCTCCTCTGACGAACTTAAACTTTGGCTCTATGATCGTACGAAAAGGAAGAACAGTGGTAGCAGCGACCCGACTTCACTCGTCAATTCTTCCTTGTCGGGCGATCATTTTTTGACCTGTCTTCTACGGTACGTTCACAACCCAACTCTCTTGATATCCATTCAAATAGTTTATTTTAATTCATTCTATGTTGATCGTAAATCGTGATCCAAAAAAAAAACTTTATTTCAAGATCATAAGAAACTGTCCCAATACGCTGTTTTCTTTCAAACCAACGAACCAAAACTCGAATTTCTTTTTCTTGATTAAAGAAAACATAACCAAGATTTAATCCCTTTAATTAGTTTATTTTATTTTATTTTATATTGCTGTAAATTTATCGTTGAAATTAACGTAAAACTTATTTTTCAAAACCTAAAATTTCTCGATATGGGATGCATCCCGCCAAACGAGACGACTTTATCGCATGCAGATTATCCCGAAAGGTGCGTATCGTCAACATGGATATGTGGACTTTCGAGAAACTTGATTTGGACGTGTGTGCACACCGAATCAACGCGTATTCACCAAAAAATTTATATCGACCTTTTTTCGAATCTATACAATTACTTCGTGTGTGCTTGTCATTTCACAACAAAACTTGTGCCATTGGATTCACAGCATTATGCTGGTCCTGTGACCCAAGTTTGCTTCGATTCTGAGAACATTGACGAAATATTGTTTCGCGGGCCTCGACGGGCGATTTCATGACCAGATCTTCGGAATCCAATTTCGGACATTATTTTGATATTGTGTCATTTTTCTGGACTCGTAGACACTAAGTTTATCGAATTTGGAGAAATTTGTCTCTGACATGTTTTACGGTACAAAGTGGGCCACATTTGGACACCGCTTTGACCCGAAACTGCCAAGTTTGCCCCTGTATCCAAACTGGATTCATGGGTAGTCAATCCTAGCTATTTCGCATGTTTTGGAAATGAAGGTTAAATTATTTTCAACATTTGGAGGCGTTCGTGCAAATTTTACCTTTTCGGGAGTAGTTGGAGTAACAAGCTTGCTACCTGGACTTAGCTATACCATCATTCAGGGCCCACGCAAGTGTACATTGCTAATATTTCCAGTATTTTATGCTTTGTGTTATTTATTAGTTCTTGACTGTACTTCTATTTTTAGCATGTTTTCTGTTGAGATCCTAGGACCGTATATGATACTTTACGTCCGAATTATATTCGAGTGCTGACATTCGTCCGCTGAGTCGTGTATCGTTAGTTGATTTATCGTCACAAAGCCTTGTTCGTGCTACTTCTTGCACGATATACCTTAGAAAACTGAACATGACTTTCATGTACATAAGTCTTAATTAAGACATTCGAGGTTTTCGGCTTCTGTGTAAGGATATGATCCGTGACTTGCGATAGTTGACATAAGTATATCTACGCATAGACTCGAGACATATTTAGTGATTGATCTTGCATGCCATGGACATGAGATATTGTGGACATGAGATATGGGGTTATATTGGGTGGGGAGAGCGTACTCGGGACATTGGGCTACTACTATTCACCACGTTATACCGTGAGCGCTTACGAGAGTTCCGGATTTTGACACGTTAGTGTAAGTTCCCTGACGGACCTGGAGATATACATTGATTTGCCCATCGGTGGTCTATTGTACGAGTATTATTCTCATGTGCATTCACTTAGCTGGTTATAATAGATATCTTTGAGCACGTTGCTTATTATTTTACTGTTACATTGGCATGTTATTTCTTGTACCTTGTTATGTCCCTCTGACACTACTAGAAAAAGCGGTATTAGCAACGTATTTTAGCGACGTCAAAAGAAACGTCGCTAATAATATATAAATTAGCGACTCCATATAAAAACGTCGCTAGACGTCGCTAAATGGCGACATTTAGCGACGTTTAGCGACTTTTATTAAGATTTTAAAAGATAAGTCGCTATAAGTTCAATTAAGGTCGCTAAACGTCGCTAATATGTCTAATTTAGCGACGTTTAGCGACGTATATAGCGACCTTTATATTAAAAATATTTAGCAACGTGTTTAGCGACGTCATTGACGTCGCTAAAATTTAATTTAGCGACGTTTTTATTGGACGTCGCTAAACGTCGCTAAAATATGGTTAATTAGGGCTCGGTTTCATTTTTTTCCATCTGTTGAAATTTCAAAAAGAAAAAAAATCCCCCCCCCGCTCCGTCGACCGGCTCTCCACCGCGACTACTCCGGTAAACCCTACTCTCTCTCTCTCTCTCTCTCTCTCTCTCTCTCTCACAGGACACATGTGACATTGACACAAACACGACACACACACAGACACTGACACAGACACAGATACGACACACACACACTGACACAGACATTGATCAGGACCTAGGGTTAGGGTTAGGTTTTTTGACATGGGGTTAGGGTTAGGGTTAGGGCCGACTGGCCCAAGTCGACGAGAGAGGTAACAGCAGCAGTGAGCACTGCTTACTAGCAGTGAGCAGGGGGAGACTTGAGGCACATCAGCCCAATATGCAACAGGCAACTTGGGGAGGCACTGCACAGCTGAACATAGTGCGCATTAAGGTTTAGGTGCATTATAGTTGGTTGTTAGCTTCTGCAGGCAGGTGTGAGGGGGTCCTAATACAGTGTAAACACTGCATCCTTGTGCAGCAACTTACTGAGCCAGTCAGCAACTAGTGCAAGGCAGGATGTGGATGTGTTTGAGATGGGGTTTGAACTCGTATGATTTGAAGGACATGAGGGCAAGTGTCAGATATAACACCAACATCTGAGAGAAGATTGGGTATTCATAGTGATACTATAGTGCACACATGAGTGTGTGGCTCGGGATAAGGGGTAATCAAATATTAAGGAAGAAGGTAAGCAGTAGCAGTGGGTGACTGATTTAAAGAGGTGTATTAGTCAGGTGTTTGAGTGAATATATGTGTTGAAGAGAATAAGTAATAGGTGTGAAGGTTGAGTATTCATATAGGTGTATCCCAGATCTGGGAGTATAGATGGAGTGTTTATATGAGTATAGATGGAGTGTTTATATGAAGTATAGAATTTAGAGTACTTAATAGGTGTTGTTGGTACCAGGTGAGTTTTGATTACAGAATTCTTAAGAGTGTATGTGTGTATCAGTGTGCCAGTTTGGGGGGTTAGGTTTTTTTACTAAAGGGAGTACAGTAATCTGCCGGTAATTGTGAGTGAGTACATCCACAATGCATGGGATTATCCATTTCATAGAGCAATAGCCCGTGTACATGGGAAACTTTTGATGCAAAAATTATTCAAGCACCAGGTGCCTTAGTGCAATGCCATGACTGCTTTTCCCATAACGGACACTGACCTAGGAGTGTGGTTGGGGGCAGCTGCAGTCATATAGTATGACACACTATTTGTAGTGTGTTGACTGCACACTTATAGTGCAGTTCATAGTACTATGGGGTTGGGGGCAGCTGCAGTTTTGATAAATGAAAATATGTATTATATCAGTTATGATTTTTATAGTACGGTTAATTTTGCATGTAATGATTTATATGATACATACTGTCAATTTTGCAGAAGTTTCTAGAAATGGATATGAATTACTATCTGCGTCATCGTTCGTGGATGTACAACCATCATCCTGATGACATGTACGGTGTGCGGGATGAATTCATTGAGGGTGTACAGCAGTTCCTGCAGTTCGCCAAGGCGTTCCCTCAGTACATGGACGGTACCAAAATTAAGTGTCCGTGTGTGAGATATCGTAACAGGAAATATCATCTAGAAGTGGAAGTTACATATCATTTATACTCGAAGGGCTTTACGCCGAATTACTATCAGTGGACCGCACACGGAGAACTTGTATCTCTAGCATCGGAGTCGAAGCCCTATGTGGAGCCGTATATGGATGTCCAAGACCACGATGCTTACGATGACGGGTTGGTGAACATGGTTTATGATGCGGCGGGGCCTAGTTTCAATCCTGACAATTATGATGCGGCAGGACCTAGTTTTAATCCGGACAATTATGATGCAGCTGAGGAGGCACCGAATGCCGATGCTACAAAGTTTATGGAGTTGCTTGAGAATGCAAGGACTCCACTATATCCTGGTTGTGAGGATCATTCACCGTTGGAGGTGGTTACAAGATTATTGAGCATCAAGTCCGATTTTAACATGTCGCAAGAATGCTATAATTGACTGCTCGATTTGATTATAGAGATCTTGCCCGAGGGTGCAAAGTTGCCTAAAGACTTCTATCGATCTAAGAGGATGGTGAGATCGCTTTGGATGGGATACGAGAAAATCGATGCATGTCGCAACGGGTGCATGTTGTACTACAAAGACGACAAGGATGAAGATGCGTGTAGATTCTGTGGTGCTGATCGCTACAAGGCCACTGTTAGAGAAAAGTCTGTCGGTGCAAGGAAGCCTACCGATTCGATGCACTACTTGCCTTTGACGCCGCGGTTGCAGCGGTTGTTTATGGTTAAGGAGACTACAGAAAATATGAGTTGGCACGGGCGAAAATAGATCGAAGGAGTATTGGATCATCCATCCGATGGAGAAGCATGGAAGCACTTTGATCGAGAGTATCCATATTTTGTCGAGGAAGCGCGTAATATCAGATTGGGGCTCTGCTCTAACGGTTTTACCCCATTTGGACTTTCGGGCTCCCAGTATTCGTGTTGGCCTGTGATCGTCACTCCGTACAATCTACCGCCTTGGATGTGCATGAAGACTCCGTATATGTTCCTAACCGTTATTATCCCGGGTCCGAACAATCCGAAGAGGAACATCGATGTGTATTTACAGCCTTTGATAGATGAGTTGAATCAGCTGTGGGAAGTCGGTGCCAACACGTACGATGTTTCTAGAAAGCAGAATTTTCAGATGAGGGCAGCACTTACGTGGACCATCAACGACTTTCCGGCCTATGGAATGTTATCGGGATGGAGCACCCATGGTCGTCTCTCATGTCCGTATTGCATGGACCGTTCTCAGGCTTTCCGTTTGAAATACGGAGGCAAACCATGCTTCTTCGATTATCATCGACAATTTTTGCCGAAGGATCATCCGTACCGGAGGAATCGGAATGCTTTTCGTGCGGGAGTTGTGGAGAAGGCCAATCCACCGCCAAGGTGGCCCGGATGCACGATATGGGAAGAGATAAAAGATTTACCAAGTGCTATCGAAGAGCCTGTGTCACGACCCGCACCCGGTTATTCGGGCACGAGTGCGTGGGCACGTCCAGCCTACGCCGCAGTGTCGGCGGTAGTACGCTGTCTAGGTCATAATCACAGGTAATTTAGAATCTATCTCATCCACAATAAAGTAAATAGACAAGGAAAATGACAGGGAAATAGAAATGATAAGATTTCATAAGACAATTTGTGATATACAAATCCATGGTTTAATACAGAATCCAAAAGATAAATCGGGGACAAACCCGATTGCTGTGCTTAAAGAAAATAAATAACTAACTGCTATCTACTCCGCAGGAGTAGTCTCCTGAGTGGGAACAGACTCCTCAGATGTATCACCTGCTGCCTCATAGGGATCATAATAGGTGGGGGCATAATCCTCATCATTGCCTAAATCAACGGATCCAGTCAGGAAAGGAGCAAAGTACACAATGCACAACAAAGATTAAACTAAATATTTATGACAAGTAGAAAAGAACTGACATGTATCATGTTGAGGATATGTATAAATAAATAATAACAATAACTAAGTGTTAATTGCTGTAAGACAGGGACATGAGTAAAACAGGAACAAGGTGACAGGAAAATGAATTAGAACCAGACAATAGGAACTGTAACAAGACAAGAAACTATGTGTGTGAACTTGTGTATTTAGAATACCTAGTTGGCATGTAGGGGTTTATAGGGTTAAACCGGCCATCATAGACGGCTATTAAACAGGAATAATCGAGATCCGGCTGATGGACAGTCGTGTACCAACAGCTATTAATCATGGCAAGGGTCAGGGTAAACTACATGCCTTTCAGTATTCTTCCACCCGACACGAAAGCAAGACATGAAATCCAGTATTCAAGACATGAAATCCAGATTCTAACACTACGTGTAAACATCCAATGGTACTAGTAGAGCAAGGAATTAATTATCACAATATAAAGAATAAACTTGAAGTGCAGGTACTTGCCTGATGTTTGGATCCAAATACAGTTACGTGCCTCGGGGAAATTTTTCAGAAATGAGTCCAAAAGCTGAAATAAACATTACCAACATGCTCAAAAGATGTCAAATAGCTAGAAACATTTATCCTTGGGTCCAATTTGGAGACAAGGGCAAAAACGACAGTTTCGGGTCAAAACGGGGTCCGCCGGTGGGCCCGCTTTGCACCGAAAAATGTGTCCGGGTCAACGGTCTCCAAATTCACCAAACTTAGTGTCAACAGGTCAGGAACGATAATACGAACCCAACGGAACTTTCAGATTTGGATTCCGATGAGCCGATCACAAAATCGCCCGTCGAGCGGGGCCCGTGGGGCCCACGACACGCGATTTCGTCAACGTTCTCAGAATTGAACCAAACTTGACCCACAGGACCAGCGTATCGCTACGAGTCCGATGGCGCAAGTTTCGTCTCGATCCGACGTGTGTGCACGAAGTTAGGGTGAATTATAGAAAAGACGGATACGGGGCGATGTCCGCGGATACGCGTTGATTCCGGTGTGCACGCACACCCGAATCAGCTTCCGCGAATTCTCACACGTCCGTATCGACGGTGCGCACGTATCTGTGAAGACCGTACGCGACCAAGTCATCCCGTTTGGCGGGACGTACTCAGTTCCGGGGTGAAACAGGGTCTGGTTTTTCCAATTTTTGGATCGCGGTGTGCGATCACCACAGGACGCGATGCCCCGAGCGGTTTGTCCGGGCACCGAGAGGGTCATACAGGCTTCGCAACGCAATTTACAGAATCGAAAACGGAGATACAGGATGCAAGATACGAGTACCTTAACCTGCTCTGAAAATTCAGAAATTCCCGTGTCCGTGTCGTGTCCGACACGACACGAAGAATAGGAAAAGCTAGGGTTTCTGATTTGGGGGTTTTCGGCGGCGGTCCGACCGGCGGAGGGCTGAGCGGCGCTGCTGGGGAGGCCGACCGGGGCTGGGCGGAGCTGTGCTGGTGGTCGGCGGCGCGCGGGGAGGTCCGGCAGCGGCTGCCGGAGGTGGCTCAGGCGAGGGGTGTTGCTGCCACCGCTGCTGTCGTCTGAGGGGAAGGCTGAGGCGTCGAGGGGAGGGGGGCGAGACGGGGCTGAGCCGGGCGGTTCACGGCGAGGTGGCGGCGAGGGAACACGGGCGGTGGCGGAGGTTTTAGGGCTCCGGCTAGGGGAGAGGAGGTGAGGGAGGAGGAGATTAAATAGGGGAGGAAGGAGGGGCTGGCCGGAAATGGCGGGCGGCGTGGAGGAGAGGGCGAGGCGAGCTGAACGGAGTGGCCGTGGCGTGGCCGCCGGAAACGGAGCGGAGGACGCGGGGACGCCGGAGCGGGTCACGCGGGCAGAGGAGAGAAGGGGAGGCGGGTTAACGGGCGGGTCGGGTGGCGGGCAGACCCGACCCGACCCGGTTGGGAGCGGGCTGGGCTCGGCCCAATGGGCTGGGCCGGGCCGGAGCGGTTGGGCTGGGCCGGAAAGAAAAAATAAAATAATAATATTAGTAATAATAATAATAATAATAATAATAATAATAATAAATAAATAAATAAATACATAAATAGTTTTTAAGTAAATAAAAATAGGTCCGGGGTCCAATAAATTCCAGAAAAATTATCCTAAGCCCAGTTTTCCATTTTACACCCAAAAATATTATTTTCATAATATTTTAATATTATTTATTATCAATTAAAAATCATTTAATAATTAAAACCTTGATTTTAATTACAGAAAATTCCCAGAAAATTTCCAGAAAATTCCAGAAAAATTATGAAAAATCCTAATTTAAAATTCTTGTAAAATCTAGGGGTTTACAATCTACCCAACTTATAAAAATTTCGTCCTCGAAATTTAAAATTAAGCCATAATCCTTCACGTATCTCATTCGCAATCTCCTTGCGAAAATTTAAATCCTAATCATGTCCACTGCAACCACTTCATGATTAAGGTGACTACTGTTCAAATCAAAAATTCAATTTATGGTTATTACTTCTTACTTCCTCAAATTATCCACAGGCAGGTTTTAGATTAAGTCCATATAGCATTTTCAAGATTTGCACATGCCTTTGCCTCACGATTTTAATTATCATAACTTCCTCTAGAAGTGATTCGAGTCCAACAATATTCCCATTCAAGATGGTATGCTTCAATTTTTTTAAATTTCATTCATCTCCTCAATAATCCAACTAGGTAGTCCAACCACCAATTTGTAATTTGTAATTCAAATCATCAATTTAAAAAAATATAGTCCACCCATGTTCAAGTCTGAAATTCTCTAGTTTTATCTTCCAAATTTAAATTGATGATTTTACCTTCATTATTCAAAATTTAAATCATGTAACTAAGGTACATCTATTGGGTCCTTGATATCAATTCATTAATCATCTTAGTCACTCCTTTTTAAATTTTCAAAATTATAATGGCTTGCTTCTTCCAACCTGACCTTACTCGGTCACGATCCAAGGACATTCCTCTCAAGTTGACAAATGCATTGCTACCCAACTTAGAGTTTACCCATCATCACAAAAGACTATATACCTTTAGAAAAAATATTCCTATGTCATTCAATCCTCGAATTTCAACGCCGATCATGATATGTCCTCAATTACGAAAGTTAATCCTCAAGTATGTGGTCGGCCTATGTGGCATAACCAGTACTATCTATGTACTAACTTATACCAGGCACGAAATTTCGTCTTTCCGAAATAAGGGAAGACGAAGATCAATAATTAAAGAGTTCAAGGGTGGGGTGATAGATTAGAAATATCGGGGTCGAGGCATTTTAAAGAATTCAGGTGGAATTGTCAAGCGATTGTGGATTGAATCCTATCTTGGTAATTCCTATTCACAAGCTCGTATTAATACAGTCATGTAACCTGATATGATATGTTCAGACATGTCTAGGGCAGTATATTAGTCAACTATATATCTCAATCCACGTAAAGTAGTGCGAAAGGCGAATCAAAATGCACTAAGGCTGATCAGACCGTAATACACTGATTCTGAATAGACAATTGTATTAGTGTGTCGACCCACTAATACATATGTTATGAACAAGCTCGATAAAGAGTAAGCTTGCAAAACTAGGCTATAGAATAGCAGCATAAGTCAAGTACATCAAAATTAAGTGTGCTAGATGATGATAAAAGGAGGTACAAATTATTTAAGTTCACAAAACAACCTACAATAAGCACAATAACAAAAGATTCTACAAACTCTACAGTTATCACAAAAAAACATTCCAGGTTATTAGCAAGTTTAAAACTTCTAGGTTGGGGGCTGAGGTCACGAACCAATAGGCACGAGCTAAACTAGAAATGGCAGCTATAAATCACTTACGCGCACTAGCTACTCCAAGAGTCTGCGCGTTCTCCACAGTCATGCTGGTAGAGCATCTCGTGATGATCTTATAGGAACCTCGTCGTTTGCTGATAGGTCTATTACTCTGCATCCAAAAATAAACGATAAAAGGCGCACAGGAATCAAGGCAGGATGCAAGTCAAGGAATCAATTCAAATCCAAAATAGATGTCAAGAACGATTCAAGCAAGTGGATGAGATCCTAAACTTATCCTTATCTTATTGCAGGCCTATTCGGTTCCTAAGTTAAAACCGAACAATTTAGTCGTTGACCTGCATGGGCCACCACAAAAATGTGTCACGACCCGCACCCGGTTATTCGGGCACGAGTGCGTAGGCACGTCCAGCCTACGCCGCAGTGTCGGCGGTAGTACGCTGTCTAGGTCATAATTACAGGTAATTTAGAATCTATCTCATCCACAATAAAGTAAATAGACAAGGAAAATGACAGGGAAATAGAAATGATAAGATTTCATAAGACAATTTGTGATATACAAATCCATGGTTTAATACAGAATCCAGAAGATAAATCGGGGACAAACCCGATTGCTGTGCTGAAAAAAAATGAATAACTAACTGCTATCTACTCCGTAGGAGTAGTCTCCTGAGTGGGAACAGGCTCCTCAGATGTATCACCTGCTGCCTCATAGGGATCATAATAGGTGGGGGCATAATCCTCATCATTGCCTAAATCAACGGATCCAGTCAGAAAAGGAGCAAAGTACACAATGCACAACAAAGATTAAACTAAATATTTATGACAAGTAGAAAAGAACTGACAGGTATCATGTTGAGGATATGTATAAATAAATAGTAACAATAACTAAGTGTTAATTGCTGTAAGACAGGGACATGAGTAAAACAGGAACAAGGTGACAGGAAAATGAATTACAACCAGACAATAGGAACTGTAACAAGACAAGAAACTATGTGTGTGAACTTGTGTATTTAGAATACCTAGTTGCCATGTAGGGGTTTATAGGGTTAAACCGGCCGTCATAGACGGCTATTAAACAGGAATAATTGAGATCCGGCTGATGGACAGTCGTGTACCAACAGCTATTAATCATGGCAAGGGTCAGGGTAAACTACATGCCTTTCAGTATTCTCCCATCCGACACGAAAGCAAGACATGAAATCCAGTATTCAAGACATGAAATCCAGATTCTAACACTACGTGTAAACATCCAATGGTACTAGTAGAGCAAGGAATTAATTATCACAATATAAAGAATAAACTTGAAGTGCAGGTACTTGCCTGATGTTTGGATCCAAATACAGTTACGTGCCTCGGGGAAATTTTCCAGAAATGAGTCCAAAAGCTGAAATAAATATTACCAACATGCTCAGAAGATGTCAAATAACTAGAAACGCTTGTCCTTGGGTCCAATTTGGAGACAAGAGCAAAAACGGCAGTTTCGGGTCAAAACGGGGTCCGCCGGTGGGCCCGCTTTGCACCGAAAAACGTGTCCGGATCAACGGTCTCCAAATTCACCAAACTTAGTGTCAACAGGTCAGGAACAATGATACGAACCCAACGGAACTTTCAGATTTGGATTCCGATGAGCCGATCACAAAATCGTCCTTCGAGCGGGGCCTGTGGGGCCCACGACACGCGATTTCGTCAACGTTCTCAGAATCGAACCAAACTTGACCCACAGGACCAGCGTATCGCTACGAGTCCGATGGCACAAGTTTCGTCTCGATCCGATGTGTGTGCACAAAGTTAGGGTGAATTGCAGAAAAGGCGGATACGGGGCGATGTCTGCGGATACGCGTTGATTCCGGTGTGCACGCACACCCGAATTAGCTTCCGCGAATTCTCACACGTCCGTATCGACGGTGCGCACGTATCTGTGAAGACCGTACGCGACCAAGTCGTCCCGTTTGGCAGGACGTACTCAGTTCCGGGGTGAAACAGGGTCTGGTTTTTTCTGTTTTTGGATCGCGGTGTGCGATCACCACAGGACGCGATGCCCCGAGCTGTTTATCCGGGCACCGAGAGGGTCATACAAGCTTCGCAACGCAATTTACAGAATCGAAAACGGAGATACAGGATGCAAGATACGAGTACCTGAACCTGCTCTGAAAATCCGGAAATTCCCGTGTCCGTGTCGTGTCCGACACGACACGAAGAATAGGAAAAGCTAGGGTTTCTGATTTGGGGGTTTTCGGCGGCGGTCCGACCGACGGAGGGCTGAGCGGCGCTGCTGGGGAGGCCGACCGGGGCTGGGCGGAGCTGTGCTGGTGGTCGGCGGCGCGCGGGGAGGTCCGGCAGCGGCTGCCGGAGGCGGCTCAGGCGAGGGGTGTTGCTGCCACCACTGCTGTCGTCTGAGGGGAAGGCTGAGGCGTCGAGGGGAGGGCGGCGAGGCGGGGCTGAGCCGGGCGGTTCACGGCTAGGTGGCGGCGAGGGAACACGGGCGGTGGCGGAGGTTTTAGGGCTCCGGCTAGGGGAGAGGAGGTGAGGGAGGAGGAGATTAAATAGGGGAGGAAGGAGGGGCTGGCCGGAAATGGCGGGCGGCGTGGAGGAGAGGGCGAGGCGAGCTGAACGGAGCGGCCGCGGCGTGGCCGCCGGAAATGGAGCGGAGGACGCGGGGACGCCGGAGCGGGTCACGCGGGCAGAGGAGAGAAGGGGAGGCGGGTTAACGGGCGGGTCGGGTGGCGGACAGACCCGACCCGACCCGGTTGGGAGCGGGCTGGGCTCGGCCCAATGGGCTGGGCCGGGCCGGGCCGGAGCGGTTGGGCTGGGCCGGAAAGAAAAAATAAAATAATAATATTAGTAATAATAATAATAATTAAATAAATAAATACATAAATAGTTTTTAGGTAATTAAAAATAGGTCCGGGGTCCAATAAATTCCAGAAAAATTACCCTAAGCCCAGTTTTCCATTTTACACCCAAAAATATTATTTTTATAATATTTTAATATTATTTATTATCAATTAAAAATTATTTAATAATTAAAACCTTGATTTTAATTACAGAAAATTCCCAGAAAATTCTAGAAAAATTGCGAAAAATCCCAATTTAAAATTCTTGTAAAATCTGGGGGTTTACAGCCTGCTAAGGGGTACAAGTGTGACGGATTTGGTCGCACCCATAACTGGACGAAGAGGAGTATATTCTGGGATCTGCCATATTGGAGCACCAATCTGATCAGACATAACCTTGATGTCATGTATATCGAGAAGAATGTGTTTGATAACATAATTAATACTGTAATGGATGTAAAGGGGAAGGCGAAAGATAATCCGAAGGCCAGGTTGGACTTAGAAGACATATGTAGACGTCCTGCATTGCATTTGATAGAGGAGGGGAATGGAAAGTTAAAGCAACCTAAGTCAGTTTTCTCACTGGATAAAGAGGATAAAGGTAGACTTTGTAGGTGAATTCAGGGTCTAAAGTTTCCAGACGGGTATGTGTCAAACTTGAAAAGATGCGTCGACCTCAAGGAGAACAAACTAGTAGGTATGAAGAGCCACGATTGTCACGTATTCATGGAGAGGTTAATTCCGATTGTATTTCGGGAATTCTTACCGCAGGTCGTTTGGGACCCATTGACTGAGCTGAGCATATTCTTCAGAGATCTTTGTTGTACTAAGTTGCTCGTCGATCGTCTAGAAAAGCAAGAGAGGGACATTGCGGTAACACTATGTAAGCTCGAGAAGGTGTTTTCTCCTGGATTCTTCGACTCTATAGAGCATTTGCCAATTCATCTTTCCTATGAAGCACGTGTTGGTGGTCCTGTCGGTTATCGGTGGATGTACCCCTTCGAGCGCCATCTGAATCACCTAAAGAGAAAGGTAAAAAATAAGGCACGGGTTGAAGGCTCTATTTGTGAAGCTTATATTCTCGAGGAGATTACAAACTTTTGCTCGACGTATTTCAAACTGCATGTTGCTACTAATAGGACGAAAGCTCCCAAAAACGACGACGTATATCAGGAATCTAATGATGCAATACTCAAAGTATTCAATGCATCCGGAAAGCCTTCGGGAAAAATGAAGAAGAGATATTTGAATGACGATGAGCTAAGGGCTGATCAATTGTATATATTACTCAATTACGACGAGGATGAAGTGGAGAAGCTAGAGGGGTAAGTAATTAATACGTCCACGTTTACATCATCTCAATGTAATAGTATAAGATACTATTATACTACTAATCAGCAGTTGCTTCATTATTTTTCAGCACATATAATGATGAGTTGAGGTCGGTTAGACCCTACATAACAGACGAAGAAGTAAAACAAGATATGAGATACCATTTTCCTTCTTGGTTAAGCGCATATGTAAGATGCTTGGTAATTACTTTTTATTTCTGCACTTGCAAAACAAATAACTTACTATCGCTACTTTGGTATTTAGGTCGATCGTCTAATATCACCCGAGACTGAATCTATTAGGACTCTAGCCAAGGGACCAATTACTGCCGTAAAAATATGGCCAAGTTTCTGTGTGAATGGGTTCAGGTTCAAGTCAACAAATGCTCCTATCAGAGACAGCTTTCTGGATCTTGATTCCACGAAAAACAGTGGTTTGTGTATCAAATCTTCAAACTACAAAGACGTCAATCCGGGCAATAATTTTTTTGACATCTTACGAGAGATTGTGGAGTTGACATATAATTATAGCACAGAACCTGCTAATATCGTGCTATTCAGGTGTGAATGGTTCGATCCGATTCAAGATCAAGGTTGGAAAATTGACAAGCATGGCCTTGTGGATATAAACTACAAGCGTAGATATCAAGGCTACGAACCATTTGTCCTATCAAGTCAGGCTCAGCTCGTGTACTTCACAACTTATCCTAGACGGGGGACAGCGAGGTCGGATTGGTGAGCAGTATGCAAGACTAAAGTTAGAAATACCTTTGACATTGACGAAATAGCTTATCAGGAGGACGATCTACCTCTTGTAACAAATATTGTAGATATGGACTCAACAAAAGTTACTCATTACACGAGTAATAATGTAGAAGATGTAGAATTATCCGAAAAGGACGACGAAGTAGATGAAAGTGAAGACGAGGAAGAGAAGAGCAGGACGACGAAGGCGAACAAGATGAATTTTCTGAAGATGATTGAAAATAAAAAATATTGCATGTAGAATGTAACTATATTTGGACTGTAAATATTGCATGTAGAAGTAGATATTGACATTAACGAATATATGTATTATATTTTGACTGTATAATACTTTGAGATATGTATCATATTTCGACTGTAGAATGTAGTATATATTTGTGTTTCTCTATATTCATCATATGTTGTTATCAGATATGACAGGATGACGCGGAGGATTCGACAGGTCCCGAGGTAGACAGAGTGCCACTCCGGTACTGCCTATTGTTGGTTCCGGATCATCGTCGCCCAGTACTCCAGTATATCGATAAGCCACATCTCCAACTGCGACGACGTTGCGTGACATCACTCCTGGGACGAGTAGTTCCAGGCGTGATAGTACTCCCTCGTCCAGCGTTCCTCCTGCTGACGGAACCATGGAGACAGATGAGCATGTAGAGGAGGTCGTGCCGACGTTGTCCCAGCATCAGCAAGATCCTCCATGCGCACCACCGGAGGAGACGAGGACAGAGATTTGGGCCGACGGTACAAAGTAAGTCAATTAGATGGTTTAGTATATATTTGTGTTTCTCTTTATTCATCGTATATTGACTTTTTCAATAATCTAAATTATTATCTCTGTATAGATATCGTCCATCGTCGGTTCAGAGACGCCTGGGCCAATTTTTGAGGAACAACTACGGTGGCCCTTGGATCAACTACTCTGAGGATCCGGAGGAGAGGAAGGCGTTCTGGTTTGCGCACTTCCAGGTAAAAGTATATTAAATAAATCCTCTAATTTATGCATATTCGTGATGCTAACTTAATGAATTATTTATTGTAGCAAACGTATTTTTATCCTCCGCACCGGGCCAAGTTGATCGAGCGGCTCTTTCCTACCGTTGCCGCCAAGCTTATCCGAGATGCTCTGGATGACCAGAAGGCTCGTGATCGTGCTGGAAAACCGATCCAAGGTTGGATCACGCCTGAACAGTGGACTGCGATGAGGGCTAGATTCGACGATCCGAGCTACAAGGAAAGGTCTAAGAAGGCCAAGGCGGCTAGGCAGAATGCTGCCAAGTGGTGTGGTGGCTCGATTCCGATGACGGAACATTTCCGTCGTTTGGTATATTTTTTCTTTTAAAATATATTATTTTAATATAAGTACCATAAAATGGTACTTGGAAAAAATATTTAAGTTTAGTAATAAATAATATATTTTTAACAAGTACAGAGGGGTGAGGATGCAAATATGGTGACCGTCTTCTTAGCCAGCCATCGCAAGGACGGAAATCTCATTGATGAGAGGGCCTCACAGACCTATGTAAGTATTACTTTACTTTGTGTTTATTTTAATATAACTTAGGCAATTATTGAGTTTCCAAACATTTTCTAGGCCGAGTATCTTAGGCTTCGTGAGCGGCGACTACTAGTGCACCTACACCTGGAGAGGCTGGTGCTTCGTCGCAGCCCGGTCCATCTCCGTCGGCGGACGACCTGTGGGTGACCGCAGCTGGTGGTCTCCAGAGGGGTACGTACTACGGTACGGGCTCCTATGGCGCCCTGGTTGCGACGCAGTCATCTAGGGCCTCCCCGACTGCTGCGCATTCCACACACCCCTCGCAGTCGTCGGCCAGAGTCCAGGAGGCCGTCCAGGAGGCCGTTGACCGTCAGATTTTGTCTCTCCGTGACGACTTGCTGCGAAGTATGGAGGACCAGTCCCGGTCCCAGCCGCAGGCGGACGATCCGATGCTCATCGCACGATTGAATATGCTCGACCGCAGCATGACGGAGCTACGGGAATTGACAAATGATATTAGAGCCTCCAATGATCGCAACATCATGGAGCTGCAGGCGTCACAGCTATCGATGGGCGAGAAGCAGACGAGGATGCAGGATTCAATGGGTGATAGCAGTACGAGGCTGTTATCTACCCTGGATTCTTACAACCAGCGACTCGCAGACTTGGAGCGGGCACGGCCTCCACCGACGTCACTGCCTTCTCCATCGACATCGGTGTCGATTCCACGGGACGAGTATGAGGAGTTCTTATCCTTCAAGCGCGCCGGTGGTCATCCTCCTGCAGATCCGTAGTAGTATAGTTATTTATATTATTATTTAGGATACGATTGTATATTATGAATTATTGATACTTCAACAATAGACATGATGTATGATGCTTCTTGTGGTCTTTAATTTTTTAGTTAATTTAATTGGATTATATAGTTATCCACATTTAATTGGATTGATATTTCTTGTGGTCTTTAATTTAATTGGATTATATAGTTAACTAGATTGAATCATGTTGGTGTGTATGATGAAGATGATGTAAAACTGCAGGGAATCACCAATGTTTGCTTCTGGACACTATTTTTTTTTTTTAAATTAGCGACGTTATTAGCGACGTTTAGCGACGTTAAGTTACGTCGCTAAATACATCGCTAATTAGCGATGCTGTAAAATATCGCTAATGACGTCGCTAATGACGTCGCTATACGTCACCAATTGCTGACATGGCAGTATAGCCAGGTCATTAAAGACGTCGGTGTAACGTCGCGATAGACGTCGCTAATCAGCGACGTTTAGCAACTTTACTAAATATCGCTTTTTACTGACTTGGTGTCGCAAAACGTCGCTAAATTTATCGACACATTAAAGTCGCTAAAAAACGTCGGCATAGCGACGTTTAGCGACGTTTTTTGTTTTAGCGACTTGGTTTTTTTCGACTGCTTTTAAACGTCGCTAATTACGTCGCTAAACCAAATTAGCGACGATTTTTGGTTATTTAGCGACGTTTTTAGACGTCGCTAATTTGACTTTTTCTGGTAGTGTGAGGACCTGGTCCTTTGTCAGTTTTGCAGCATAGACGGTTGTTTGAGTTTCCTGGAGTTGTGGATAAGTATCAAATCATCATGATGGTATTGGAAGCATGTATTTTCATCATCTCTACATTATTTATGTTTATCCGTTCTTGCTGATTACTCATCTGCTGATATAGCCTAGTTTTATATAATCTATTTCTTTCTTGTGTCTATTCGATCTTGTGTGTTACTGGGCGACCGACTTTAGCATATGCAGCTTATTCTTGTATTTTATTTTATTATGGATTGAGACATAGATGTATATACTGTGTTATCTAGATAGTGACCATTATAGTACATCTTATACATATTTAAGTCATACCAGTATCTGGTCGAATGCGTAACTGGCATCTTACGTATTTCTAGTCCTACGTATTTTGAGACTGGGGCATGACAGGAACATTTCTATGCGAGGGAAGGATACTATATCCTGCTCCTTGATCATTACTATCATAAACTGGCAAAGTCTATGGTTCAATCGACAGACCATGGCTGGTAGAAGGGAAAATGGCCGGCATAAGACTAGTCGAATAGCTAGTAACAGTAAGTTTCTACTAATGCGATCAATTGACCCTGAGTCTCCTGGTACAATGCAGATCCTTAGCCATAGAGACAAATATCTATCTAATGTTGCTTCGCTAGATAGGGGCTGCTCCGCATGATAAAAGAAATTAAAGACTGTGCTCCATGTTCGGTATCCTAGGATTGGCTCGTCTAGAGCCTTGTTTTCCTCTCTCGGTTGTGCCATCACATTCTGGACTTCTGAGATGGATCAACGCCTGGTGGTCACATAATCGTCTCCCAGCTTCACAAACAGATAATCAGTCCAAGCAGTGATCAGAAGCGTGTTCCCTTCCGAAGCATTCTTCTTATTCTCCAGTTGGCAGATATGGAAGTGGCACATCAGTTCTTTGTACAACTTCATGAACCTGGGATCATCCCTCTCCAGATCTTGAAGCTCGTTGTTACACAGAGTGTAATCCTCGTAAATCCCCTGACCCATCGACAATTTCGATACCTCGTGCATCTCATGTAACGTGTAGCCTAACTCACCCAAGGGAGTGAAGAAGGTTCCAGTACGAGGATTTAATAATTCTACCAAATCTAGAAATTGATCGATGTTCATTTCGAACCCACGATGAGTTTCCCTGACAGCATAAAACAGACCAATGTCCCACAATATTGTCTCATAGGTCTTCAAAATCTACTCCAACAGTCGAGTCCATCCAGCATAAGTCGGGGTACTGCAGATCCAACTATTTACCCAAGGGTTCTCAGATGGGTACATTCCATTCTTCTCTGGTGAACTGATTGGTAAACGTTGCCGCTACATACGGAGTTGTCGCTTGCAATATTTTACTCGGGACAGAGCCCGACATTAGTCCTCGGATACCGTGAGACACCGAGTCTGCCACGCAGTCGAAAAGGTCTTTCCCATTCTCGCCAACTCTATGGCAAACCCGCCAAAATTTTGTTGAAGGATGGTACGGGGTCAAGTTCCAGTCCAGGTTTCTTGGCACAATAGGGGCTTGAAAATAGGACAATGGATACTAGCGTTCCAACTTGATGGTCATCAGCCTGCTGTTTGCAGCAAAAATACATTGCTCAACACCGACTAAGGGGTCAATATAGGGTGCTATTAGAGCGTCACCAAACATAAATATGGGTTTCTTGTAGCGGATCCTGCTTGGCCCAAGAGGTGATCGATGCTGATCATTCTCTGCAACATGTCTTTGCACTGCTGAGAAATCAATTCTTGTCTTTCTTCTGGTTGATCCATGTGGCATAGATAGAAATAATGATCTCAGCTATAATATGAAGTAGGCCGATAGGGAACGTCAGTATGCACATGCAGAGAAAGCCACATCTTACTCGCGCAGAACATTGGAAAGATGAAACATACAACACAAGCACAGAACAAGCCATAACTCGCTCGTGCAAAATGTTGGTGTATTGAAGTGCCCTATGCGTACGAAGAAGTGAGCCACATCTCACTCTCACGAGCGTATGGTGGTTGATAAAAGGCCTTCGTGTGTGCGCTATGTCAGTGGCTTATTTTTACAAAATAGTGTGTGCCCTGTGTCCGTATCTTCTTCCAAGTTTCACTCCTATTTCTCAGTTACAGTGACTACAAGAGAATGGAGAAATGACGACATGCACAAATCGGAAGAAGCCCAAGGAAAGAAGACAAATTTCTTCGAGAACGTCTCCATACACTCGATCGAAAGCTGAACCCAGCTCTCCGACGATGGTGCAGACTGGGTGGCCGCCATGGCCATCATGGAGGAGCTCGTCAGGGCCTTCCCTTTGCGAGAAACCTTGTCATAATCCTAGGGTCCTTTGGGGTCCATGGCTGAAGGGATATCGAAAGAGGAAAGAAGATCGAAAGCTAAAATTGAAAACTCGAGAAGGAGGGAATTCGTGAAGAGCAAACCCCATTTCCCCAAAAACCCTTATTTATAAAGGGTAACAGCTCATGTTCTGTGCGTGGAGTGGTACTTCGCACCATGGTGCACTAACAACACCTCATTAATAGTGCCTTGACTCCTGTACTCTTATGATGCGTCCACAGTAGCACCTCGGCCCCTGTGTACTAACGATGGCACTGAGCAAGCGGACCGCCATTTGCTGACTAGGAAAAATCTCCCAAATTAATGACAGAAAGCTGGAGACAGTGAGCCTAACGCATGTTCAAAATCCTACGTCCAGAAACTGCCCCACTCTCTACGCCGAAGAGCAGTGACGGAGTCCTCTACGCCAGGAATGACTTTCGTGGCGTAGACAAAAATTTCTTTTTCCGTGCTTCTTTCAAAGTATTTCGAACTCATGTCAACTTCGAAAAATTTGAAGGGGGTCTTGTAGAAGCAGAAAACAATCTCTGCGCCATCATGACCCTACGTCAACTAGGTGGGAGGGCCTACCTACGCCAAAGTCAGCACAGCTAAAGTGATCTACGCCACTCAAGCTAAAGAGGGCCTACGCCAAGGGTCATGCAAACAATGCTCTACGCCAGATAAACAACCCTAAGCTACCTGCGCCACCTAGGCCATCAGACCCAACGCTACTTGAGCCATTTGACTCCTACGCTAGTGTCCTACATGGAAGTAAGGTCAAATCAATGCTGACAGAGCATTAAGTGATGATTTTTTGTGCTCCGGGCCCCCGACACACGACAATCGCGTGAAGCAAGGAAAAGAATATATTGACACAATGATGATATATCCTCATAAGCAGCACAGACTGCTACCTGTCCCCTTTCTTAGCGGGATCCAAGGCAGAAATGCGTCGTAGGCTGCCAGCCGTCCAAGATGAACAGTTGTCATACATAGCATTAAATGACAAAGATTATCAAATTATTCGTGATCGTATCCGACGGTTACGATTCCCTAGGAATAGCGTGACGTGGCCGCAGCTTAGGCCGCCACGTGTCCCCTCCTTGGCATGATGCATAGTCGCTAAAGTCATGGCGCAGGCTGCCAACTAACGAATACACAGCCGTCAGAGTAGTGGCGTAGGTGCAACAGTTATAATTAGTGCGATATGGTCACAACATAGGCCATCACATGTCTTCTCCTTGGCATAATGCACAGTTGCAAGATTCATGACACGGTTGCCAAATGCATATTCGCCAAAGTCGTGGCGTAGGCTTCCAATTGGTCATGTGCACAGCTGTCAGAGCAAATCACGATGGCAGCTTTATTGATTTTATTCCTCGTAATGGGTGACATGTATCACACAGCCCAAAGCTGGCGCAGGCAGTGATTCTGCGCACAGGCACCTAAAAGTGGCACGGGAAGGCAAAAACGGTGAGTTATGTCTATTCCCCGTACATGAGTCACAAGCTGGCAGTTTTGCCTATAAATACCTCGGGACTTGTGCCCTCTTGAGAGGTTGAAGGATCAAAGGTCAAAAAAAGAATCGAGCACGAGAGAGCTTGAAATTTCTTGTCACCATACTCTTCTCCACAGTGTTTGTGAGTTAGCTAGGGTTGGTGAGGTTTCTCCCATCTTTGTTCTGGATCATCAACGGAGTAAAGAAGTCGGCCGCAGACTTGATCTCCACTGCTACCACTCTCCAGAATCTTCTCTTATTCTTACTTGTATTTAGAATTCCTTTATAACTAGGATTATTTGTAAGCAGAATAACAAGAAGTTTCCACTTTATAAAAAGTACCACATTTTTTGTAAAAGGAACGAGCAAAAATAGGTAATGTGCTTGATAAAGTATGGTACGACAATGAGTTGTCATACGACTACCTTCGAGTGTTTGGTTGTAAGCCCTTCGTGCACGTACCGAAGGAAGGGAGATCAAAACTTGAGCCGAAGACGAAGTAATACATTTTTGTCGGTTATGGTTGTAATAAGTTTGGCAATAGACTCTATGACCCAGTGAAATGAAAGCTCTATAGAAGCAGGAAAGTGGTATTCGTCGAGGATCAGACCATGACCAACACTTAGGATTTCGAGATATCTTTGAGGCTGAGAAATTGTCTGAGTTATAGTCATCACACTTCGAGCTATTTCTAGATGAAATTGTAGAGAATTCAATTATGGGAGAGCCAGTACATGGAGATCCTCACAACCTCAATCATCATCCTGTTGATGGTGATCAGGATGACCCTTAGGGGGATGAGCATGCCGATGAGGCAGATCCTGTAGGGAATGAGGTTGTCTGTATATAGCCAGCACCAGAAGTTTCGATGAGGAGGAGCACGAGAGTGCGTCGACCATTCACAAGGTACTCACCAGATGACTATGTGTTATTGACTAACGGAGGAGAGCTCAAAATATGTACAGAGGCAACGGAAGACGAATACAGATAGGAGTAGATGCAGGCCATGTACGATAAGATGAGTTCCTTACATGTAAACTCCACTTATGAGTGTTAGTGCGGTTGACAAAGGGCAAGAAGGCTTTGAAGAATCAATGTGTGTTCAAAGTGAAGCAGAGAGAAGATGTTACTCGCCCTCGAAACGAAGCGAGCCTTGTAGTTAAAGACTACAGTCAGCGGAAGTGCATAAATTTTTATAAAATTTTCTCGTCGGTCATCAAGTTTTCATCTATTCGGGTGGTGTTAGCATTGGCAGCCAGTTTCAACTTAGATGTTGAGAAGATGGACGTGAAGACGACAGTCCTATACGGTAATTTAGATGAGGAGTTATACATGGAGTAGCCAGAAGAATTCTGTGAGAAGCACAAGTCACATTTAGTCTGCCGGTTAAGAAAAAATCTGTATGGATTTCTCTGATTTTTTTCTCTTTAATTGACTATTCAAATTATGTCTACAATAAATTTTAATTTAAACTATTTTTAATAATATTAGAGTAAATTTTGTATTTTACGTACAACGTAGGCACGGATAAATGACTAGTATATTATATAGGCTAAATTGCAACTTGATACTCTCATATATTCAAGTTTTTCAACTTGATTCCCTCAACTTTGATAGATATCAACTATTAAATTTTTTTATTTTGATATCCTCCATCAGTTAGGGTTAACTATACCGTTAAAAAGAAGAAGAAGACAAAACTATCCACTTCTTGTCCACCCCCCCCTGTAGCGCCCCGTTCCCCCGATGCGGGGAGCGCGGCTAAGAAACACAAACGGTATCGTTCGATCGGGATAGATTGAATTAAGAACTCGTCATCGTTATGGATTTGTTTCTTCGGAATCGATTCCCATATTCAGTGGACCGTGCCCCCGGGATCGACTTAGCGGCAGAGTCAGGAGGGACCTCTCCGCTGCTATCTTTTATTGCCTCGGTTTTCGATGTCGCTTGTTGCTTTCGTGCTTTGAGTTGGTTTTAGGATTTGCTTGTTTTCCTTGAACGGTTTTGATGGTTTTCATTATTTTCGTTCATTGAACTGCACTTCAATTTCGAGATTGGAAAGAGTGGAAGTATTGATCGAGCTGTTCATGATGCAGGTGAACGAGCAGTAGGCGGCTTGCGAGCGGAGTCGTGAAGCGCCTCTTTCCTTCTCCCTTCCAACTATCCAAGTGAGTGGCTACCAACCCGATTAGCTAGCCCTGCTTCCAAGCTTCACACCCTAAAATCTGTATTCTTCTTTGCCCCGATCAAACGATACCAAGAAATAATAAAAGAAACCAAGATAAAAAGGGAATAGACTTGAATTGTATTGCTTGTCAATTAAACTTGTGAACGGTTATATCTTTGTATGCTTGTTCGTTCGAAATATTTATCATATGCATAGATGCAAGTTTGAATGTACAAAGCTATATCCTGAATGCATGAATTTAACGTAGATGCAATGTAAATGAATCATGCAATACTGCTTGTCTTGTACTCATGTAGCCTCAAGGCGAATCACGTAGCCTCCGGGCGAATGCTTGTTAACGTAGCCTCCGGGCGAATGATTATTAATGTGCGATCACGGACAACTTGTGCACAAGGTATAGTTCCTGCGGGCGGCTGCTGGGGCACTGGCACCGTTCCGGCTCCGGACGGAACTAACGTTTAGTCTCACGTACTAGGACGGGATGGTATGCGGCGCCTCATGTTCTTGTACGTAGCAAACCATCTTCATCATAGACTAGTGTCCATTATGGCAATCAAGCCAGTGATTATCTTGTATATTTAAACATGTTGCAAACTAACTTGTGTCTTCGTGGCAGGGAAGGCATGGTAAGTATTGTGCAGGTAATTCGGACGGACAGGCAAAAATCCACCAAAACGGTGGCACGTTCATTTCAGTAAATTCTATATGCTGCTTACTTGTAAATGAACTAAGGCAAGATAGAAACCAACAAAATATGCATGCTTCATTAAAACAACGTGTTGATTGGTATAGTTCGGCTAGCTCGCCTTCACCAGTATGTTTCGACATACTGACCCTCGTTGAAACAGGTTCTCCGCATCAAGGCGAACCGAGCGAGGAGCCGAAGTCGTCTTCCCGAATCCAGTCCAGCTGTAGGCGCATCTTCACCGCGCCCCTTGAAGTAATTGAAGAAGAAGCTTGCAACTTTCCTACACAATGCAGCTTCGTGGCAAAGCCGTCCTCCAGCCTGGAGGTCTATATCTTTTGAAGTTTAGTAAAGGGATATAATGTACAGGACTGCTATCTCATTTTGAGTCAACACTTTTGTAAGCCCGTACGGCATATTAGCTGACTCGTTCAGGAGTTTGTAATAGATGTTCATTATCAATAAAGAGAACTTTTCCATGTTTCAAATCTGTGTTTCAATTTATCTGCGTACTCTGAATATGTGCTTGCTATGCAAAATACTTTAGCCTTGTGCGGACGCAACCCCAGGCCCGCACGGCATCACGATTCGGGGGACGCCCCAACGATTCTAAGGAATCGGGTCGTGACACCCCCCCCCCCCCCCGCAGCTGCACCCTCCCCCCCAACCGTCCCTTACCCCCGTCGCGCCCTCCCCAGTTGTCCCCTACCCCCCACCCTCCCTGTCGTGCTCTCTCTAGCTGCACCCCACCCCCGGCTGCCCCCCCCCCCAACCCCTCCTCCCGGGAGGGAGAGAGAATAAAAGGGGAATATTTTTGTCATTTATAAACTTCTATTAACATCGGTATAATATTATGTTGTACAATTATAGTTAAGATATTAAATTGATACATATCAAAGTTTATAGTATCGAGTTAAAAAAGTTAAATATTTAAGGGTATCAAGTTGTAATTTAGCCTATTATCTTCCATCTTTCATAGTATAATGAGGCTTCAACGGCTCAAAAGTGAGTATTCTAAGTCGTATGTATATCTTCAATTAATTATTTTAAAAAAATAAATATTACGTAAAAAAATTATTAAAAAAATTTGAATTTGTCATAAATAATACTACAAAGATTCAAACTCAGCCAACCAGATAATATTACGTAGCTAACCGTTTTCAAGACTCTTTATGAAAAGTAAAAATATATTTATAACTAATTAAAATAAAAATATAATTAAATATATAACAAATTCTAATAAAAAATAAAAATATATATAATAAATTTTAATTTTAATATATTTTAATAATTTTATATTAATATTTTAAAAAATTATTTTACATACAACATATGTAAATTTTAGTATATTATAACTCGTTCGAATATTTATGTGAACATATACCCACCACTATAAAAAGGACCATGAAAACCAAACGAGAACAAGATTGGCATGACAAACTGTCAACATGGCATCATGGGTGGGTGGTTGATAGTCCTTGGAGAGAGATGGCGATGTTCCCTACTGTATACATTTTTTATTTAATAAATATAAATAACAAATGGTAGAAAACTAAAGTAAAACAATCAACCCAACCCAACCCAACCCAACCCACACCCTCTCTTCTTTATTATCTGGGTCCTGTAGAAGAAAGAGAGAGAGAGAGAGAGAGAGCATCATCCCCTTTGGCATCTCATCTCAACTATGAGGATCAGGAGGCGGCCTCCTTTTCAGTCCTCTACTCCTCTAGACCCAGATCCATTTCTTCAACAAACAGTTGGAAAGGAAGAAAGAAAAGCAATCAAAGAAGAAGAAGAAGAAGGAGAAGGAACAAGAAAGGAAGCGAGATCAAGAACAATAAGAAGAGGGTTGTTGCACCCAGATGGGGATCCTGAACCCAACGACACACGTCAGGTACATTATAGTCAGCCTTACAGTTATACGTACTCCGATGAACTCCAATAATTTGGATAGAAATAGAAGAATATATATATATTTTTTATTCATGTAGTATTAAAATCTTATGGCTCTAGCAGTCAGCAGACAGAGATACAACGTTCTTGTATGGTTGGGGTTTAGATATACGATTTTGTTTCAGTAGAAATAGAACCATTAAACTCATGTATGAGTTGTTTTGATCATCTTGTCCAGGTTCTCAATGAAGAGAAGATCCAAGAACAAACATTGGATCCCAAAGTTATTAGTGATAAGAGGTTGGTGGAACCCCCCACACTTCAACTTTCTTCTTTCATTTTTGCAATAACAACAAAAGTAGTAACATTTTTTATATTTTATATTTATTACACATAATTTTTTTTATTTTAAAAATAATTACACTAATATTTTGTATATAGGTTAGTAGTATAAATAACCCTATATACTATATATAAGTTACCATGCACTTCATCACATGACCTGACACTCATTGGTACAACCATTCTCATTACACATGCTGCATGTTCGTGCCAGTGGTAGGAGCCCAGGTGCAGCAGATGCAGCAGCTGTGCTATTAAAGGAGGAGCATGATAGTAATGTTGGATATAGTGATGACTTTAATTTGGCTATGGAGGAGGAAGGGAAAGGGAAGAAGAAGAAGAAGAAGAGGAAGCAGATCGCGCCCGTTCTAATGGAAGGGTCGAGGTGCAGCCGCGTGAATGGGAGGGGGTGGAGGTGCTGCCAGCAGACCCTCGTCGGCTACTCCCTCTGCGAGCACCACCTCGGCAAAGGTCGACTTAGGCGCGGAGGGAGCACGTCGAGAAGTAGTACTAGTACTACTAGGAATCCGAAGAAGGAAACGCGAGATCAGTTGTTATTGGGAGCTGATGATGCGAGGAGGGAAGGAGGGAAGAAGGCAATCGGAACGGTGACGAAGGCTCGATCGATTGGCAGCTTGCTCGACGAAACCGATCATGCGGCGGCTGCCATCATCTCGTCCTTGGCGCTTGCCGGCAGTGCCTGCACTGGACAATGACGATCCTCCTTTCTTCTATAATGAAATTGTCATGATACGTATATGGTTTTGTTAGAGCAATTGAAACCTTGTTGTATAATTTCATCAGCACTATTTAATTTCTTTCTTCCAAATATTTTTTTTTGACAATCCTATCAATTGTGAGTGATGCAACTTTAACTTTGTTTGTTCGCTTTTGAGCAGTAGACATTGTCCATAATCTGAATGCAATTAAGCTTGATCACATTGTGTAATGGTGCAAGTGCAACCTTTATTTATTTTTCATATACTAGCTAGCGTTTCTAGTGTACTAGACGTTCCACTTGTAGATATTGTATTCATCAAGTGTAGTGCATAATCACATCCTTGAATCCACCTATAAGTGACCTGCATCTAGGGGCCACATTTAGTTGATAATTGTGTAACATTTTGACCCACGAATTACAATGTCTAATTATATCTTATAATATCACTATTTACTAAAGAAATCAAGATCGCACGATGAACATGTTAACTGCACATAGAATAAAACTAATTCTAAACTATTATGTGAAAGATAGAAAAAAAAAAAAAAAAAAAAGTGTACAAACTGTGACTTACTCCTATTAATTATCTAATCATCCTTCAAGATCTAGCTAGTAACTTGCCTGAAAAAAAAATTCTTCACATAGTTTAGCATTAGTGTTCATATACCTCTCAATCTATTTATTAGAACTTTTTTGAGTTTTAATGAGCTTTTACTTGTTAGAAACATAAAGACTTTTAGCAGAACATAGTAAGCTAGAGTTTCTGATATATTATCTAGAATTCTAAAAATATAGAAGAACAAGTGTATGTACTTGCTAAGAATGTTGGAGTGGATGGGATTTCCATCCTATGTGGAAAATATTTCGGAGTTGGATTGAGTATTACTACATATAATAGGAATACCTCAATAGATTTGGATTGAGTATTCCTACATATAATAGGAATATGTCAATGAATTTAGATTTGGATTGGGTATTTCTATATATAATAGGAATACTAGTTGTGGATTTGAGGCTATATATATTAGGTGTCTTCTACCCCTAAAATATATCTCAAAAATATTGCAAAATGAGGCAAGAGTACTTTTACAACATTGGAGGGGAGAAAGAATGATTTGAGGCCGTTTCAGAGAAGGAAATCAATTTCGGATATTTCTCATTGTCTTTTTTTTTCGTGGTTGTAATCTATTTTCTATTCCAAAGAGTTGTAGTGATCCATTTGGATCGGTGAGAAGTTTATAAGGAGTCGGTGTACTTTCTATTCCACTAGACGAGGCTTTTCAGGATTGGATTTCGATCGTCCCGTGGTTTTTTTACGCAAGGGTTTTCCATATCAAAAATCTCCGTGTCTGCGATTTGTGTTTGGCATTTTTTGGTTTGTGTGCTTTTTCTCAGTTCTCTTGCAAGATTTCTTGGTTTGGGGAGACGATTTTCGCGTTTGCATTACCAACAGGTGGTATCAGAGCTTTGGCTTTCAGAGTGGTGTCAAGAGTTGACAATCAAACTAAGGAGAAGAGATGGACACGAAGCCGGTGCACATGGTAAACCTGAACAGTACTAACTATAATTATTGGTGGAGCAAGATGAATGATTTGTTGTTCGTCAAGAAGCTGCATCTTCCAGTATTTGCGTCCGAGAAGCCAAATGAAAAATCCAAAGAGTACTGGAGGTTCGAGTATATACAGGTGTGTGGATATATCAAGCAGTTCGTGGACGAGAATATATACAATCACGTTGCCAATATTGAGCATGCAAAGACACTGTGGAATAAGCTAAAATCTTTCTATGCGAAGAAGACCGGGGTAAATAAATTTTTTCTGATCTGGATGATGATGGGTCCGCGGTACAAAGATGGAGCGTCTATTACGAATCACTTGAGTGAGTTCCAGGGTGTGGTGGACCAGCTATCCTCGATGGGAGTCAAGTTCGACGATGAAGTACAGGGACTATGACTGTTGTGTACATTGCCAGACTCGTGAAAAACTGTAGGAGTGTCTATGATCGCTTCTGCTCCGAAAGGCGTGGTCAGTCTGGGGTTTGCCAAGAGCGGGGTACTGAATGAAGAGATGTGGATACTTTCTCAGGGAACTTCATCCACATCCCACTCAGAGGCGCTAGTTTCAGAGAGCCACGGAACGAGCAAGAGCAGGAGTCCAGGTGGTGGCAGAGACAAGAGCAGGGGCAAGTCCAAGGGTCAGTACGAGGACTCGGAGTATTACTATTGTGGCAAGAAGGAACACATCAAGCAGAACTGTTTCGCTTGGAAGAGAGAGAAAAAGGGCGACAAGGAAAAGCAAAGTGAGAACACTATAGCGACGACCTCGACACAAGAAGGCGACGTGATCATTATAGGTGATGAGGTAGTTATGAACCTCGTCGACAATGACAACTCTTGGCTGGTAGACTCAGGTGCTTCAGCGCACGTATCTCACAATAAGGCACTATTTGCTACTTACATAACATGCGACTGTGGAGTATTGAAGATGGGAAACGGAGATCTGTCGAAACCTGTTGGTATTAGAGATGTGCATTTGAGGACGAAGACGGGTGCAGTTCTTGTTCTCAAAGATGTTCGTCATGTCCCTGATATCTGTTTCAATCTTTCTTTCAGAATTATCAGTGGAAGCTTTCCAGAGGTTCGATGGTGATTTTCATATGAAGCAATAAGTCCGGACTCTATTATATGGAAGGGAGCGCATATGGGACACATGAGGTGAACGCAGGTACTGATGCGTCTACCGAGTTGTGGCATAGGTGACTCAGCCATATATACGAGAAGAGGATGAGCTACTTGGTGAACAGGAAGGTGATTCCGAGGCTAAATTCTACAAAGTTGGAGAGATGCACGTACTGTTTGGAGAAAAAGCAAAATAAGGTATCTTTCTAAAGTCATCCAAATTCGAGGATGTCGGTGTTGCTCGATTTGATTCACTCGGATATCTGCAGTCCTATGAAGGTAATGTCCATTGATGGCGCTTCTTATTTTGTGAATTTTATTGATGATTGTTACAGGAAGATTTGGGTCTATGACTTAAACACCAAGGATCAGGTGCAGCCCATTTTTAAAGGGTTTTAGGCTTCTGTTGAAAGGGAGACGGACAAGAAGCTAATTTGTGTTCGGTTCGACAACGACGGCGAGTATATTGGTCCCTTTGATGCTTATTGTAGAGAGCAAGGGATACGACACCAGAAGACTCCAACAAAGTTACCGCAGCTCAACGGTGTAGCGGAGTGCATGAATAAGACGCTGATGGAGATGGTACGGTATTTGTTGTCAGAAGCAAACTTGTCGGGCAGCTATTGGGGTGAGAAAATTTATAAAGTTGCTTATATTATGAATTTATATCCTATTGCTCCTTTGTAGGGTGATAGGCCTGACAAAGTATGGTATGACAAAGAGCCGTCATAAAATTACCTGCGAGTGTTTGGTTGCAGGGCCTTCGTGCATGCATCGAAGGACGAGAGATCCAAACTAGAGTCGAAGACGAGACGATGCGTCTTTATCGGCTACGGTCGGGATAAGTTTGGCTATAGACTACACGAACCAGTGGAAAGAAAGCTCTACAGAAGCATGGACATGGTATTCGTCGAGGATCAGACCATGACCAACACTCAGGATTTCGAGATGCCTTCTGAGGCAGAAGAATTGCCTGAGTTAGAGATATTTTGCTTCGAGCAGTTTCCAGAGAAAATCGCAGAGGATCCAGTTATGGGGGAGCCAGTACATGGAGTTGCTCCTAACCTTGATCATCAGCCTGCTGATGGTGGTCAGGGTAACCCCCAAGAGGATGAGCATGCCGGGGAGGCAGTTCCTGAAGGGGAGGAGGCTGTGGATATACAGCCAGCACCAGTGATTCTGTTGAGGAGGAGCGATAGAGAGTAGATACTCACCGGGTGAGTATGTTCTACTGGCTGACGGGGGAGGGACCGAAAGTTTTATAGAGGCTATGGAAGACGAATACATGGAGGAGTGGATGAAGGCATGCAGGAGGAGATAGGTTCCTTACATGCCAATTCTACTTATGAGCTGGTGCGGTTGCCAAAGGACAAGAAGGTTTTAAAAAATCGATGGGTGTTCAGAGTGAAACAGACAGATGATGCTACTCTCCCTAGATACAAAGTGAGGCTGGTAGTTAAAGGCTATGATCAGGAAAATGGTGTGGATTACGATAAGATCTTTTTTCAGTCGTCAAACAGTCGTCTATTCGGGTGGTGCTAGCATTGGCAAACAGTTTTGACTTGGAGGTCGAGAATATAGACACGAAGACGATATTCCTCCATGGTGATCTTGAGAAGGAGTTGTACATGGAGAAGCTAGAGAAATTCTGTGAGAAGGCAAGTCACACTTGGTCTGCCGGTTGAGGAAGAGCTTGCATGGTCTGAAGCAGGCTCCGAGACAGTGGTACATGAAGTTTGAATCATTATGGGGAAGCATGGTTTTGCACAGACGACGTCGAATCACTATGTATTTGTGAGGTACTTTGCCGATGATGATTTTGTCATTTTACTACTCTATGTTGATGATACGCTACTGGTGGATCGGAATGCCACTAGGATAGCGGTGTTGAAGCATCAACTGGGCGCGACCTTTTCTATGAAGGATTTGGGCACAGCAAAGACTATTCTTGGTATGGAGATCAGCTGAAAGAGAGTCCATGCTGCTACACTTGTCCCAAAAGAAGTATATTCATCGGGTACTTTATCGTTTCGGAATGGACGGGTCAAAGAAAGTGAGTAACCCCCTTGCAGCTCACTTTAAGTTCACTGAGGAGCAGTGTCCATCTACCGAGGACGAGAAGGAAGATATGGAGCGGGTTCCATATGCCTCAGCTGTGGGGAGTCTCATGTATGCTATGGTGTATACGAGACCAGAAATCGCTCACGCAGTTGGCACAATTAGCAGGTATACTTCCAATCCTGGAAGGGTATAATGGAGTACGGTCAAGTGGATTCTACGATACCTTCAGGACACTGCCGATTGGAGACTTTCCTTTGGTGGTAACGAGACGAAGCTAGTTGAGTATATCGATGTTAGTATGGCTGGAGATATAGATACGGGGCGATCAACTTCAGACTATGTGATGATGTTTGCTGGTGGAACGGTATCGTGGCAGTCGTGGTTGTTGAAGTGTGTTGCCTTGTCGACGATAGAGGCAGAGTACATTGCGGCGACGGAGGCTTGCAAGGAGTTGTTGTGGATGAAGAAGTTGTTGCAAGAAATGGGACTAAAGCAAGAGCAGTACCCTTTGCTTTGCGATAGTCAGAGTACAATTCACCTTGTGAAGAATCAAATATTTTATAGTCGGTCCAAGCACATTGATACCCGGTATCATTGGATACGAGATGTGATTGAAAAGAAGCAAGTGGCGCTTGAGAAGGTTCATACAGATGACAATGGAGCATACATGTTCACAAAGATTCTTCCAAAGAAAAGTTTGAGTACTGTAGGCGGATCGTCGGAATGACGATCCCGTCTACATAGTTGTGAAGGAAGAGATTTGTTGGAGTGGGTGTGGTTCCCAACCTATGGAAAAAATACCCCGGAGTTGGATTGAGTATTCCTACATATAATAGGAATACCTCAATAGATTTGGATTGAGTATTCCTACATATAATTGGAATACCTCAATAGATTTGGATTGTGTATTCCTACATATAATAGGAATACCTCAATAGATTTGGATTGAGTATTCCTACATATAATAGGAATGCATCAATAGATTTGGATTGGGTATTCCTACATATAATAGGAATATGTCAATGGATTTAGATTTGGATTGGGTATTCCTATATATAATAGAAATAGTAGTTGTGGATTTGAGACTATATATATATGTTAGGTGTCTCATAACCCTAAAATATATCTCAAAAATATTGCAAAATGAGGCAAGATTGATTTTACAACATTGGAGAGGAGAAAAAAAGGATTGGAGGCCGTTTCGGAGAAGGAGATCAATTTGAGGTATTTCTCATTGTCTTTTTTCTTCATGGTTGTAATCTATTTTCTGTTCCAAAGAGTTGTGGTGCTCCGTTTGGATCGGTGAGAAGTTTGTAAGGATTCGGTGTATTTCTTATTCCATTAGTAGAAGCTTTTCAGGGTTAGACTCCGATCGTCCCGTATTTTTTTTCTGTAAGGGTTTTTTATATCAAAAATCTCTATGTCTGCGATTTGTGTTTGTCATTTTTTGGTTTATGTGCATTTGCTTGGTTCTCTAGCAGGACTTCTTGATTTGGGAGAACGATTTTCGCGTTTGCGTTCCCAACAAAGAAAATAATTTTAGCTATTCTATTTATCAAATTTGTTAACATAAAAGTATATATAATGACAACTAGCGTAATTAACAAGATGATAACCTAATTGTGTACAAATCAAAAGCAACAACTAGCTATTACGAGAATTAAGAGATGTAGTAACGGGAAGGAGATGGTGTGAACATGAATGCATATATGAGGAGGCCATGCATTTTGGATATTTACTACCCAGAAGGGTGGAAGACCTAGTTAATGTGACTACCCATCTTTATCGACTCACGACTCTTGTCGGATCATAATTAATTCTTTTCGAATCGTTGTGATAACTCTAGTTCGCTTCTAAACACTTAGTATCTTTTGTGCTCTCTTATACATTTAATTAAACACTTTAGGGTCATTTGTAGAGGAGATTAATAATAATAATAAATTGGATTGAAATAGAAATAAGCTATACTACTACTAGCTGCTGCCATTGATGTTGCTTCTGGCGTGTACTACGAAGTCGATGACGACGAGATTGATAGAACTGGGGATCCCCAGGAACGCATGTACTTCCAATATCATTATCCAATTCATAGAGGTTATTAACCCATAATTAAACTTACTCTTTTATGAGTCAAAGTAATGCACACTGCATATACATGTCTGTTATTATATCCGGATTAAGAGCACAAGCATCCATAATAACATAGGTGTTTGTTCTCTTATGTAGTCAGTACAAAGAGAACAACCTCAAGTGATCATGTTCAATACACACAAAGTGTACTAGTGTAAACCTATAGTCAAGATAGACTAATACCAGATTATACTACAATATTTTCAATGGTTTGTCCAAGTCCATCTAGGTTGTGAACTATTTATATATTCCATATGAAACTGATAATATGATCTTCTGTGTGACAACACACACCATATTATCTACAATATAGAATATCATGCACTTGCATTAACATTATAACAAATACAACATGCAAAATTTTTCCATATGATTCTCATTTAAAAATAAGAAATATAGTTAATACAAAGTGATGCTTTTAGTATATAACCCTAACAATCTCCCACTTATACTCAAAGCATTGCTTTTTAGTATACTGTTATAAATCCCTCACTTATACTTAAAGCCATGCTGCTACGCATCTGACTCTCATTCCCTCAACATGACTATCAAAAGCCTTAGCTGGTAAACTCTTTGTAAAGGGATCAGCTAGGTTGTCTGCTGATGCTATCTTGATCACAATAACTTCTCCTCTCTTTACGAAATTTTGTATCAGGTGGTACTTGCGCTTAATGTGTTTACCTGTCTTATGGGCTCGTGGCTCCTTCGAGTTTACAACTGTACCACTATTATCACAATAAAGTGTAATATTGTTAGGCAAACTAGTTACCACATCCAAGTCCAATAGAAAGTTTCTAAGACAAACCGCTTCTTTGGCTGCCGTAGAGGCTGCCACATACTCGAATTCCATGGTGAATCGACAATACATTTTTGCTTGATGCTACTCCATACTATGGCTCCACCTCCTAAATTAAATACATAACCTGAGGTACATTTCCTATCTGACTGAAAATCTGAGTCTGTATACCCCAAGGGCACTAAACTATTTGCATGATAAACCAGCATATAATTTTTAGTCCTTTTCAGGTACTTCAAAATATGCTTTACCGCAGTCCAGTAAACTTGCCCTGGGTTAGACTAATATCTGCTAACCATGCCAACGATGAAGTAGATGTCTGGTCTCGTACATAGCATTGCATACATTAAGCTTCCTACTGCTGAAGCATAATGAATCACTTTCATGTCCACTATCTCTTTAGATGTCCTCGGACACTGCTTCTTTGATAGAGCAATTTCATGCCTAAAAGGTAAGAAACCTTTCTTATAATTTTTCATGCTAAAACGAGTTTGTATAGTATCGATATAGGTAGCTTGGGATAAGCGTAACATCCTTTTCTTGCGATCTCATAGAACTTTGATCCCAAGGATGTGACCTACTTCTTCCAAGTCCTTCATATCAAACTGCTATGATAACCATACCCTTATATTAGATAACACCTTCACACTGTTTTCAATGAGCAAGATGTCATCCATGTAAATTACTAGGAATATGTCACGACCCGCACCCGGTATAAGGGCACGAGTACGTTAACAACGTCAAGCCTACGCCCTAGCATCGACGGTAGAATATTGTTTGGATAAACTATACTATCTAGAAATAATGATCATCAAGATATATAATGCCACCAATAAAATATGAATACCCAATCACAGAACTAAAAGATGGAACAATCGCATAAATATGATATAAAGAACTGAAGAGTCAAAAATATAACTCACAAGACAGCAGATAATATCCAATGAGTTTCAAAAGTAATAAAGTACTAACTGTCAAAGCTGGAGACAAATCCAGTACAATATAAGCCTATCTACTAAACTATTGGTAAAGTGTCATATGTCTCAACCGGGAAGAGTCCCTCCTGAGCCACAGTCTCTAGCTCTAAGCCAACTACGTCATGAGGCCCGTAGTGAGTGGGATATCACTCCTTAGTATCATCTGGAAAAAATATATCCAGTCATGATTGGAGCAAAATACACCTCTAGCAGCAGTTCCAATAAATGATAAAGACTATGTAACAGTAAATAGAGAGCATACACAAGATGATAGAGCATAGAAGAAATATACAGGAATACAAAAATGCGGAAAATACATATACGAGGTACGAACATCTTATATAGAAATAAAGAGATACAACTATCTAAGTGAGTGAGTACTAGTGACAACATATGATCGGCTTGGGTACTGCTCAAGAACCACAGTCTGGTTAGTCATACGTGCGGTGTATGAGTAACACTATGCAAGAAAAATAAGAACTGCGGGGTATGATCACATATCTACACTACATACTCCCCGTCCCCGACTGGTATAGTGGATCCAATCCATGACACGCTATGACACGTGATTCCATGAGAAGGGAGTTAGACTTCTCATGAATCAGTGTTCATACATGTACAAGAACAACGAGGCTCGCACAAGAAATACGCCCGAAACTACCAGGAATACCATCTCATGACGGGATCAAAGAATACCAATCCATGAAACTATGTGTCAGAAAAATCAAGGATATCTACACTAAATACAAGAACTTAGATGATATCATAAACGAAAAATTGTCAGAGAATGTACTCGCCTGGAATCCGGTGAATAGTATCAAAGATGTCCAGAATGGTGCCTCAGAGACCTAAATATGGAATATTATATCAATACAAGATTTTGGAATGAATACAAGTTAAACTAGTCCAAATCTAGGTCATAAAGTCATTTCTAGGTCAAAACAGTCAAACTTGGTCAAACTAACTATTTCTAGATTGTATGAGTCCACACTAGGTTATTGGGTTCATACACTACTTATCTAGGCTATACTAGCTATATTAGGATATTAGATTATCAACATTATCTCGTATCATAAGATAAGTAAAATAGTATATATGAAAATACTATATAATATCCAAGTATAATATATTTTAGTATCTCCTAGCTAAACTAACACTAAATGGATACATTGGCTTTGAGCCAACACGGTATCACACTAGCTACACCCTCTCTTGACACCAAATACCCAATACCTATCTAAGTATCTCTTGATTATTTGACACTTAACAACACCTAAACATACTACCTAAACTTATACTCTAAATATCTTAACATACCCTGGTGCTATCTCAAGGTAACACCAATACCTTGATAAATGCTAGTATCCAACATCCAAATCTCATACTTAATTCAACTTAACCTTACCTCATGACCTTGGTATCCTAGTGCCTACACTCCAACTAAATATTAACTCCCTTCACCTGTGCACAGCAAGTTGTTGTTGCTCCACCTAAACCCTCAACCTTCAACACACAAGCCACTGATACTAGGTATCAGATCATGGCCTGGAGCCCCTTCCCCCCCCCCTTACTAGGAGGCCTGATACTCTCTAAACAGTCACTCAACTCACCCCATCTCAGGTTCTGCAGAACAAGAACTGGACTGCAATAGGTACACCCAACCTCACTGCTTCCCTCATGTTACACGAGTTATTCGTATCAGATACACCCATCTGCACACGACTGTGCATCACAAAAACCTACATCACCTGATCACTACTGCCCATACTAACTATTGCCAATGAGTACCCTGGCCTGCAGGGACTCCCACTGTTGCTATAAGCAGCAGTTTACTGTGCTGCTCAACCCCTACACAGTCTCAAACCAAACCCGACTCCTCCATTAACACTCGTTGCAGCTCTACCCTTTCCTTCATTCGATTGCAACTGATGCAAGTAAGTACACTACAGTGCAACCTCCCTCTACAACACTCCATGCTGAATTGCAACTCTTCACCCTTGGCAACCTCCTGTATTTTGTCCTCCATATCCACACATGTGACAGCACACTAGTGCAGCCACAAACCTACAACTGATCACACTCAAAATAGTACTTAATATCAAGTAATCCCCCTCCCCCAAGCTGTCGGGTAAGTCCCATAGTGAGCACACTGTGAACAACCCTCAAAACAGTCCACAAATACATATATACATAGAATACATATAGATATACTTATATAAATCATAACCAATATATATATATATATATATATATATATATATATATATATATATATATATATATATATAGCTATACTAAATACTAAATAGAGTATAGCACAGTACAACAAACACGTGGAGTGCATCGCACCCGTATCACAATCAATCTATGATACGCTTGCGATACGGCTCCAACACAACACCAAATATATCAAGAAGGATACGAGCAAATCTAGAATCATAATTATGAACAATATAAAGGGCTAGCTACTCAACTACGTGTTCGTGTCAAAATATGGCATGCTTAAACCTCCGTGTCGAAGAAAAAACCCCCAAATCAATTTGTATCAACAAATTGTCACGGTACGGCCTACACGTATCTACTTGTGGACATGATACTAGTCTCAAACAATCAAACACATGTCAATTTGGTCAAATTGACCTATTGACAAACACATGGTGCACCAATCTCGAATTGTCTCCAAGTTGAACACAAAATACAGTATAACTTCCAAAATAGGGGTCCCTAGTAGTCAATTCTTCTTCCAAAATAGGGGTCCCTAGTAGTCCCTGTGTAAATCTAATTTATTTCATTTTGTTTTATATTTACTTAGTAATATGCGGCGAGGGAATTTGAGAAGCATGGTGTCAAACCTGGCAAGCTGGTATTCATATCGGAGAAGGCGGTATGTAATTATTACTGTTTTTCTTTCTACTTAATTTGAAGTCTTTAAAGAATTTGATGCGCTACTAATGTACTCTATTTTGTGTAAAACTGTAAACTAGGAGTATATTTGTTTACGGAATCAGGTTTCTCAACCTAGTCCAATATACTTATAGATTGTTTTTCCTTGCGGGCAGCTAAGAGTCCTAGCAGGGATGGAACCGGGATTGATTATGAGGGAGCCAAAAATTTTGTGGTCGGCTGTTTGAATCCTCTTCTTCCATTCGACCCTGTTAACTGTAGCCGTTAAGGGTCATATCCTCGCTAACACTAACAAAAGTGGATTATCTAATCGACGCCATATTTACAATATATATGCCATTTGAGACAAAATATTAAGGTATGTATAAATGCTTCAAAATTGTGTCCTACAATTTTGTCCTCTTATATATTTTCAAATTAAAAAAAAAGTTTCTTCCTTTACTGAAAAACAACATCGATCTTTTGATCGTTCCATTATCTCCATCTTGATTATCTAATCGACGCCAACCTAACTATATTTCTATCAAAGTATACTTTTTTTAATCTGTTTTTACTCCATGTATATTGTTAATCTATTTTCTTATGTATTTTGTATTTCTGCTCTGTTTCCTTAAAATAACTATCTTTTTTCTCATCTTTCTTTATGTATTTTCAAACATTACGATTTTCTCCTCTTAGGGTTTTTGGAATAATTTTCGAAGGGAGCTAGCTCTCTCTCTCAAGTTTTGAAGTTTTTGTAAAAAAAAAAAAAAATTCCACTTTGATCATTACTCACCAATTAAATATTAAATCCTTATTCTTCTCTTTAATGTTGTAAACTTTCCAAGTAATTTCCTTCGGTGCATATACCCCTAATATTGTGCTTCAAGATCAAGCTCAATTAATGGCCATTAACACGCTGGGGAGGTGCACTCTTGGAGCTATCACTATCTCAGAATGGCCCCAGAGAGCACAAAGATGATTCATGGTATATTTATGAACTAACCTTATAGTTAACGTGCAATTCTTTTTTCTGAAAATTTTGGTTGATTTATAATCAGAGGATATGATGAATTAGTACCTTGGATAACTAAGGTGTTCAAAAGTTAAATTTTGGACTATAATATTATATTTAGGGTTTTGATTTGTGTGTTCAAGTTAGGATTAGTGTGAGGATGTCCGTATTCGGGTTAGGAGCCCTAAGATGCTAGGATCAGAGTTAAAGGCTTGGTTTATTTAGGCTTTTTTAAAATTAATTACAGGATCTTGTCCTAGTGTATTTTGGAGTACCTGCATCGCGTCGACACGAGAGGACAAATCACCAATTTTCAGTGTTGGTGCTTCCTAGGCTTGGATAGCCTTTGAAGAGGGATATTCTGCTATTTTCTCTCCATATATGATTTGTGTGTTGTGGACTAATGAAAGACTTGATTCTATCGAGATTGGTTCTTGAATGATTTTAAACATAAAATGTGGTTTTGGCCAATGTAGGATGGCCTACTTTTCTTCGAGACAAGGCATAACAAGAAGGATCCTGTTGTGGTTTGGCTGACATGAGGGTCTGGTTGTAGCAGCGAGCTGGCTGTTTTCTATGAGAACATGTCGTTTAATATTGCCAACAACCTCTCACTCGTGTGGAACATATTTGGTTGGGATCAGCTATTGTGAAGAACATATATCTTTTGTTTTATAGACATATAAATCACAACTTAACATCTTTTATGAGCTTAATCTGGTGTTTCCCTTCGTTTCTCAGAAGTTCTTACCTGTATAAATTATTTGTGTCCTTGATGTAATCGTATCGGTTTTGTTGGTATATTAGAATATTTTTGGTCTATTTGTTGGTATATTAGAATATTTTTGATATATTTGTTGGAATATTAGAATATTCTACAGAAGGTTTTAATGGGGTATTAATGTAATATGAAGGATTGTAATGTTATTAATAGCCAAGAGATTATCAATAAAATATATAACAATTATTCTAAAATATTCTACATGGTATCAGAGTCCAAACCCTAGCCACCACCTCCCAAACCCTAGCCGCCACCACCGCCACCGCTGCCACACCGCCTGTCACCACCGCTGCTGCGCCGCCACCGCTGCTGCTGCGCCGCCTGCCACCACCGCTGGCGCACAGCTCGCCCGCCACCACTGTCGCTGCTCGTCCGCCACCACCACCGTGAAGCCGCGACTCCCACGGAACCTTATACCGCGGTTCCTGGTGTCTCCCCCGGGTCGTTCCAGACGTTGACATCGAAGGCCTAGATCTGATGGGGGAGAGACACGATTGGGTCTAGGAGAGGACGAAGAGGGCGAACGTAAATCGTGGGACGGGTGTGAGGTGATCGGAGAAGAGGAGGATCGATGGATGAGATCATCAAGAAGTTGGACTCTGCGGAGGTCGCAACGTTGATGAAGCTGATGAAACTGTCGGCTGGTAACATCGCGACACGAACATTGGTGAAGTTGGAGCTTCCATCCATCGATCTGAAGCTTGATAGACCGACCACCTACCTGAGTTGGTCACGACGGGTGAGGAGAACCCTCTCAGGGAAGAACTTGGAGGGTTTCTTATCAGGAGAGAAGACAGAGACAGATGAGGGCTCGGTAGGACACGACGAGTAAAAGTCCACTCATATGATGGTATATATTTGGCTCCACAATTCTTTAGTCCAGTCGATCGCCGCCACAGTGGATGGCCTTGAGATGGTGAAAGACGTGTAGGAGAAGTTGAGGAGAACCTACGATGGTGTAGAAAATAACTTGAGGGTTTTTCAGATCAAGGGGGAGATCGACGAGACCGTACAAGGAGAGAAGACGGTATAGGAGTATGTCACGGAGTTGGAGCGTCTGTGGTTGGATTATGATTACTTCTCAGATTGGACGAGCTGCGAGGACCCGGAGTGTATGGAGAGACATGTATGTTTACAGGAAAGGATGATGAAGTTTCTTAAGGGACTGGCTACAGTATTTGCTCAGAGGACAGCACTACTTCTAGCCCAACCGAAGATTCCTACACTTGAGGGGGCTATCTCGGCCATTATCCAGGAGGAGACTCGTATCAAGCTACAGGCAGGGACATGTGGTCCTCCTGAAGTAAAGACAACACCGACGGTTGCCAATTCAGGTGGCACATGACCTAAGGGAGACTCCCGACAGTGTTACATATACGTGGAGGTGGGCCATCTGAGGTATACTTACACCAAACCACCCAAGGAGGGATATTCAGGTGGCAAACGTGGACAGTTTGGAGGACGTGGCCGTGGTCGTGGGGGTTGACGGGGTGGTCGAGGAGGTTATCGGACGAACCTGCTGGTAGAAGAAGGCAGGGAGGGAGCTAATGGTGCCTATACTGAGGAGGATCATGCACTACTGGGCATGCTGGAAGTACTCAGGAGAAAGCAGAGAGCGTTAAGCGATGGAGACAAGAGGAGTGGGACAGAGGAGGCGCTAACCTCAGTCTTCGCCAAAGGCAACGCTGCCATGTATGCCCATCCAATGGAAGGTACTGATGACTCACTCGCCCTTGTATCTATGTCTTTCCTTAGATCGTCGGACTGTATTGTCGATTCGGGTGCATCTCGACACATGACAGGGAATGCAAGTGAGTTCTTATGACAGGGATTGTCGACCAGGGGTCTCCGAAGATTCCTACACTTGAGGAGGCTATCTCGGCCATAATCCAGGAGGACACTCGTATCAAGATACAGACAGGGACATGTGGTCCTCCTAAAATGAAGAGAACACTGGCGGTTGCCAATTCAGGTGGCACATGACCTAAGGGAGACCCCCGACAATGTTACAACTGTGGAAAGGTGGACCATCTGAGGTATGCTTTCACCAAACCACCCAAGAAGGGAGATTCGGGTGGCGGACATGGACAGTTTGGAGGACGTGGTCGTGGTCGTGGGGTCGACGGGGTGGTCGAGGTGGTTATCGGACGAACCTGCTGGTAGCAGAAGGCGATGAGGGAGCTAATGGTGCCTATACTGAGGAGGATCATGCACTATTGGGCATGCTGGAAGTACTTAAGAGAAAGCAGAGAGCGTCAAGCGATGGAGACATGAGGAGTGCGACTGAGGAGACGTCCACCTCACTCTTCACAAGAGGCAACGGTGTCATGTATGTCCATCCATCGGAAGGTACTGATGACTCACTCGCCCTTGCATCTATGTCTTCCATTAGATCGTCGGACTGGATTGTCGATTCAAGTGCTTCTCGACACGTGACAGAAAATGCTAGTGAGTTCTCTTCCTACACTCACCTAGCATCTACAGACAATATTCAAACAACCGATGGTACTTTTCAGCTAGTGGTCGGTAAAGATACTGTCGATTGTACAGGTTTAGTAAGATTATCCAATATTTTACATGCTCCTTCTTTTCCAGTAAGTCTTTTGTCCATTAGTTCTATAATCCTTCAATTAAAATGCATTGTCTCTTTTGATATTCCTAAGGTGGTCTTCCAGGAGAAGGAGACGGGACGAAGACTTAGGACTGGCACTTGGCATGATGGACTATGGTACTTGGATCGGGAAGGACTGGATTAATTCGGCATTGGTTTCTGTGGCAGAAATGGCAGGAATGGGAGGACCAAAGATGAGTGCCGATGATACACTGATACTCCATCACATGTGGTTGGGGCACTCATCTTTTGGTATTTTGAGTATGTTGTATCCATCTATTTATGAGAAGGCAAATAAGGAGAAACTAGTATGTGATGCATGTGATTTAGGCAAACTTACTAAGAGCTCATATGTTGGTGCGGGCCATAGGAGATCTTCTATTTTTGATATTATACATTCTGATGTCTGGGGGCCGCCACAACTACTATGAATGGTTACAAGTATTTTGTCTCCTTTATTGATTGTTCCTCTCGTGTCACCTGGTTGTATTTGATGAAGAATAAGAGTAAGATTTTTGCCTATTTTTGGGACTTTTATAAATATGTCACAGGCAATCTCCTCGAGCCTGGTTTGATAGATTCAGGAAGGCTGTCACAGGCATGGGGTAGCGCCAGACCAATGCAGATCACACGGTCTTCTTTCAGCATGCAAGAAGCCACATCACCATACTTGCAGTGTATGTGGATGATATAGTGATCACATGTGATAATGAGGTGGAGATCACCCAAATGAAGTCAAAACTCGCCAAGGAATTTGAAGTGAAGGACTTGGAAATGATGAGGTATTTTCTTGGGATCGAGGTGGCTCGAGGAAGAGATGTGATCGTTCTCTCTCAGAGAAAGTATGTACTAGACCTTCTCACAGAGACTGGTATGCTGGGATATCGATCGACAGTCACTCCGATCGATCAGAAAGATAAGTTGGGGGCAGAGGCAAGAGAGCCTGTTGATCGTGAGAGATATCAGAAACTTGTAGGCAGATTGATTTATCTAGGCCATACTCGGTCTGATATCTCATTTGCTATGAGTGTAGTGAGTCGCTATATGCATGATCCAAGGAAGGGCCACATAGATGCAGTTTTTCGTATCTTGCGATATCTGAATGGGACTCCTGGAAGAGGACTATGGTTCAAGAAAAATGGACACTTGGGTGTTGAGGGGTACTGCGATGCAGATTGGACAAGCTGCATGGATGACAGAAGGTCTACCTCAGGGTACTGTGTCTTTGTGGGGGGGGTAACCTAATCTCATGGAGAAGCAAGAAACAGCATGTGGTAGAACGATCGACTGCTGAAGCAGAATATAGACAATGGTGCATAGCCCTATGCATGAACGGCATGTGGGTGGCACATCAGAGGTAGTGAGAAGGAAAGCGGCCGGCAATAACGACGATCTCAACCTCGGTGGACGAGGATACGGAACAAAATCGAGGTTGAGGGCCTTCCGGCGATGGCAAAGGAGGAATCAAGAATCGGGGAGGCGGAGGACGAAGGGGACGCGGGCGGTGGAGAGGGAGCAAAGTCCAGGGAGGGAAAGAGGGTAGAGGGCACGATGGAGAAGAAGAAGAACGTGGCAGCAGCGGGTTGGCTCCCTCGGAACGTTGTTGTTGCTGTCGACGTTCGATGTGGATAGAGAAAGAGAGCCGAGGAAAGAGATTGAGTGAGATAAAATATTAATATAATAATAGTAGTAGTAGTAGATGGATTATGGATTATGGATTATGAATTTGACTATTTCTTTTCCACTTTTACTTCACTACAACATTCAAACAAATGAACTAGAAAAAGTTATATTTCCAAATTGAATTCAACGAACATCCAAATAAATGAACTAAGAAAAAGTTATACTTCCAAATTGAATTCAAAAAACATCCAAACAAATAAAATATAAATATATGCATATACGTTACTTATGCAAAATTCAAATTTTACACTTTCACACTTCCGTTGCGGGTTGCCATTGGCGAGAACTAGAATAGAATATTCCCATGCAGTTGCTTCATGTAAGCATGCCTTAGCTAATCAACTCTTTGGGTTTAATAAATTTGGTAATCAAGCTATATTATAAGAGTAATATATGGCAGCAGGTGGTTTTGCATCGTAGCTAGAACTAGAATAGAAGATTATGCAATTGCTCTAAGCATGCATGTGCAACAATCTAAAAAAAAAAAAAAACTTATGATTAGAAGTGCTTAGCCAATATGAAAATCTACAGATCATCTGGAAGACGAGCATAGTTCTTTTCTTATTTTTTCCTTATCAGCTCAGAGTAATATCACATTCATCATGTCTGTGATGGTTGTAGGATTGTGGACTTTCTGTCTGCACATTCACACAAATATTGTTATCATCGTTTTTTGTGTCATCACCGGATCCTCTCGACCGCTCGTACGAGACGAGTGGCGTCATCGTGACCGGTCTCCTCGACCGTTCGCACTAGACGAGGACGTCCTCGGATCCGGCAACGTTTATTTTTCTTGGACTCAGAATGTGCCAGTCACAGCAAACATTTATGGGATTCCGTTCACCCGTGGCGAGAGCCATCCGCACAGACATCTTCATCATCGTCCAAATGACTAGCTCATGAGTGTAAAGGGTTCTAGAAAGAAGAATTCAGTGCAAAGGCAAAAGGCTAATAACACATGGATTGATTCTAAAATGCATAAACAACTGACTAGGCTTGCTTTGTTATCCAGTGAGAAAATTTTTTTTAATAATGTTGATATTTAAAATTTTATTAATAATTTTGCGAGAGAGAGAGAGAGAGAGAGAGAGAGAGAGAGAGAGAGAGAGTCGAAGATTTTACAATTTTAAGTAATGTTTTCAGATAGTTTTGTTTTCCTTTGTTTACGTAAAATAGGTCCTCACGGACCCTCTAAATCTCGTGTCCGGCGTTCCTCCTTAGATCCGAGAACAACGGCAAAATATATATATATATATATATATATATATATATATATATATATATATAAAAGTGATGTCTAAGTCTAACGGTTAAGTCCGATGCATACTATCTAGGAGGTTGCGGGTCCGAGTCTCCTGGACGCCATTTAATTCTTCTTTGGAAGAATTAAAGTGGTAGGTTGGTGGTGGGTACAGTGCAGGTACGAAGCTGCCGTGGCTGCGTGAGGCCTTCGGACTGGGTTTCTTTCGGACTGGGGTGGTACTTTCGGACCGGAATTGAGCATTTGGGCTGGTATGGAGATCTTCGGGTTCGAGATTGTATATGACAAGGCAGGTTCCAGATCTTAATTGGGTCAAAAACAGAGAGAGAGAGAAATTCAGACAGGCTGGGAAAGCAATCAAAGGAGATGATGCTTCTCCTGTAGATTTCATTATTATAGGGCTGTTAGCATTTTTGCAATGGCCACAGTACAATTCCTAAAGCTTCTTTACATGCATGTTGGTACATGCACAATAAACAGAAAGTCAATGCTGCTTTCCGAAAGCTCAAGCATCATTAGTATGGTTGATCCCAAATTCTATATTCTAGGTTTAAAATACACGTGTTTATTTTGTAGAATAATAAATTATATTTTTAGTTTTAATTTTTAGATTTTAGATCTCTTTCCACCCATGAGAGCTATAGGTTGGACCTCCCAATTTTTAAATTCTAGATTGTAGAAATTTATTTTGTAGAATAGTAAGTTCCAATTTTAAGTTAAATTTTCTAAATTTTTTTTTTTTTTTCACATCAATTTTTGACCACACAATTTTTGGGACCGAAGCTCACTTCATCATTTCCTACTATTTTCATACAAACCCAACACATTCTACATTTATCTTTTTTTGAATTTTTAGACCCCAAATTACATTGGAGAGTTCAAAGTACTAATGATGCTCTCACAACATAAACAGTTTTTGACAACATGTAAGAGACTATTGTGAGAAGAAAGAAACCGTCTCAAAAGTGAATTAACTTTCAGAGATTTTCTTTTTCTTTTCTTTTTTATAAGCAAAGAAACATAACTAGTATTCAAAAATTGGTAATAGAGGATCATCATTTCTAGAAGAAGAAAAAAAGTAAGCAGGCTATAATATACCAGACAAATAATAAATTAAAAAAAATACAAATTAGGAATTTTTTTTTAGACTTTGCTCGAAAAAGTTGAGAAATTTGTATTTGAATATTCATAATCGACCTAATTAGTAATTGGATATTCGACCAACGGTTGACTCGGTCATTCATTTATAGAGATGATGAAGGAGTCACAAGTATACAGAAGAAATAAAATTATAATAGGTACGTACAAGAATTCCCAATCAGTTAGTAAACTATTGGTCCAAAATCAAAATACTAATTAAGTCGATTAGAGAGATCCAAATACAATTTTTACAAAAACAATTTGAATATGGATAACTGTGAACAAGCCCGCAAGTGGATGTCTGTAGCTATCCTCCAGATTAATATTTGCTGGATCAAAACAAGAAATGAATGAGCATCTCAAAAACAAGAAATTAATGATAAATCACCAGCTCACATCATCACAACGATGACCTGTGAATTAACGCAAAGAACAATGTCATACGTCAAAGACAAGAAATACAAGAAGCTACAAAACAATCTGCTTAATGAATCATCAATTACCTCCAAAATTTTGCATAACTTGCACCTTGTTGAATACGGCCGATACCAACTAGGTTTAGCATGTCTCAATCCGATACTGACCGGTATCCGATACCGACATCGGAGGTCTTTTTTCGTTCAATTCGGGAAAAAAAAATTGAACAAAAATTAACAATCATGAAGGGTATAAAAAGCATAGTAATGTAAGTTATCTTTCGCATCTAAACCAATCGGCAAGGGTGACTATTATTTCATTCAATTTCAAAACAGCTAAGAAACAAGAGTAAAAATATTTAAAATTATGTCAAAATATAAAATATATTTTCTAAAATATTAATAATTATTTGTTTTTCGATACTAAAAAAATCCGATACACCGATCCAAAACCGTCGATACTGCCGATCCCGATACTCATAGGAAAAGTTCCGCAAACCTAGAAAACAAAACAGAAAAAAAAAAAAAATCATTGGGAAAGGAAGGTTCAATGAACCTAAAGAGCCACTGGGAAGTGGAAACATATCTTAGCAGTAACTTAAAGAAAAACCGAGAACCCCATGGCATACAACAACAGAAACTAGACACAGAACAAGACAAGTTATGGTATTATATAAAACCAAATGATACAAACCAAGCGCAAGAATTTGATTATCAAAGTTCCACACACTGAATAATCACACAAATCCAACCATGGGTAAATAAGCTAAAAAGAAAAGCCCGGATGAAATATGATCCACTTTATTGTAAGAAATTATGATATCTTAGTCTAGAACAAAAATGAAGAATTTACACTTGACAGGCCTAGGGGCCTGAAGTAATCGTGTGGGGGTGACATAGATACAACAAGAAATAGTTTACATTTAATTCCTCCTCTCTTTTTTCATACATAAGACAATAACTAAACCTTTCTTTTTCGACTCGTTTCATAATTTCTATTTACGAAGAACTTACTTATCGCTTTGATCTTAACCTTGGTTATTCGTATCAAGGTAACCAAAAGAGTACTATACAAACACCTGTAACTTTGCTGTTCTGTGTGATCATTTCGAACTCAGGGAGCCATTCGATCATGCTTAGATAGTCTGATTGTGCATATAGTAGCTTCTTCCAAGAATCAGATACTGCAGTTGATCTTGAGCCTCACGGAGCCATTTGATACTGTTTGACAATTAACTGTGCATATAGTAGCTCGTTCCATGAATCAGGAACTCCGGGCAGGCACCAGTGGCTGCAGTCCTGGTATCTCTCGGGATCTTTCCTCTCCTCCTCGGTCAGGTTCTGCTTTCTGAAGACGGAAGGGTGAGCATCCTTTCTGTAATCGGTCATTCTGGTAATGTTCAGATAGGATACCGGGGTCTTCATCTCCTTGAGCACGGACTCTAGAACACTCATTTTGGGGGGATAAGAAGAAAGGTATTTCTCGTTCTTGATGGGCTCCGTCTCTCTATCGCATGCTCCTCCAGAATTCCATTGCCCTCCACTGACAGTAAGAAATAACCAATCCCCTTTAGTTTCATGACGGCTCTATTTTGATTGTATGGAGGTTTATAAAAGGAATAATAACTAAAGTAGATTTTACAAAGAGCTACTAACTATTTGGTTTCCATATATTCTCCTTATTTATGAAAAAGAAACCGTTAGAGTTGTTTTTCTTTCCCCATAGTTCGATTACATAGACTCAAATAAGAACTTGCAATATAGATATGATAGATATGACACGTGGATTTGACTAACATTGAAAGTGTACTTATTTTTCTGTTTAGACCCTTTAGAAAAAATCAAATTCATGACCGAGTTTTAAAAATTAAGAACTCATGAGTTCCTCTAGGATTTTTGTAAATCTAACAACTTCCATGCATGTTTTACCAGCTATTGAAAAAGGCAGGGGAATGTGTTGACTACCTGAAATGGGAAGCAGAGTATCCCCTGAAGAAGACTATACTTTTCTTTGGGTTCACATTTGCATCGACCCATCTTGACCATGTATTTAGAGCCTTATGGAATGCTACAACAACATTTAACTCACCATACACCCTGTTTCCTTCTTGATAGTAGTCTTTCCTGCAAAATAACTTCGAAACTAAGTTGCAATCTTAGATAAGAAAAATCGCAATTGCAATGTTCGTAACTAGTATAATCTAAGGTTACCCTTTTGAAGTCTTCTCATGAGTCCACCAATGCCCGGTGTTGAAGATGATGATATCGGCATCCTTGTACTTGGAAGATGATCTCTCAATTATATCAAGACGAAGGGTCTCCTTCGTCGCATTGCCATTGTGCATCTCCCACTCTTGAACAAGAAATGGTGAGCGGAAGAACTCTACGGAAGCATTATAATCCTAATGCATTGGGGTATACGCTAAAATCAACACAATGGCCACTAAAATTAAAAGGGAAAAATACTTTGCAAACCAAGATACCTTACCTTAAATACGAAAGAGTAGGATCCTACGGTTCTAAATTCGTGTCTTCCAGAAGCCTCAAAAACCTTGCTTTTATCCTCGACGGAGTTCCTTAAGATGCAGACGAGAGACTCCCACATGTTCCTATTGAGCGAATCACCGACGAAAACCAGGCGCTTCCCCCTCAGTCTCTCCAACATATCAGTTGCGTTCAATCTATAAGCCAAGATTAAACAACACATACATATATCAACACTAGAACTATAATAAAACAACACATAATTTAGTCACAGATAACTCAGCATAAAAAAATATAGGAAGTTACAATTGAAAGGATCAAGAAAAAAAAGATCCTCATACTGAATATCTTAAGCAATTGATTTCATGAAAACTGATCAAATTAAGAATCATACAATTAATGTTTGTAAGATAAGCAAATGTATTCATCTAGGAAGCACGGACACTGCAGAAATTTCAGCCATGTTGCGTCTCATGCATATGACATTCCAAATTACACTATGACACACCAAAATAGGTGTCGTGTCCGTGTCCCTATGTCGTATCCGTGTCTGTGCAACATATATATTCATTGAATTGGTCATATATCATTCGGCAATCATAGCAAATAGCTTACCTTCAATCTAAAACAATATCTAGTCCAAAATTTTCCATATAAGTAAGTAATTCAAACCAAAGAATCATTTCAAGAAACATCACCTAGGGATGTTGCATCCATCCGGCTTCCACCGGAGTTTCTGGTAATCGCGGTCGGGCCTCCCGTTAAGATAGCAATTGAATGGCTCATCTATATTAGGGCAAGACCCCTCGGAAAAGAGTGGGTAGGAGTCATCCTTCACCCACTGACCTTGAAATATATCACATCCCACCATGTCCTCAATCCAATTCTCCTTCTTCTCGCTACTACCACCACCATCTAAAGAAGAGGCCGACGCTGTCAAGTTTGTAGGTTTGGTTTCCTCACTTCCACTTCCAGCATTTTCGAGATCTCCACTTGCGTTCTGATTCCCCACCAAGACTCCACCTTTCTCAACCCCGGCTCCCGCTTTGGTCTGGTTGTTCACCAAAGATACATCCTTTTCAGGACCAACGCCACTTCCAGCCTGGGAAGTACCCGGAACTGCACTTCCCGTCCGATTCCCCCCCGACCCACTTCCTAAGATCCCACCTTTAGACGACCCATCAACTCCGTTTACGGGAACCCCACTTCCGGTCCGATTCCCGTCGGATCCACCTCCCAAAATCGCGTCTTTCGAAGACCCGTCCCTATTACCCGTCGAGCCACTTCCCAAGCTCCCACCTTTAGACGACCCATCACCTCCGTTTACGGGAACCCCACTTCCGGTCCGATTCCCGCCGGATCCACCTCCCAAAATCGCGTCTTTCGAAGACCCGTCCCTATTACCCGTCGAGCCACTTCCCAAGCTCCCACCTTTAGACGACCCATCACCTCCGTTTACGGGAACCCCACTTCCGGTGCGATTCCCGCCGGACCCACCTCCCAAAATCGCGTCTTTAGAAGGCCCGTCCCTATTTCCCTCCGACCCACTTCCCCAAATCCCGTCTTCGGAAGACCCATCGCTTCCGGGAGCTCCCGCGGTGGAGTTGGGGAAGAGGTGGGAGAGGAGCGAGGAGACCTGGGACTTGTAGGGAGCGATGGACTTGCTCAGGGACGAGGACGAGGCGAAGAAGTTGTTGAACCATGGAGCGGAGCTGTTGCTGGAGGGGTTGAACGCGAGGAAGGCGGTGAAGGCGACGAACGCGAAGGCGAAGGCGTAGAGGAAGAGCTTGGGCCTCTTCGGAGTGCCGGCGATGGAGATGAGTGCTTTGATGTCGGACTCGATTGGGTTCTTCTTCATTTGGAGAGAGAGAGAGAGAGAGCAATAGAGGAGTGATGAGAAGTGAGGAAAATGACGGGGGAGTCGGTGCTCATATTATGGAAAGGAGTTGGGAAAAACTGATTCAAACGGTTGATACGGAAGTGGGCGCGAAATTTACCGGAATGAAGGAATTTCCCACAATTGGGATTAATTTGGATTTACTTACTGTTTGATAATTGGATCACACGGCTATAGATGATTGCCACGTGTATAATATTTATTATTAGTGTTACACATGACAACCATGTGTACTTCCACAGACGATCTATGAGTCAAGAAAGAAAGTAAATGCCAAGAGAGGAAAACAAATAATGTTGATTGGGCAACATCAAGAAACAAATCATCGCCCTCTGTAACAACAACTTGCAGTTGTCTCATTATCTAATATACTGATTTTGCCATCAACAATCACAGTACTGCATTCTTGCATTCGGCCACCTTGGTATTGGTTTCGTCTTTCCCTCAAAGGCTGTCAAGAGTAATTGGAGAGTTAGGGAGAGCTTCATCCACTCCTTTGAGGATCTTTGGCCTCAAAACGGCTCGTTTGGACTTGGATTCAGAAGAGAATTAATTCAGTGATTAGCTCAGTCGAGACAGATTCTTGTTTTTCACGTGGGTCGCCAAGGTAATATCCCTAGACTAGGAAGCATGTTTCGAGCTTTGACTCGAGGAATATTGGTAATATAGAGGAGATGTCATGTGGTATATGTTGAGTAGAGATGTGTAAATATTTTATTTTAGATTGTACCATGCTTATGCTTTATAGTTTAATTGTTCACGTATTTGCTTGGTCAGGCTCCTCAAATGAATCGTCGGCACACCGAGACCGCGTTGGCCTAGGAGGACCCAAGGAAGTGTGATGACGTACTAGCACGGATGATTTGGGAACTTTCAGTTGCGAACGCTACATGGGCTGAAATGATCGTCGTCTAACCAACTACGGTCCAATATGGTCTATCGTAAGTGACCTTCATATAGTTAGACTGCATGTTAATGTCAATCTGCTTACAGGTCTATCAAAAATATTTACAGAAACAAGTGCACGACACACTCATATTTTTTGAAGGCTAACGATTATATTCTGCAGGGACTCCTTGTGACGCATTATTTATAGTACTTTATAAATGATATTGTTGTATTGACAAGGAAGGATGTGTAAGTATCAGGTAAGTATAAATGATATTGTTGTATTGACAAGGAAGGATGTGTAAGTATCAGGTAAGATCAACTCTGTTGCGTGACACATTTATGCTATAGACACGTATTCTATGTCATGTTACTGATCCGAAGGCAAAATTAGAAAGACCACATAAGTTTGTCTGTACTCACTTAATCAATTTATTGATTTTACTTGAGTCGGCTAGAGGTCACTCAATAGTGCATTCTCCGATGTACTGACCTTCCACAAGATCTTCGCAGACGCGAAGTTTGCTTGGACGTGTTGAGACGTTGAAGCTCGGTTGGCTGGCGGCTGAAGACGTTGCTTTCTTTTGTATATAGAGGACGTAATGTATGGAATATCTTTATTTGTATAGTTCTTGACTTGTAAGTCTTGTGGCATATTTCAACTTTTTGAGAGAGAGAGAGAGAGTGATTGTAATCAAGTTGTTCTTTGGCTTCGAGTTGTCGCAATTTTACTGAGATATATATGGTGTTGATTCAACTTTTCTGTTTATTATTTTCGTTGAATGACTTTGTTTCTTAGATGATCTATCGACAATTTTAGTACTTGCCTGATACAAATGCAATTTAGACTTGTACGACGTCATGTCCAGTGGAGACTTTCGGTTCTACAAAATTGGAACGTAACATCCCCTCGGATGAGCCAAGAAATTGAGAGACATGGCATGCTTAGCTCCCTTATAAGGAGCAATGCACTTCTACCCATTGAAAATTTTCTTTCCTCCTCCTTTGGGTGGATGGAGAAGGAGAAGACTTGGGCGAACCTGAGATTTTCTACTTCGAAGTTCTTTCAAGGTTTGGAGATGTAAACCCCCTCAATTATTATTTTTAGGTAGACTAGACAGGGTTAAAAATTTTGGTTTAGCATCAGGGTGTTTGAGGTCTAAAAATTTTGTTGCAGTTGTCTGGTTCTTTATTTAAACCCTTGGTGCACCCTACCGTTGCTACAATATTTGGAGCCGAATAATAGCCCTAAATTTCTAACAAATTGTTGCACTCTTGACTTGACAAGCCAACCTAGGTGCTGGACTTTTTCGTCACTCACAAACACAATCACTTGTGCTCTAATTTAATTGCACAACTTTCCAGTCCCAAAATTAATTCTTTAATCCTATGTCGCGTACCTTTGTCGTTGGATACAAACTCAACCCGTTTAGCCAAACCAATTAAAGGGTCCAAGACTGACACCAAGCCTACACCGTTCATGACCTTTGTGTCACTCCTAATTGAGATCCCATGTGCCCCCATTTAATTTAAGAGCACATGACACTTTATTTTAATTAAATTAGGGATAACAACTTTGACTAATCCCAACTTAACCCCAATTTAACCCAATACCCCATTCATTAGGCCCATGCAAAACACACAACACTCCCTCACCCTATATAACACCAAACACCACTTTCCATACCAAATCTCCGTCATTTTTTATTCATGTGCAAATACCCAAAAGTTAAGGGGCTTATTTACAAATATGGTGCTAGGTGTCACCACCCTATTGGTCAAGACCAATGAAGAAACCCTCCTCCCCATCTTTGACCGGTCCAATCCCCTCACTCTCTTCCCTTTTGTATGAACACTTTCTCCATATCAAATCTTGGCCCTCCATTCAAAATGAAGCATCATCCTCACCACACACTCTCCTATATAATCACTCCTTCACACCTTTCCCAAGGAGGAGGCCCTAATCCCTAGAAGCATAGGAAAAAAACCCTCTCTCTCTCTCTCTCTCCTTCTTCTTTACACTTCAGCCGAACTTCTTCCATTCTTTTTTCTTCTTCTTCTTCTTCTTCTTCTTCTTCCTCTCCACTTCTCCTTCTCCTTCACTCCACGAACTGCCACCACCCTCACCACCTCTTCTTCTCCGGCGAGCACCCGCTGCTACTTCACTGTTTCAACTCCGCCGAGCACCCGCTGCACCGACCACCTCCATCCTCCATCTCAGTCACCGCAGACCCCTCCGCCCACAGCCGCTACCTCCTTCACCTCCATCCGTAGCGGAGCTGCACTCGACGAACCACCTCGATCCATCTCCTCCAACCGCTCCACATTACTCCGACTGAGCCACCGCGACTACCACTACCAATACCTCTGCCAGCCAACCTCCCCATCCGTCGACGACTATATCATCTCCATCGTCTCGAACCCAGCCCTGAAAGCCTCGATGACCACCGCCATCTCCAGTCACTGCTGCTACCGCCGCCTTCACCGCCAACACCTCCACGAACCGCCACGACCACCGCCAACTCCAGTCACCGCTGCTACCACCGCCTTCACCGCCAACACCTCCACGAACCACCAACGCGTCCACCGTAGTGACCCGCTGCCACCATGAACGACATCCTCACCACCCTCGAGCACCACCTCCACGGCAAACACCCCCACGATGACTACCTCCAGCACCACCACCTCCACGACCCGCCATAACAAGCCGACGTCGTCCTGGCCCCTCCCCGCGGCCGTGAAGAACCGCTGCTCAAAATCGTGTTCAGTAACTGAGTTCAAACCCCCTGATTCATGAAGCGATGTCTCCCTCCTCGCGCAACCGATCCTTGAAACGACTCTTCGGGTATGAACCCTACTTAACCCTGTTGCTGTGTGTTCATTTAGAATATTTTAGTTTGTATTCTATTGTTAGTAATTAGAGTTGCAATTCTTGGAAAAACGGTTTTCTAAAACCATTGATACTTCCCGATACGGAGTTGGTCCCGTCAATCCGGGCAACCTCGTCGCGTATCGATTGCACCGAAAGGCGCGTATCATCAATGTGGACGTGTGAGCTTTTGCAAAACTTAATTTGGATGTGCGTGCACACTAGAATCAACGCGTATCTGGATCCGTCGAAAAGTACCGTATCGACGTGTTCTGACACTAGTCCTAATTTCGTGTGTGCTTGTCTTTTCGTAACGAACTTTGTGCCATCAAATTCGCAGCGTTACGCTGGTCCTGTGACCCAATTTTGGTTCGATTCTGAGAACGTTGACAAAACATAATTTTGTGGGCCCCACGGTTTCACATGACGGACAATTTTATGATCGGCTCATTGGAATCCAGTTCTGGATGTTCTATTGGGTTCGTATCATCGTTTTGGACTCGTAGACACTAAGTTTGTTGAATTTGGAAAACTTTATCTTTGGCACATTTTTTGGTGCAAGACGGACCCACTTGTGGACCCCGTGTTGACCAGAAACTGTATTTTTTGCCACTGTGTCCAAATTGGACGTATGTGTATATTTTTTGAGTATCTCACTCATTTTGAAACTGTTGGTGATATTTGTGACAGCATCCAAAGACATCTGCTCCAGTTTTCATCTTGAGCTGCTACTTCCTTGGCGAGTTCGGGTTTGAATCTTCGTCTGGCTTCCAGACAAGTGTACATTGCCATACTGTATCTTAGTTACCAGATTTCTATTTATTTATTCTATACATTATGGGCGCTTTGGATCAGGATCGTTACTTGGCGTCCGAGTCATAACCGGGTGCAGACGTTCGTCGATAACGTCTGGTAACGATTGTTATATGGTCGCTACACCTTGATGTGCCTACTTGGTTACATCATAACCCTAGGATACCTCCAGACACTGTCATCGTGCTAGATTTCCTGTATCCTGATACTTTCAGTATGACCGGAGTCTGGGACGACTTTAGGGTCGTGAATATTGATAGTTACTTCAGTGTGACGAGACTGTTATATAGAGGTTCAGGTTCAGCGACCACTCGTTGACCACTTTGGGAGGGAAAGACAGTTACTAGATGTTTGGGCTACTCTGCACGCGCTATATATATGTATATGTCCTATTTATGTCGTGTTCCTGTATCCGAAGTAGTAGTATCACCCATGTGACTATGTGCTTGGAGCTATGGTACGCCCCGTGTGTTTCTATGTTCGGAGCTATGGTTTTATTTTGGACAGCCCACGCGTCGAACATTGTCTTCAAAATTTGGGTCTCACTTAGGTGGTTATGCTATATTACACCAACGTTGCACTTGTTTCTTTCTGTTATACTATGGCATATTATTTTTGTACCTTGTTACGTCCCTCTGAGGACCTGGTCCCCAACCAGTTTTGCAGCATAGACGATTACGGAGCCTTTGGAGTTACTGATGGAGTTGCTTGTCTTGCAGGTATCGGTACCAGGTACTTATATCATTTTTACCGGAGTTATGGTTATTTTATTCATATTGTTTATTCATCTGCTGTTGTAGCCTAGTTTTTATAGACTCATATTTCTTCTCGAGTCCATTCGAGTTTGTGTGTTGCTGGGCGGCCGACTTTAGCACATGTAGCTCATTCTTGTGTATTACTGTTCATTATGGATTGAGACATAGATATTTATATTTACGTGATTATTTAGATAGTGATCATTATTATACAGCTTATATGTATTCAAATCGGACCAGAGTCTGGTCGAATGCGTAGCTGGCATGTTGCGTATTCCTGGTCCTATAAAATTTTGGGACTAGGACGTGACATATTTTTATGGTGGTCCATGCAGGTCTAAGAGCATATCATTTTGGTTACGTTACTGTACCAAATGAGCCTGCAGTTTAGGAGTTATTGTTGAATAGGATCTCAATCCATAATCGATTTTTAAAACTCCCTTTGTATGTGATTATCGCCCTTGGACTTCCAAATTGTATTCGTTCAGTTTTTATCAATATCGTTATCTTTGTTTCTCATCTCCTTTTATTTCGGAAAGACGAATGCTTGTGCCTGATGGTTCCCTCCAGAAGAAGATCGTAGTCCAGACGACAGAAGACATGATTTATGTAATATTCTCTGAGAAAATTGTTACCCTCAGTAGGGTAGGTTTATAGGTTCTTTTTAGATTCTAGAACTAGTGTAGAATATTAGCAAGAGAATTGGACCTAGAAGTATGTTCCTAGAACTGGTAAAACCCTACCCTTACTTGAGATAGAAGTGATTTGGGAAGTACTGAAAGCTAGAAAGATCGTTGATCCTAACCCTCTAGAAAAATTTATGGAAATGCATGGCTAGATGCTAGAAATTAGTTGTAGTATATGATAGCGATACCAGGAACGATATTATGAACTGGAGAAGATAAAATTTTAGGCTCTCACCTGGAAGATGATGATCTGATACCAGAAATTCTAGTATGTGCTTGGGTGATACCATTATTATAATTGTACTATATGACTCGAAGCAATAAATAACGGAAAGAAAAAATTTGAGGAATACAATTATAGGGAGAAATTTGAAGAAAATAGTAATTATACATTAGGGAAAAAAATTTGGAGGATTAGTGTTGTAAATAGAACGGAAGAATTTATTATGAGGTTAAGTCTAGAATATGACCTTGTCCTAGGCATGGATTGGTTGAGCAAAAACCATGCGATGCTAGATTGTCGACGTGGTAGCATTATAGACCACCAGATCACCCTGAGTTTGAGTTTCTTCGGGGAGCCCGAGAGCATGGTGTCCAACCTACCTTAGCGACACACATTGCAGAAGGTGAACCGATGTACCCTCATTTTATAGCAGAGTTTGATGATGTATTTCCAGAGGATCTTCCAGGCCTGCCACCTGACAGAGAGAGAGAGAGAGTTCACTATAGAGTTGACTTCCGGAGCCGAGCCAGTTACTTCTTCCGTCTACAGACTAGCACCGAAGGAGTTGGTTGAGTTGAAGGTCCAAATAGATGATCTCTTAAATAAGGGTTTCATTTGGGCTAGTGTTTCTCCATGGGGAGCACCCATCTTATTTGTGCCGAAGAAGGACGGGACGGGACGGTTGTGTATCGATTACAGGACGTTAAATGCTGTAACGATAAAGAACAAGTACCCATTACTGCACATCGATGATTTATTTGATCAGCTTAGTGGCGCATGTGTATTCTCGAAGATCGATCTCAGATCCGGCTATCATCAGATCAAGGTACGAAGGGAGGACATTCCGAAGATGACTTTTTGGAAAAAGTACGGGCACTATGAGTTTCTAGTTATGTCGTTTGGTTTAACCAACGGGCTAGCAGTATTTATGAGCCTAATGAACAAGATTTTCTACCAGTACTTAGATAAGTTCGTGGTGGTATTTATCGACGATATCTTGGTATATTCCAAAAGCTAGGAGGAGCACGAGGGGCATCTCAGGATCGTGTTGAAGACGTTGAGACATGAGAGGCTGTATGCCAAGCTCAGCAAATGTGAGTTCTGTTTTGATAGAGTACTCTTCGTAGAACACATAATCACTGGAGATGGATAATCAGTTGACCCAGAGAAGACAGCTGCAGTGGAGACGTAGCCTACCCCTACATCAGTTACAGAGGTTAGGAGTTATCTCAGACTTGTCGGATATTATCGGGTTCGTAAAAAACTTCTCGAGGATCGCTGCGCCTATGACGCGACTGATGCATAAAGACGAGGAATTTATCTGGACTGAGGAGTGTCAGACGGCTTTCAATAAGCTGAAGAAGCGTCTGACATTAGCACCGATTTTGATACTTCCTTCAGGATCGGAAGGATTTGTAGTGTATAGTGATGCGTCTGGGAGAGAATTAGGATGTGTACTGATGCAGCACGGCAAGGTGATAGCCTACGCATTGAGACAACTGAGAGTTCATGAGAAGAACTATCTGACGCACGATCTAGAGCTAGTTGTAGTGATATTTGTACAAAAGCTATGACGACACTACCTTTATGGAGAGCGGGTTAAGATTTACACAGATCACAAAAGTCTGAAGTATGTCTACACTCAGAAGGAGCTCAACATGAGACAGAGGTGATGGCTAGAGTTGATGACAGACTATGATATCGAGTTGCAGTACCACCCTGGCAAGGTTAATGTAGTAGCAGATGCCTTAAGCAGGAAGCCCATGGCATATTTTTTGATAACTCAGCGAAAATTGTTAGAGGATCTTCAGGAGCTCGGGATAGAGGTTGTATTGCCAGGCATGGATGGACAGATGGCCAGTCTAGAGTTTCAGTTTATATTGGTTGAGAGAATCAAGGCAGCCCTGCCTACAGATGCGAGATTCCGACGACTACGAGAGAGGACAGAGGCCGGGATGCAGATGGGACTCCGGATTCATGAAGACGGAACGTTGAGGTATGGAGATCGTCTATACGTTCTGAGTGGTGAGCTACGCCAGAAGTTGATGACCGAGGCTCATAGCTCGATTTATTCTATTCATCCCGGGGGTACGAAGATGTACCAAGATTTGAGACAACACTACTGGTGGCATGCGATAAAAAGGGAGATTGCGAGATTCATGGCGAGATATTTGGTCTGTCAGTAAGTCAAGGCCGAACATCAGAGGACTGCAGGACTATTGCAGCCGCTTCCCATTTCCAAGTGGAAGTGGGAGCACATTACTATGGACTTCGTCACAGGATTCCCGAGGAGCCCTAGCGGGAAGGATGCAGTCTGGGTTATCGTAGACCGACTTACCAAGTCTGCATATTTCTTGCCCTTCAGAGTTGGGCAGTCCACGAAGATTTTAGCTGACATGTATATGAGGCAGATAGTACGACTACATGGAGTGCCTGTCAGCATTGTATCAGATCGTAATTCCAGATTCACTTCACATTTTTGGCGGAGTATACAGGAGAGTCTGGAAACTCGTCTTAAGTTCAGCACTGCATATCATCCACAGAATGATGGTCAGTCAGAGCACACAATTCAGATACTAGAGGATATGTTGAGAGCGTGGATGATAAACTTTAAAGAATCTTGGGAGAACCATCTACACTTGGTGAAATTCTCCTACAACAACAGCTACCAAGCCAGTATACAGATGGCACCTTATGAGGCACTGTACGACAGGAAGTGTAGGTCACCGGTATATTGGAGTGACGTGGGAGAGCGTCAGATACTTGGTCCAGAGTTGGTGACACAGACAGTGAAGAAGGTGAAACAGATTCAGGGCCACTTGCGCGCAGCACAAGACAGACAGAAGCATTGGGCAGATGCGCACCGCAGACCTTTGGAGTTCAAGAAAGGTGACCATGTATTTTTGAAGATATCGCCCACTCGTGGTACCATCAGATTCGGGGGCAGAGGCAAGCTGAGTCTGAGGTACATCGGACATTTGGACATCTTAGAGCGAGTCGACGACGTGGCTTATCGCCTTGCATTACCTCCATCATTAGAAGGAGTGCACAACGTATTTCATGTATCACAGCTGAGGAGATACGTGGCAGACCCTAGCTACGTGTTCGATCATTCAGAGATTACAGTTAGGCCCAGTTTATCATATGTCGAGCAGCCAGTCGGGATACTCGATCGCAGTGAGAAGATTTTGAGGGGTCAGATTATTCGACTGGTCAGGGTTGCATGGAAGCATCATTTGCCAGGCGAGTCCACCTGGGAGCGCGAGGATTCCATTCGGCTGTATTTTTCGTATTTATTTAAGGACCGAGGTACGAAATTACGTACTGCATTCGATTACCTATTTACTTTTAAATTCTTGTAGCTATCATTCGAGCTTTCCTTTTAATTTCAGGGATGAAATTCTTCTAAGTTGGGAAGGATGTAAACTCCCTCAATTATTATTTTTAGGTAGACTAGACAGGGTTAAAAATTTTGGTTTAGTATCAGGGCGTTTGAGGTATAGAAATTTTGTTGCAATTGTCTGGTTCTTTATTTAAACCCTTGGTGCACCCTACCGTTGCTACAATATTTGGAGCCCAATAATAGCCCTAAATTTCTAACAAATTATTGCAATCTTGACTTGACAAGCCAACCTAGGCTCTGGACTTTTTCGTCACTCACAAATACAATCTCTTGTGCTCTAATTTAATTGTACAACTTCCCAGTCCCGAAATTAATTCTTTAATCCTATGTCGCGTACCTTTGTCATTGGACACAAACTTAACACATTTAGCCGAACCAACTAAAGGGTCCAAGACTGACACCAAGCCTACACCGTTCATGACCTTTGTGTCACTCTTTATTGAGATCCCATGTGCCCCCATTTAATTTAAGAGCACATGACACTTTATTTTAATTAAATTGCTGATACCAACTTTGACTAATCCCAACTTAACCCCAATTTAACCCAATACCCCATTCATTGAGCCCATGCAAAACACACAACACCCCCTCACCCTATATAACACCAAACACCACTTCCCACACCAAATCCCCATCATTTTTTGTTCATGTGCAAATATCCAAAAGTTAAGGGGCCTATTTACAAATATGGTGCTAGGTGTCACCACCCTATTGGTCAAGACCAATGAAGAAACCCCCTCCCCTACTTTGACCGGTCCAATCCCCTCACTCTCTCCCCTTTTGTATGAACACTTTCTCCATGTCAAATCTTGGCCCTCCATTCAAAATGAAGCATCATCCTCACCACACACTCTCCTATATAATCACTCCTTCAAACCTTTTCCAAGGAGCAGGCCCTAATCCCTAGAAGCATAGAAAAACCCCCCTTCTCTCTCTTCTTCTTCTTCACACTTCAGTCGAACTTCTCCTATTCTTTTTCTTCTTCTTCTTCTTCCTCTTCACTTCTCCTTCTCCTTCACTCCACGAACTTCCACCACCCTCACCACCTCTTCTTCTCCGGCGAGCACCCGCTGCTACTTTACTGTTTTAACTCCGCCGAGCACCCGCTGTACCGACCACCTCCATCCTCCATCTCAGTCACCGCAGACCCCTCCGCCCACAGCCGCTACCTCCTTCACCTCTACCCCCACCGGAGCTGCACTCGACGAATCACCCCGATCCATCTCCTCCAACCGCTCCACATCACTCCGACCGAGCCAACAGGACTACCACTACCAATACCTCCGCCGGCCAACCTCCCCATCCGTCGACGACTGCATCATCTCCATCGTCTCAAACCCAGCCCTGAAAGCCTCGACGACCACCGCTATCTCCAGTAACCGCTGCTACCACTGCCTTCACCGCCAACACCTCCACGAACCACCACGACCACCGCCATCTTCAGTCACCGCTGCTACCATCGCCAACACCTCCACGAACTGCCATGACCACCGCCATCTCCAGTCATCGCTGCTACCACCGCCTTCACCACCAACACCTCTACGAACCACCAAAGCCTCCACCATAGCGACCCGCTGCCACCACGAACGACATCCTCACCACCCTCGACCACTACCTCCATGGCCAGCACCCCCACAACAACCACCTCCAGTACCACCACCTCCATGATCCGCCACAACAAGCCACCGCCGTCCTGGCCCCTCCCCGCGGCCTCGAGGAACCGTGGCTCGAAAATGTGTTCAGTAACTGAGTTCAACTCCCCCGATTTACGAAGCGATGTCTCCCTCCTCAGGCAACCGATCCTTGAACCGACTCTTCATGTATGAGCCCTACTTAACCCTGTTGCTGTGTGTTCATTTAGAATATTTTAGTTTGCATTCAATTATTAGTAATTAGAGTTACAATTCTTGGGAAAACCTGTTTTATAAAACCATTGATATTTTTTGATACGGAGTTAGTCCCGTCAATCTGGGCAACCTCGTCGAGTACCGATTGCACCGAAAGGCGCATATCGTTAAGGTGGACGTATGGGCTTTCGCGGAACTTGATTTGGATGTGCATGCACACCAAAATCAATGCGTATCCGTGAGAAAGTACCGTATCGACGTGTTCTGACACTCGTCCTAATTTCGTGTGTGCCTGTCGTTTCACAACAAAACTTGATCCATCGGATTCGTAGCATTACGCTGGTCCTGTGAACCAAGTTTGATTCGATTCTGCGAACGTTAACAAAATATTATTTCGTGGTTCCTACGGTTTTATATGACAGGCGATTTCGTGATCGGCTCATCGAAATCCAGTTCTGGATATTCAGTTGGGTTCGTATCGTCGTTCTGGACTCGTAGACACTAAGTTTGTTGAATTTGGAGAACTTTGTCTTTGGCAATTTTTTGGTACAAGACGGGCCCACTTGTGGACCCCGTGTTGACCAAAAACTGCATTTTTGCCACTGTGTCCAAATTGGACGTATGTGTATGTTTTCTGAGTATTTCACTCATTTTGAAACTGTTGGTGATATTTGTGACAGCATCCGAGGATATCTGCTCCAGTTTCTATCTTGAGCTGCTACTTCCTTGGCGAGTTCGAGTTGTAATCTTCATATGGCTTCCAGGTAAGTGTACCTTATCATCTTGTATCTCAGTTACCATATTTCTATTTATTTATTCTATATATTGTGTGCGCTTTGGATCAGGATGGTTACTTCGCGTCCGTGTCATAACTGGATGTAGACGTTCGTCGGTAACGTCTGGTACGATTGTTAGATGTTCGCTACACCTTGATGTGCCTACTTGGTTACATCATAATCCTATGACACCTCCAGACACTGTCATCATGCCAAATTTCCTGTATCCTGATACTATCAGTATGACCAGAGTCTGGGACGACTTTTGGGTCGTGAATGTTGATAGTTACTTCAGTGTGACGAGACAGTTAGATAGAGGTTCAGGTTCAGCAAACACTCGTTGACCTCTTTGGGAGGGGAAGATAGTTACTAGACGTTTTGGCTACTCTGCACGCGCTATATATATGTATATGTCCTATTTATGTCGCATTCCTGTATCCGGAGTAGTAGTATCACCCATGTGACTCTGTGCTCGGAGCTACAATATGTCCCGTGTGTCTCTGTGTTCGGAGCTATGATTTTATTTTGGACAGCCCACGCATCGAACATTGTCTTCAAAATTTGTGTCTCACTTAGGTAGTTATGCTAGATTACACCGGCGTTGCATTTTTTTTCTTTCTGTTATACTATATCATACTATTTTTGTATCTTATTACGTCCCTTTGAGGACCTGGTTCCCTGCCAGTTTTGCAGCATAGACGATTACGGAGTCTTTGGAGTTGCTGATGGAGTTGCTTGTCTTGCAGGCATTAATACCAGGCACTTATATCATTTCTACCAGAGTTATGGTTATTTTATTCATATTATTTATCCATCTGTTGTTGTAGCCTAGTTTTTATAGACTCGTATTTTTTCTCGAGTCTATTCGAGTTTGTGTGTTGCTGGGCGGCCAATTTTAGCACATGTAGCTCATTCTTGTGTATTACTGTTCATTATGGATTGAGACATAGATATTTATATTTACATGATTATTTAGATAGTGACCATTATAATACAACTTATACGTATTTGAGTCGGACCAGAGTCTGGTCGAATGCGTAGCTGGCATGTTGCGTATTCCTGGTCCTACAAAATTTTAGGACTGGGGCGTGATAGGAGAGAACCCTTGATGCCATGAAGATGTAAGGATTCCTTGGCGACAACCTTCAAGAAAAGTCATCGATGGTATAAAAAACTCAATGACCTCTTAATTGAATCATCAGTCGAAGTGGCGTAGAGGTTTCAAGAAACTTTTCTACCCCCGTGATAGTATCTTCAGCATATGTAGCGGTGGGTATCTTATCCACCATAGAACCCATCTCATCACTACCATCATGACCAAGTTCGACATAATTTGCCTGATCTAAGATGGTTTCCTACCTAGAATCTTCTATCTCTATTATTTTCCCCTGAGAACCCTTAGCCAACTTGGACTTTAAAACATCATGTTTCGAGGCCCGGGTGAGTCTTCGACCTCCACAACCATTGAACAAGAATTCACTCCAAACCCATGGATATAGGAGGAAGATGCTTAAAAGGGTGGGAGCCAAAGGCTAGCATCAGTCTACAACCCTTTCAATGTTTCCAAGATAGCATCCTTCTTTATTTGGATCTCCTCATCCACTTGGTCGAGTCGAAAGAGTTGTCATCTCTTCCTTGACCTGGGTACACCAAGACTTGATCAATGGATTTATCCATGATCGTCTCGAGTATACCCTCTTCCATGGACCACATCCTAGCTTTATTGAAAATTAGGGGAAGGTCTACTCGACCCTATTCACCTATTCCCTTTGAAGTCTTCTGTGAACAACAGGGTTCCCCGAAGAAGAAGAAGTTGTAAGCACAACAATTTATATCATGAGTTTACTAACAAATTGAAGAGAGGATGTGCAAAAACTTATCCACACCTTTTTTAAGGTAGAAATAGAGTACTCGAAGCGATTCTCTCAAGGACCATTTAGCATATAAAAAGGAGGAAAAGCGAAGAAAACCTATATCACAGCCATCAAAGGGTGTAAAGTCAAGATTCTCTTGAGTCTCTGGGAATAGTGGTCTCAAAATCAAGGGAATGTTGAGTCCACCCTCTATATTAGTTGTAGAAGCATGAAAAATACGCTGGATAGCTATACGCAGCATGTTGATGCAGGACAGCATAAACAGAGGACCTCAGAGCCATCAAATGTGCAAACAGAGCTTTTTCGCTGAGCACAGCATAAAAATATAGGCTCAAGGATCATCCGCGTAATGCAGTATGTCCAGGCTGCTTCAGCGTAAACAGGGTGCTTCATCGCCTTTATGGCGTAAAACTCATCCGCTTTCAATGCAGCATTGAAGTGTACGAGGAACGCTTCGTATTCTTCGAAATGAACCTTTCAGATCATGCAATAAACCTGACGTCTGGACTCCTGACAAAGAGTACTGCACGACAACCCAAGCGACGGCTATAATGATGGCGCGGCACTACAACCCATGATGTCATTTACTGCCATTTTCTTTGCGTAAACCACTTTTACACATACGAAGGAATACGCTGCCTAGTTTTACACAGGCAGATATGAGCTGTTTACGCTACGCAGAAGACAAACAGCCTGCCACGTCAAAAGTTGCACTTCGTACAGGGCTCGAGGTACGTCTCTGCATTTAATGCGCAGAGCGGTGACAGTTTCTCGAGGCACGTCTCTGCATTTAAAGCTCCGAATACTGACAGATGCCCAAGGCACGTCTCTGCACCTGATGCACAGAAGGGTGGTAGACCTTCAAAATATGCCTCCTCATTTAATGAGCAGGATAATGGCGGATCTCCGTATTTAATGCAGGAGATTTGATTAAATGTCACTGAACCATCGTTTAGTGACATCCCCCTTACGTAAACTATTCTTACGCATATAAGGGAATACGCTGTCCAGTTTTACACAGGCAGACGTGAGCTTCTTACGCTCCGCAGAAGGCAAACAGACCGCCACGTCAGCAGTTACTCTTCGTACAGGATTCGAGGCGCGTATCTGCATTTAATGCACAGAATGATGGCAAATCTTAAAGACAAGCCTCTGCATTTAATGCGCAGGATGGGAACAGATATCTGCATTTAATGCAAAAGATTTGATTATATCTCCAAGAGCCGTAATTTCGGCTAAAACGTCCACATCATCTCGGCTTTTACCTATCGGGAGATGGTTTTCCAATGGAGGTTCTTCTTCCCCAAGACTTCTTGACCCCAGATCCTTGTTTTCCCTTTGTTGGAGGAGGAAAAGGGATCTCCTAGTCTGGATTCCGAACTTGGGGGTGGGGGAAAAGGGTTTTCAAAGGGATGCTAGGGTTTCTTCTTTCTTCATGAAGAATGGTTTGAGGGAGGCTCCCCTTTATAATAAAAGCTAGGTTTTAGGGTTTTTCTAATGCAAAGGGTTAAACTAATCCTTCATGTTAAGTCATGGAGAATTTAATTAACTAAGGTTGGCTAATTCTAGGGTTTTAACTTCCTAATTCAAAAGTGTGGTTTAGGGTTTAGTCATTAGGGTCAGATCTAGTGAGTTTCTAGGGTTTAACCTAAAACCAAACATCAAGAACAACATATAATAAATTTATAAAACTCAGCAGATTAACTAAATACATAATTAAATCAAATAGGGAAATTACATTATTGCCCTAATCTGGAAATGTGGTAGTGACAAGTCTACCCTCCTAAAAAATAATTTCGTCCTCGAAATTGGACTGAACTAGAACAATAATGAAATCAGAAAAGGAAATATACCTCAAGTCTATAAGAGATACGGGTATTGCTCGCGCATTTCGTCCTCTCTCTCCCAGGTTGACTCTCCTGGAGAGTGATGTCTCCATGCAACACGAACCAAAGGAATAGTCTGGTTCCGCAACACCTTCTCTCTGCGATCCAAGATCTCTACGGGCTGCTCAGGGTAGCTTAGAGTCGGACCAACCTCGATCTCCGAGTGATCAAGTATGTGACTAGGGTCGGCCACGTACCACCTCAGCTGTGATACGTGGAACACATCATGCACTTCCTCTAGTGCAGGCGGCAAGTCTAGTCTATACGCCACTGCACCTACCCTCGCAAGAATACTGAAGGGTCCAATGTAGCGTGGGCTAAGCTTTCCGCCTCCACCAAAATGAATCGTGCCACGCGTCGGAGAAATCCGTAGGAATACTAGATCGCCAACCTAAAACAAAACAATCTCAACACGCAGTCCAAACAAATAAACACAAGCCAAAAAAATAACAATCTATACCTGAAACTCAAGGGGTCTACGGTGGCTGTCGGCCCAATGTCGCTGTCTGTCCTGCGCCACTCGTAGTCTGTCTCTGATGAGTTTCACCTTTTCTGCTGCATCCACGACCTTTCTGGTCCTAGCAAGGCTCTCTCTCCAACGTCGTCCCAAGATAACGGTGTACGATACCTCCGTCCATAAAGAGCCTCAAATGGTGATATCTCGATGCTGGCCTGGTAGCTGTTGTTGTAAGCAAACTCTACCAGGTGCAGATGATCCTCCCAAGAACCTCCGAGATCTAGAACGCAAGTGCGAAGCATATCCTCGAGAGTCTGAATAGTCCTTTCAGACTGCCCATCTGTCTGGGGGTGGTATGAGGTACTGAACTTGAGCTGAGTGCCCAAGCTAGCCTGCAGACTCCTCCAGAAGTGGGAAGTGAAAAGACTATACCGATCCGAGACGATGCTCACAGGAACTCCATGAAGCCTAATGATCTGTCGTACGTACATCTCTGCTAGCCTCTCTGTCGACGTGCCCACCTTGAAAGGTAAGAAGTGGGCTGATTTGGTCAACCTGTCCACGATGACCCAAATTGCGTCCTTCCCTCCTGGAGAACGCGGAAGCCCTAAAATAAAATCCATGGTCACGTGCTCCCATTTCCACTCTGGGATAGGTAAAGGTTGAAGCAATCCACCTGGACTCTGCCGGTCCGTCTTTACCTGCTGGCACACTAGACACCGGGATACGAAGCGTGCTACCTCGCGCTTCATTCCATACCACCATACGTGCTCCCTCAAGTCTCGATACATCTTGTTGGCACCGGGATGCATCGAGTACTGAGAGCGGTGTGCCTCCTGCAAAACCTCCTCGTGCAGCTCCCCGCTCGGCACACACATTCTCGTGCCGTGCTGTAAAGAACCACCATCTGCGATAGTAAAGTCGTCCGACAATCCTGTCCGAACCTGTGCTCTGATACTCCTCAGAGCCTCATCATCGTACTGCGCAGCTCTGATCCTGTCCATCAGCTCGGACTGTATCTGCAATCCCCACATCTGAATCTCAGTACCGGGAACTAACACCTCAATCTCCAAGCTTTCCAGATCAGCCAATAAATGTCTATCTGTCTTCAAGTACATAGCCATCGGATACCTGCTCAAGGCATCGGCGACTACGTTGGCCTTCCCTGGGTGGTACTGCAATGAGATATCGAAGTCCTTCATCAACTCCAACCACCTCCTCTGCCTCATGTTCAGCTCCTTCTGTGTGAACACGTACTTCAAGCTCTTGTGGTCTGTGAAGATCTCCATACGCTCTTCGTACAGGTAATATTTCCACAGCTTTAGAGCAAAGATAACTGCTACCAACTCCAAATTGTGGGTGGGGTAGTTCTTTTCATGAGGGCGTAACTGCCTGGAAGCATAGGCAATTACCTTTCCGTGCTGCTGAAGAATACATCCCAGACCCTTTCCCGAAGCATCACTGTAGATAGTGAATCTACCTGTCCCTGCTGGCAACGTCAAAACTGGAGCTGTCGTCAACCTCTTCTTCAGCTCATCAAATGCGGCCTGGAAATCCTCCGTCCAAAAAAAAATCCACATCCTTCCTAGTCAGCCTGGTCATCGGCGCTGCAATCCTGGAGAAGTCTTGTACAAACCTCCTGTAGTATCCTGCTAGCCCAAGAAAACTCCTGATCTCAGCTACCATACTGGGGGTAGCCCATGACTCCACTGCCTCGATCTTCTGTGGGTTAACCGAGATTCCGTCACCCGATACCACATGCCCAAGAAATTCAACCTTGTCAAGGAAGAATTCACACTTAGAGAGTTTCCCGTACAGCTCCTACCTCCTGAGAGTCTCTAAGACTACCCTCAGGTGCTCTTCGTACTCCTTCGGGGTCTTGGAATACACAAGAATATCGTCAATGAACACCACCACGAACTTGTCAAGGTACTGGTGGAACACCTTGTTCATCAGGTTCATGAATATTGTTGATGCATTGGTTAAACCAAATGGCATCACCATGAACTCAAACTGGCCGTATCTCGTCCGAAAGGCTATCTTCGGCGTGTCTTCTCTCTTCACCTTCACCTGGTGATAGCCTGACCTCAAATCTATCTTTGAAAACACCTTCGTCCCGCTCAACTGATCGAAAAGATCATCTATCCTCGGCAGCGGGTATTTGTTCTTGATAGTGAGGTTGTTCAGAGCTCTATAATCAATGCACATGCGCACCGTGCCGTCCTTCTTTGGTACGAACAACACCGGGGCTCCCCATGGTGATGAACTGGATTTGATGAAGCCTTTGTCCTGCAGCTCCTCAACTTGCTTCTTCAGTTCTGCCAGCTCGCTGTTGTTGACTTTGTAGACATGTTGTGAAATGGGCTCCACTCCTGGAACCAAGTCTATAGAGAATTCAACATCTCTGTCTGGCGGTAAGCCTGGCAACTCCTCTGGAAATACATCCAGGAACTCCGCTATCAGAGGATGTGGCAACTCCTCTTCTTCCGCCCTGGCTCCGCAAAATGCGCTCCTGCTCTGTTCCGCTGCTCCTCTGACGACCTCAAACTTCGGCTCTCCTGGTGGTCTAAATAATAATCTGCCTCTATAACAATCTATAGTAGCATGATGCCTACTCAACCAGTCCATTCCGAGTACAATATCGTATCCCGAAAGTGGCATGACGAGTAAGCTCACGCTCAACTCTCGGCCTCCTACTGACACCCTTCGGTCCTTGCAGTGATCACAGACTAGGATAATACCTCCACCAGTCATGATCTTGCAAGTCCTAGCTAATGGTTCTGTGTCTAAATAATGTCGAAGTGCATAAGATACAGACACAAAACTATCGGAAGCGCCAGAGTCGAATAAGGTAAATGCAGGAATACAATTGAGAAGAACTGAACCTGTGATCAAGTCTCCTACTGGCTCGATCTCCTCGACTGCCATGGCGTACGCTCGCCCCTGGGGTGCACCTCTCTGCTGCTGGTGCTGGGCAAACCTCTGATGTTACGGTGGAAGTGGTCCCCTCTGTTATTGGCATTCTGGTACGGCAGGTACCCTATCTGGTCCTCTCTGGGCGGCTGCTCCACCCTGACCTGGACGAGTCTGAATGGTAGGGCAATCCCTCAGCTGGTGTGTCGTCGATCCGCAGGACAGACATGTGCCCAATCTCTTCCTGCAGATCTCTCTAGTATGTCCTGCCTTCCCGCAGTACGCATACTGGATGGCGGGCTGAGTCTGCCTCTGCTGCTGATGCTGGACCTGTCCTCGGGCTGGTGCCTAGTGCTGCTGGTGCTGATAGGGCCTCTGCTGCTGCTGATGCTGATAGTGTGGACGCTTGCCCGGTCCCGCACTACTGTTTGCTCCTCCGGAAATATTGTGTCCCCTCTTGGGCCTGAGGTCCAAGTCATCCTCGGCTATCTGGGCATCCATCAATATGCCCTTGAAGGTAGCGGTGCGACGTCCTGACGTGCGAGACCTGATCTCCCTTGCTAGCCCCTTTCTGAACTTCCGGGCCCTGCCCCCCGGATCTCTAATCATCGACGGCGCGAAGCGGCTCAGGCGGCAGAACTCCGCGGCATACTCATCGACGGACGAGCTCCCCTGGACTAAGTCATGGAACTGACTCTCCAAGGCTCCCAGGGCAACATCAGGAAAGAACTTCTCCTTGAAGAGCTCCCTGAAAGCCTCCCAAGTGAGTCCCCCGTCAAAGAGTCTCGGCTCTGTACGAAACCACGTCAGGGCAATGTCGAACATCTGGCTGCCGGTGGCCTCGATCTGAAGGGCCTCCGGAAGCTGCGCCAAGCGCAAGTTCTTCTCGATGTCCTCTAGCCAATCATCGGCGTGGAGTATCCCTTCTGTCCCCTTGAACTCCCGAGAAATCATCCTCTTGAAGTCCACAATGATGCCCGGCCTCTGGTGGTGCTGACCAGGATATTGCTGCTGCTGGGCGACTCTCACCACAGCCTGGAGAGCCACCTGATGAGCATTCTCCATGCTCACCCTCATCATCTCTGTCTGGGCCTGGTGTGCCTCAGCCTGCACCCTCTGGGCCTCTGCCGACGTCCTCTGGGCATCGACCATGCCCTGAATCAAAGCGAACATCTGTGCCCCATCGACGGGCACACCACCAGGATACTGAACCAGTGGTAGTGGTAGAGGCTCCGTCGTAGCTATGGGGACCCTCTGAACAGGTGGGGGAGGACCCCCGAAAAGTGCAGACACTCCCACATGCACTGGAGATGCAGGAGATGCTGCGGATGTCTGTCCGGCAGGGCGAGAGGTGGCAAATCTCTCTGACTCTGCTGCTCCGAGTCTCAGGGACCTGGTCCTCGGCGGCATCCTGAAGACAGATCGAAAGATTTAATTAAGGCAATAGACACGATATCATCAAGGAAGGACAGTAAATTTCTAAAGGAAAATCATTAAGAGTAGTATTATAAGAATCAGAAATTTCCTAATTGTGATTGAGCATATTCTCGGCCAAATTCCCATTTCCTAAAACAGGCTCGTAGTAATACTCTAAGCGAGCACCACTACGATATCGCTCTAATGCGAATCTAGACCTGCATGGACCACCACTAAAAACGTGTCGCGACCTGTAAACCCCCTGATTTTGCAAGAATTTTTAATTGGGATTTTTTTCACAATTTTCTGGAATTTTTTAAGAATTTTCTGTAATTAAAATCAGGGTTTTAATTATTAAATAATTTTTAAATGATTATAAATAATATTAAAATATTATGAAAATAATAATTTTGGGTGTAAAATAAAAAACTGGACTTAGGGTAATTTTTCTAGAATTTATTGGACCCGGAACCTATTTTTAATTACCTGCAAACATTTATTTATTTATTTATTTATTTATTATTTATCTATTTATTTGAATTCTTATTTATTAAATCCTAATAATAAACCGGCCCAAGCCCAGCCCGCTCAGCCCGGCCCAACCTCCGGCCCAAATCCCTAACGGGTCGGGTCGGGTCCACCTGAACACGAGTCCTCCGCCGCCCGGACCCGTTTCCCTCACCCTCACCCAGCTCACCCCCGAGTCCTCCGCCGCCTCCGCCGCCTGCGCTGCCCCGCCCGGCCACGCGGCGCCCGCCCGGCCACGCAGCCCCGCCTCCTCGCCACGACCACCCGGCTCCCTCTCTCCTCTCCCCCGCCCCTTTAAATCCCCTCTCCAGTAGAGCCCTCTCCCCCGAGCTCTCCTGCCACCTCGCCGCTACCCGTCGTCCGTCTCCGCCGAAGTCCCCCTCTCCGCCTCCTCCTTCTTCCCGCCGCTGCTCCGCCAGCAGCCGTCCCCGCTGCCCGAGTTCCCTCCGGCGTCCAGGAGCAGCAGCAGCCCCAGCGGCCGTCCCCGCCAGCTCCGGCAACCGCCACGCCGTGCCTGCCCTCGCCGGCGCCGCCAGCACCGTCTCCGGCCTCCCCCGCAGCGGCGCCGCCCTCCTCCGGCCGTCGGAGCGTCTGAATCCTCAAGCCCTAACCCTAATTCCCAATTTTCGTGTCGACACGTGTCGGACACGACACGGACACGAGAAATTCTAATTTCTCGAGCCCTGTTCAGGTACGTGTAACTTTCTCCTCGCTGCCCCGTTTTTAATTTCGTAAAATGCGTTGCGAAGCCTGTATGACCCTCTCGGTGCCTGGACAAACCGCTCGGGGCATCGCGTCCTGTGGTGATCGCACACCGCGATCCAAAAACAGGAAAAACAACGACCCGATTCACCCCGGAACTGGGTACTCCCCGCCAAACGGGATGACTTGGTCGTACGCGGTCTTCACAGATACATGCGCAGCGTTGATACGGACGTGTGGAATTTTGCGAAAGTCGATTCGGGTGTGCGTGCACACCGGGATCAACGCGTATCCGCGGACACCGCTCCGTATCTGCCTTTTCTAAATCAAGCCCTAAATTTTTGTATACACGTCGGATTGAAACGAAACTTACGACATCGGACTCGTAGAGATACGCTAGTCCTGTGACCCAAGTTTGGTTCGATTCTGAAAACGTTGACGAAATCGCGTGTCGTGGGCCCCACAGGCCCCGCTCGACGGGCGATTTTGTGATCGGCTCATCGGAATCCAATTCTGGAAGTTCCGTTGGGTTCGTATCATCGTTCCTGACCTGTTGACACTAAGTTTGGTAAATTTGGAGACCTTTGACCCTGACACATTTTTCGGTGCAAAGCGGGCCCACATGTGGACCCCATTTTGACCCAAAATTGTCGTTTTTGTCCTTGTCTTCGAATTGGACTCAAGGACAGGCATTTCTAGCTATTTGATATCTTCTGAACATGATGGTAATGTTTATTTTAGCATCCGGACTCATTTCTGGAATTTTTCCCCGAGAACATAACCGTAGTGGGATCCAAACATCAGGCAAGTACCTGCACTTCAAGTTTAATCTTTATATTGTGATAATTAGTTTCTTGCTCTACTAGTACCACTGGATGTTACATGTAGTGTTAGAATACAGGATTTTATGTCTTGAATATTGGATTTCATGTCTTTCTTTTCGTGTCGGGAGGGAGAATACTAGGAGGCATGTGGTTTACCCTTCCCCCTGTCATGTCTGATAGCTGTTGGTACGCGACTGTACCATCAGCCTGATACTCGATTATTCATGTCTGATAGCCATCTATGACGGCCTGATTAGCCTTATAAACTCCTACATGCCAACTATGTATTCTAAATAACACAAGTTCACACACATAGTTCTTGTCTTGTTGCAGTTCCTGTTGTCTTGTTGTAGTTTTATTTTCCTGTCTTATTTTATCCCTGTTTTACTCATATCCCTGTTTTACAGCATTTAACTCTTAGTTATTATTATCACTTATTTATGCATATTCTCAACATGTTACTTAGTCAGTTCTTTTCTACTTGTCATAAATATTTAGTTTAATCTTGTTGTGCATTGTGTACTTTGCTCCTTTCCTGACTGGATCCGTTGATATTAGGCGATGATGAGGATTATGCCCCCACCTATTATGGTCCCTATGAGGCAGCAGGTGATACAGTTGAGGAGCCGGTTCCCACTCAGGAGACTACTTCTGAGGAGTAGTTAGCAGTTAGTTATTATTTTTCGTTCAGCCTAGTAATCGGGTTTGTCCCCGATTTAATTTCTGGTTCTGTAATAAACTTTGGATCTGGATGTCACAAATTAAATATTATGAAATCTTAGCATTCCTATTTTCTGTGATTATCCTTGCCTGTTTATTCTTGTAGATGAGATTGATTTTAAATTACCTGTGAATATGATCTAGACAGCGTACTACCGCCGATACTGCGGCGTAGGCTGGACGTACCCACGTACTCGTGCTCGAATATCCGGGTACGGGTCGTGACACATTTTTATGGTGGCCCATGCAGGTCAACGATTAAATTGTTCGGTTTTAACTTAGGGACCGAACAGGCCTGCAATAAGATTGAGGATTTTAGGAAAAGCTCATCCACTTGATTGAATCGTTCTTGATATCCATATCGACTTCAAATTATTTTATTGACTTGCATCCTGCCTTGATTCTTGTGTGCCTCTTATCGTTTATTTTGGATGCAGAGTAATGGATCTATCAGCAAGCGACGATGTTCCTACAAATGCTCTACCAGCACTCGAACCGAGACCACCTTGGTACCACAAGCAGCACTCTCCCAGCTAGCCCAGCAACAGCAGAAGGCACCACCACAAGGACGCGGACAAGCTTCCGCGATGACCGTGGAAAATGCGCAGACTCTTGGAGTAGCTAATGTGCGTAAGTGATTCGTAGGTACCTTTTTCTAGTATTGTTTAGCTCGTGCCTATTGGTTCGTGACGTCAGCCCCAACCTAGTAATTTTGAACTTGCTAAATAACCTGGTATGCTTTTATATTTGATAACTATAGAGATTGTAGAGTCTTTTGCTATTGTGCTTATTATGTGTTATTTTGTGAACTTAAATAATTTGTACCTCCTTTCATCATCATCTAGCGCACTTAATTTTGCTGTACTTGACTTATGCTGCTATTTTATAGCCTAGTTTTGCAAGCTTACTCTTTATCAAGCTTGTTCATGACAAGTGTATTATTGGGGAGGCCCACAATGATACATTTCAGAATCAGTGTATTACGGTCGGATCAACCATAGTGCGCTTGATTCGCCCTTCGAAATAATACTTTACGTGGATTGAGATATGTAGTGATTAGTAGACAAATATACTTGCCCTAGACGTGTCTGAGCATATCATATCGGTTACATAACTGTATTAATACGAGCATGTGAATAGGAATTACCAAGATAGGATTCAATCCACAACTGCTTGGCAATTCCCATTTGAATTCTTTAAACGCCTTGATCCCGATATTCTGTTCTATCACCTTACCCTTGAACTCTTTATTATTGATCTTCGTCTTCCCTTATTTCGAAAAGACGAAACCCCATGCTTGGTATAAGTTTGATACACGGAGAGTACTAGATATACCCCATAGGCCGATCACATATTTGAGGATTATTCTTCCGTAATTAAGGACATATCATATGTGATATGATCGGCGTTGAAGTTTCGAGGATTGAATGACATGAGTAAACAAATTAAGGAATATTTTCTTAAGGTATATAGCCTTATGTGATAGATGGGTAGGTTCTAAGTTGGGTAGCAGTGCATTGTCAACTCGAGAGAAATTTCTTTTGGATTGTGATCGAGTAAAGCTTAGATTGGGAGAAGTTCAAGCCATTTCAATTTTGAGAATTTTAGAAGAATGACTAAGATAATGAGGATTAATGAACTTCAAAATTCTTGATATTAAGGACCCAATAATTTAGGTACATGAATTAAATTTAGAATAATGAAGGTAAAATCATCAATTTAAATTTAGAGGATAAAAATATAGAATTTTAGACTTGAACATTGGTGGACTACATTTAAATTATTTTTCAATTTGATGGTGTGAATTAAGAATAAAAAAAAAATTTGATGGTTAGACTACCTAGTTGGAATATTGAGGATGTGAATGGAATTTAAAAAGAGTGAAGCATACAAATGGGAATACTATTGGACTCGAATTACTTCTAGAAGAATTATGATAGTTAGAATCGTGAGGCAAATTTATAAGCGTATGCAAATCTTGAAGATGTTAAATGGACTTAATTTAAAGAAGTGATAACCATAGGTTGAATTTTGATTTGGAACAGTAGTCATCTTAACCATGAAGTGATTGCAGTGGATATGTTTAGGATCTTAATTATCGCAAGGAGATTGCGATTGACTTGCCTTATGTACATGAAGGATAAATAGATTATGGCTTAATTTTAATTTTGAGAACAAAAATTTTATAACTTGGGTAGATTGTAAACTCCCTGATTTTGCAAGAATTTTTAATCGGGATTTTTTTCACAATTTTTTGGAATTTTCTGAGAATTTTCTGTAATTAAAATCAAGGTTTTAATTATTAAATAATTTTTAAATGATAATAAATAATATTAAAATATTATAAAAATAATATTTTTGGGTGTAAAATAAAAAACTGGACTTAGGGTAATTTTTCTGGAATTTATTGGACCCCGAACCTATTTTTAATTACCTGAAAACATTTATTTATTTATTTATTTATTTATTTATTATTTATCTATTTATTTAAATTCTTATTTATTAAATCCTAATAATAAACCGGCCCAAGCCCAGCCCGCTCAGCCCGGCCCAACCTCCGGCCCAAATCCCTAACGGGTCGGGTCGGGTCCACCTGAACCCGACCCGCCCGGACCCGTTTCCCTCACCCTCACCCAGCTCACCCCTGAGTCCTCCGCCGCCTCCGTCGCCTGCGCCGCCCCGACCGGCCACGCGGCGCCCGCCCGGCCACGCAGCCCCGCCTCCTCGCCACGACCATCCGGCTCCCTCTCTCCTCTCCCCCGCCCCTTTAAATCCCCTCTCCGGTAGAGCCCTCTCCCCCGAGCTCTCCGGCCACCTCGCCGCTACCCACCGCCCGTCTCCGCCGAAGTCCCCCTCTCCGCCTCCTCCTTCTTCCCACCGCTGCTCCGCCAGCAGCCGTCCCCGCTGCCTGAGTTCCCTCCGGCGTCCAGCAGCAGCAGCCCCAGCGGCCGTCCCCGCCCGCTCCGGCAACCGCCACGCCGTGCCCGCCCTCGTCGGCGCCGCCAGCACCGTCTCCGGCCTCCCCCACAGCGGCGCCGCCCTCCTCCGGCCGTCGGAGCGTCTGAATCCTCAAGCCCTAACCCTAATTCCCAATTTTCGTGTCGACACGTGTCGGACACGACACGGACACGAGAAATTCTAATTTCTCGAGCCCTGTTCAGGTACGTGTAACTTTCTCCTCGCTGCCCCATTTTTAATTCCGTAAAATGCGTTGCGAAGCCTGTATGACCCTCTCGGTGCCCGGACAAACTGCTCGGGGTATCGCGTCCTGTGGTGATCGCACACCGCGATCCAAAAACAGGAAAAATAACGACCCGATTCACCCCAGAACTGGGTACGCCCCGCCAAACGGGACGACTTGGTCGCGCGCGGTCTTCACAGATACGGGCGCAGCGTTGATACGGATGTGTGGGATTTCGCAAAAGTCGATTCGGGTGTGCGTGCACACCAGGATCAACGCGTATCCGCGGACACCGTCCTGTATCCGCCTTTTCTGAATCAAGCCCTAACTTTCTGTATACACGTCGGATTGAAACAAAACTTGTGCCATCGGACTCGTAGCGATACGCTGGTCCTGTGACCCAAGTTTGGTTCAATTCTGAGAACGTTGACGAAATCGTGTGTCGTGGGCCCCACAGGCCCCGCTCCACGGGCGATTTTGTGATCGGCTCATCGGAATCCAATTCTGGAAGTTCTGTTGGGTTCATATCATCGTTCCTGACCTGTTGACACTAAGTTTGGTGAATTTGGAGACCTTTGACCCTGACACATTTTTTGGTGCAAAGCGGGCCCACATGCGGACCCCGTTTTGACCCAAAATTGTCGTTTTTGCCCTTGTCTCCGAATTGGACTCAAGGACAGACGTTTCTAGCTATTTGATATCTTCTGAGCATGATGGTAATGTTTATTTCAGCATCCGGACTCATTTCTGGAATTTTTTCCCGAGAACATAACCGTAGTGGGATCCAAACATCAGGCAAGTACCTGCACTTCAAGTTTAATCTTTATATTATGATAATTAGTTCCTTGCTCTACTAGTACCACTAGATGTTACACATAGTGTTAGAATACTAGATTTCATGTCTTGAATATTGGATTTCATGTCTTGCTTTTCGTGTCGGGAGGAAGAATACTAGGAAGCATGTGGTTTACCCTTCCCCCTGTCATGTCTGATAGCTGTTGGTACGCGACTGTACCATCAGCCTGATACTCGATTATTCATGTCTGATAGCCGTCTATGACGGCCTTATTAGCCTTATAAACCCCTACATGCCAACTATGTATTCTAAATAACACAAGTTCACACACATAGTTCTTGTCTTGTTGCAGTTCCTGTTGTCTTGTTGTAGTTTCATTTTCCTGTCTTATTTTATCCCTGTTTTACTCATATCCCTGTTTTACAGCATTTAACTCTTAGTTATTGTTATCACTTATTTATGCATATTCTCAACATGTTACTTAGTCAGTTCTTTTCTACTTGTCATAAATATTTAGTTTAATCTTGTTGTGCATTGTGTACTTTGCTCCTTTCCTGACTGGATCCGTTGATATTAGGCGATGATGAGGATTATGTCCCCACCTATTATGGTCCCTATGAGGCAGCAGGTGATACACTTGAGGAGCCAGTTCCCACTCAGGAGACTACTTCTGAGGAGTAGTTAGCAGTTAGTTATTATTTTTCTTTCAGCCTAGTAATCGGGTTTGTCCCCGATTTAATTTCTGGTTCTGTAATAAACTTTGGATCTGGATGTCACAAATTAAATATTATGAAATCTTAGCATTCCTATTTTCTGTGATTATCCTTGCCTGTTTATTCTTGTGGATGAGATAGATTTTAAATTATCTGTGAATATGATCTAGACAGCATACTACCGCCGATACTGCGGCGTAGGCTGGACGTACCCACGTACTCGTGTCCGAATATCCGGGTGCGGGTCGTGACACGACCCGCACCCGAAATTTGGGCATGAGTCGTGGGTACGTCCAGCCTACGCCGCAGCATCGGCGGTAGAACGCTGTCTAGGTCTCAACATAATATATATCCTGTCAATAGTCTCAACTCCGTACGGAGGACAAAGATAATAATCCACAGTTCTATAAATATACTCAATCATAAGCTATATGAAATAATGGGCACGATGAGAATGGAAAAAAATAAGAGTTCTATTATAAACCAACCACAAATAAGTACAACACAAGTCCTGAGTCTAGATGACCTCACAAAGTCACAAAAATAATAATACAACTCAGTCTCAGTCTAAAACAATAATACAGGAAAAATAATCTAAGTACAGGCAGGTAGGATCTCCTCTAGGATAGGCAACTCCTCTGGGATTTCCGGAGTGAAATCTTCCTCTAATCCTGGACCGTAATGAGTGGGGCAAAAGTTCTCCAGGTCCTCTGAAAAATGTTATCCAGTCAGGATTGGAGCGAAGCACAAACACTAATAGCAGTTTCATTTAAGTTGACAAAAGCTATAAACAGTGTAAGAAATACAAGATGAGAATAAATACTGGAAATATAAAGTACTGGAGAAATAAAATAGGCAATAGAGCATCTAGCAATGAACAATAAACAGTGAATGCTAGAACAAGTGAATCTGAAATAAAGAATAGACATCTAGCTAAGTGTTTGAAATATCAGTTTATCATGTGATCGGCATGGGACTAGATCAGGCTGGTTATATATGATTAACTATGATTCTTGTAGGTCAGGCTAACCATATGGTTAGCTATGATGCATATAGTGGTCAGGCTAATCATATATAACAGCTATGAAGTATGTAAATGGTCAGGCCACACCCGACGTGAGAAGTGGGGTGAGCTATGATGCATGTAAATATTTGAATATTATCACATAATCTACTAATAGTTCTCCATCCCCAGCTAGCACGATGGATTCCAATCACGACTCCTCATGATGGGGATCTAGGGTGCTAACCCGTGTATCCATAGTGTCGGAATCAAGTATGTAATACAACTAAATTTATAGAAGTAATCAACAAAATAAAAACTGTCAGAGAATGTACTCGCATGTGGTCCTGAGCAAAGTGTGAGGATCGATGTCCAAAGTGGGATCACAATGACCTATTTGTGGAGTATAAATGTTAGATACTAAAATTAAGGAATAACATGTTTAGTTAAATAAAAGATGAGGTTTCTAGGTAATGGCTCAGGCTATACTAGGTTTACTAGTCCATACTAGTCTCACACTAGTTAATACTAATTGACACTACACCTATATCTTTATTATATAATAGTTAAATCTATCATCTAATATTATCTTAGTTTTAGTACTTTGATACCTAACAACTACACTAAGACTCAGCTAGCACCACTACTATTGACACCCAGGCACATAATAAACTGACTGATATTGATACACCCTGATGCCTAACACTCAGGTTCACTCACACACACACACACACTGTTGAGCCTGGGACTAACTGACACTCACTGAATTCTCACACAGCTCACTCTCACACACAGGTAAACACACACTAGTACACACTGCTCCCTCACTCACTCACTGAAACACTCTCAGAATTACACACAGAATCCTCCCTGCACACTGATACCTGGACACAAGTTCACACACACTCACACACTGAGCTACACACACTTCTCTCACTCACAGAATTTACTCACTCACAGACACAGGAACTCACTGCACTCAGATACACTGGTTACTGCTACTGTCACGCCCCAGTCCCAAAAATACGTAGGACTTAGGACACGTAAGCATGCCAGCCGCATGGATATGGCAACTCCAATATATGGAAACCAAATCCATACGTACGCTGTAATATGAATATAAAATCCACAAGTGGTATAAAATATAATACAAGTCACAGGGTATAATCTAAATCTCATCCACCAAAATCATATAGAAATAAAATAACCAATGTCTATGAAACTAGATCTCAACAAGAAGTATCTAAAGATGATAGTTGGATGGAAACAAATCCACTACCAACTCGAATGGGAAAAGTAAATACAATATCAGTACAACTCACTCAAACAATAAGTACCAGCTATCAATCACGGCTCGAAGAGAAGACATCCACGAAGCATCTATTCCTTCCAAATCTGTGCTCCTGCAAATACTCAAGAACAGGTAGACCTGGCAGCGGACCAGGTCCTCAGAGGGACATAACAAGTATACTTAAACACATGCCAATAAAGTACTAAAAATAAACATCCATTGGGGTCGCCTAACCATCTATGTGAATGCAGTTAAGAACACCTTTCCCCACAAGTGAGCTATCTGGCTGAAAACTGGGATTTGGCATGGTTCTCTTTTGAAGAGCCAGGGGCCTAAAAGGCACGTCGTCTTTTGAAAGTCGGTGGCCCGCCTGATAGTACATAATATATAGGGGTCATCATCACCCGTATCTCCAGCGGAGAATCCGGGCTTCACAGAAAAAGTGTAAAGGAGCTCAAATGCGGTACTTGTTGTTCTCCCTACCCCATGCTCTAAGCAAGTCACATCTATGACACGATTTGGTCCATAGCCTATTCTTAGTACCCTAGCCCAATCCTGCAACCAAACAAGGACAAGGATGGGACCACCGTACTACAATAAGCTATGTCCCTAGACCTCTAATAACTGCCAAGTCTACTAGCATGCAATATTTCTAACAGTAGTTATTCCTAACGCACGGCCCATACGTACAGGAGGCCAGACCTGTCACGCAGTCCGTGATCTATATGAGACTCACACTCGTGTAACCACTGTGTCACGGCCAATGAACCTAATGGTGCTACATGATAATGGGTAGTCTCATGAACAAGGTCAATGCAAATACATAAATAAAAACATATTGCGACGTCAATGTCGCGCGCATTTTATATAACAGTTAAAATATATGAACTAAAGAAAGAAAATAAAGATGCATGCAACATATGGAATATAAATAACAGTACAATGGCAAGGTATACTTGCCTGACAAGGAAGCTGCAATGTACCAATAACCTGCTCCAGAAATCGCGCAGAACAATCCAATATCCTATGTACACATAAATATAATATAATAGAATTATTAGTCATTATACTAGCACATACTCAACCACATTTACACTGGAATCAGGGGGTATACTAGGGGTAACACTAGTCATCTAACACGGTCAATTACGCATTGAATTACGCGGGTGTCAAGTCTTCAAGTACTGTACGAAATCAGTCAGTCAACTGACAGGTGTCTATGCCAGTACGTTAGTGTACGCAAGGCAGACAAATTCACAAGTTCTTAGGGTCAATATGGTCAAGGTAAGTATGGGATAGTCCACGATGTCCTAGGGTCATACAGTCTGAATATTTAGTCATAATTATCAATTAGCATTTACTTACATATATATTCATATAACTATATAATAATATAACCATTAATTTATTTTAATTTATTTAATTCTGGAATAATTATTCTAAAATCCTATTTTAATCTTATTATTCTGATTTTTATGTTAATTCCTAAATTTTGTCCAAAGAAACTGAATTTTATCAACTCGAGACTCATGGCACGCAAATCGAGGCGATCTGTTGACCAAAAAGTCAACCGATGCAAACTCGACTTTCATGCATAATTTCTTGTAGATTTCAGCATCAAAAATATACTGGAATTTATGGCTCATTTGAATTCAAATTCGTTTGGGAATTATGGCACATAAAAATTTTGTATTGTGCACCGATGGTTAAATTCTAACCTAAAAGTTCTACAGAATTAACAGTATATAAATACCTTGAAATAAATTCTGGGAAAAATATATGTCGATGATCTCGACATCAGCTTTCCGAAACTTTAAACGGTTCATGATTCTGATTCCTGGTTCTCCCGAAATCGCAAAAATATCAAAACACGTCTATTTTCGGACATGCTGTGCTCTACGAATTTTCCAGAATTTAATACTAATAATTTAGAAAAACAATTTATATTATCAGAAATCTAACCTCATTATCGTTCTAACAAAAAAAACTGCAGCGTGTTTGGAGTCCGGAGCTAGGAGATATCGTCTTTTTAATTCGTCATAACTAGTAAAAAATGAGGCTGAATTTATGACGAATTTTGACTATTTTTTGGACGAAAAAGAGAGGAATTTGGGAAAGAAAAATATGAAGGATGAGGTATTTATAATGGTGGACACTACTTAATTAAATATGAATAGGATTGGTTAATTTGGATAGGATTATGATGAATTTAAATAAGGATAGGATATGCATGAAGTTGATTTCCTAGTAGGTTCAGGATTTGAATTAATTTAAAATAGAGTTTGAATTTATCTCAATAATTTATAATCTTAAATATAATTAAAGATAATACAAATAATTTATAAAATCTTATTAATATCTATTAACAATAAATTAGTATCTATCTAATATTAAGACTATATATATCCAAATAAATCCTAAATAATTTTAAAATCTAAATAAATTTCTTAAAATTCTAAATAAATTACAAAAAAATATATTTAAATATTTTAAACTAAAATAAATATTTGGTAGGAACGACATGCAAGTATGGTCGTATAGTAAATCATAGAAGTCCTAGAAATTTATATTTTCTAAGTTTTAATTACCAAAAATTCTAGAAAAATCTCCAAAAATCTAAAATAACCTAAAATAATTCTAAATGAATATTTATATAAGTAAATATATCAAGAACTTTATTTTCTAAATAACTAAGAGCATATTCTAAATAAATTCAACATATATAATAAATATAATAATATAAAATATACACAAAATATCTATTTTGGGTGAGGGAATTTACAATCTACCCAACTTATTTTAATTTCGTCCTCGAAATTAAAATAAGACATAATTTGTTAAATCTTTCACATTCGTACATAAGGTATGTCAATCGCAATCTCTTCCAAAAATTTAAATAACAAAATTTAATTGAATCTATCGCGATCACTTCAAAATTAATATAACCACTGTTTAAATCAAAATTCAACCTGTCGTAATCTCTTCTCGATTTTTAAATAATCAACATCCAAATCTGACTCAAGTCTATATGACATCCCACATCAAAATTTATATCATAATTTCCAACTATCATAATCTCCTCTAGACTTTGAACAATAAACAATTCTAATCAAATCTTATTCCTATTCTTAACTTAAGAATTTTGTACTATTCAAATATTTAAACTCAATTTACATCCTCAATATTTCAAATAGGTGACCCAACAATTAAAATTGAACTTTTAATTCAAATCATCAAATTGTAAAATTTAAATCTAATTAACCAATTGTTCAAGTCTAAAATTCTATATTTATCCTCAAAATTTAAATCGATGATTCATCCTTCAATATTCAAAATTTAAATCATGTGCTCAAAGTATAAATATTGGGTCCTCAATATCAAGATTTTTAAAATTTATTAAATCCTCATTATCTTAATCCCTCTTTTAAAATTCTCCACATTTAAAAGGACTTAATCTCTCAATCTAATCCTACTTGATCACAATCTAAAAGAATTCTCCTCAAGTTTAATACTGTAATTTCTACCCAACTTAGAATTTATCCATCTATCACATAAGGCTCTTACACTTAAGAAAAATATTCCTCAATTTATTTTCTCATGTCATTCAATCCTCAAAACTTTAACACCAACTATATTATATGTGATATGCCCTTAATCAATTATGAAAGATAGTCACCAAATAATGTGATTGGCCTATGGGGTATATCTTGTACTATCCGTGTATCACTTATATCCAAGCACGAGATTTCGTCTTTCCGAAACAAGGGAAGACGGAAAGCAACGGAAAAGAGTTCAAGGAGGGGTAATAGAATGGAAGTATGGGAATCAAAGCGTTTAAAGAATTCAAATGGGAATTGTCAAGACAGTTGTGGATTGAAATCTTAATTTGATAATTTCCTATTCGCATGCTCACATCGGTGCAGTTATGTACTTGATATGATATGCTTTGTCGTATCTAGAGGGTAAGTATATTCGTCTACTAATCACTACATATCTCAATCCACGTAAAGTAGTTGTGCGAAGGGCGAACCAAGCGCACTAAGGTTAGCTAGACCCTAATACACTGATTCTGAAATGCATTATTGTGGGCGCCCACTAATACATATGTAGTGAACAAGCTTGATAAAGAATAAGCTTGCAAAAACTAGGCTATAATAGCAGCATAAATCAAGGTAGTACAGCAAATATGAATACGCTAGATTATGATGAAAGAAGGTTCATAACAATTCAAGTTCACAAAAACAAAAGCAAAATAAGCAATAATAATGAAAGACTACACAATTTCTACAGTTGTCATATTAATTCCTTGTCTAAGTCGATAGTCGACAAAGTAGGGGTGTGAGCCTCTAAGTTCTATAGTCTGAATAAACACTATCATCTTATGTTAGCATACAATTAATGCCATTCAGTTACACTTTATCAATGGATCACAAGGGCTATATAATACTAGGTGGTGAGGTATACTACCCAACTTATAAAAATTAAACTAATACGATGACAGTCTTAAGAGGGTCCTACACAATAATCTTGCACATATAAATAAAACAGAAACTCTTTATTAGGGTATATGAGGAAAAATCTTGGTATTGATTAGGGTATCCTTTTTATTTAGGTAATGGTCATCCTAAGTCTTAATCATAGTGCTCATAGAACATGTGTCAATAGTAAGGATAGAAGAGTTACTGGCCGTTTAAGGGAAAAGGGAATATAACTCGTATTGAGGTGTGGTACAAGTTACGCAATTTAAAACTAAGGGATAAGCACCAGGTCTCAATCTACAAGAATAACTTAACTATCAAGTTCTAACTACCAAGCATAAAAAATTTTACATTCAAGGCTACAACTATAATCCTAGCAAACTATGAGCCCTTAACAAAGAATAAATTTACTTGGCCTACTATCCGAAGTGTCAGATGGCACGAGTTGAAAGATGAAGAGAAGAAACGTAATTAGCCGTCGCAAAATAGCGAGCGCTATGGTCGCAGGGAAATAATATATAAAATAAAGATAGAGGGCTCTAGATAGCATCATGGTTCTCTAAGGGGAGCGGGGTGTTAGTTGCTATGTTCGGGGTATGATCAAGGGAGAAGTGTTGATTACATTCCTCTAGGCTTCCTAGGGTGCTGTCTACTAATAACAAGACAATGATATAAGTTTATAGTTCCAATATCATCTAACTATGAAGGTTAGGTTCAGTCCAAACATTAAGTTTTTGTTTTCTATGGGTTCCTCAATGCTAGGGGCAACCATTATGGTAAACTTCTAACTAACTCTAGTAATGTCTATACTACTCTTAAGTCTTCATAATATATCATGGGTAATGGTAAACCAATTCTAAAGGTAAGGAATTCTAGGGTTTACTAGATATTCTAAACTTAGTGGTGTGTCTATATTCTCGTTGTATTCTTAATAGGTGTGCTACTCTAATTATCATCTAACAACAGGAACTTCTATATTCTAGGAGAAGGCTATACTTAAAGATCTATTAGGGAAGCACAAGAATCAAGCAGGATGCATTTGTTCAAAATAGAACAGAGAGGAGGAAGATGAATCATAGTCAATTGTGGATGAGATCCTATTTTCTAGTCCTAGGTGCAGGCTTGTTCGGTACAATAATGTAACCGAGACAATATGCTCTTGACCTGCATGGGCCACCACAAAAACATGTCACGTCCCAGTCCCAAAAATACGTAGGACTTAGGACACGTAAGCATGCCAGCCGCATGGATATGGCAACTCCAATATATGGAAACCAAATCCATACGTACGCTGTAATATGAATATAAAATCCACAAGTGGTATAAAATATAATACAAGTCACCGGGTATAATCTAAATCTCATCCACCAAAATCATATAGAAATAAAATAACCAATGTCTATGAAACTAGATCTCAACAAGAAGTATCTAAAGATGATAGTTGGATGGAAACAAATCCACTACCAACTCGAATAGAAAAAGTAAATACAATATCAGTACAACTCACTCAAACAATAAGTACCAGCTACCAATCACGGCTCAAAGAGAAGACATCCATGAAGCATCTATTCCTTCCAAATCTGGGCTCCTGCAAATACTCAAGAATAGGTACACCTGGCAGCGGACCAGGTCCTCAGAGGGACATAACAAGTATACTTAAACACATGCCAATAAAGTACTGAAAATAAACATCCACTGGGGTCGCCTAACCATCTATGTGAATGCAGTTAAGAACACATTTCCCCACAAGTGAGATATCTGGCTGAAAACTGGGATTTGGCATGGTTCTCTTTTGAAGAGCCAGGGGCCTAAAAGGCACGTCGTCTTTTGAACGCCGGTGGCCCGCCTGATAGTACATAATATATAGGGGTCATCATCACCCGTATCTCCAGCGGAGAATCCGGGCTTCACAGAAAAAGTGTAAAGGAGCTCAAATGCGGTACTTGTTGTTCTCCCCACCCCATGCTCTAAGCATGTCACATCCATGACACGATTTGGTCCATAGCCTATTCTTAGTACCCTAGCCCAATCCTGCAACCAAACAAGGACAAGGATGGGACCACCGTACTACAATAAGCTATGTCCCTGGACCTCTAATAACTGCCAAGTCTACTAGCATGCAATGTTTCTAACAGCAGTTATTCCTAACGTACGGCCCATACGTACAGGAGGCCAGACCTGTCACGCAGTTCGTGATCTATATGAGACTCACACTCGTGTAACCACTGTGTCACGGCCAATGAACCTAATGGTGCTACATGATAATGGGGTAGTCTCATGAACAAGGTCAATGCAAATACATAAATAAAAACATATTGCGACGTCAACGTCGCGCGCATTTTATCTAACAGTTAAAATATATGAACTAAAAAAAGAAAATAAAGATGCATGAAACATTTGGAATATAAATAACAGTACAATGGCAAGGTATACTTGCCTGACAAGGAAGCTGCAATGTACCAATAACCTGCTCCAGAAATCGCGCAGAACAATCCAATATCCTATGTACACATAAATATAATATAATAGAATTATTAGTCATTATACTAGCACATAATCAACCACATTTACACTGGAATCAGGGGGGTATACTAGGGGTAACACTAGTCATCTAACACGGTCAATTACGCATTGAATTACGCGGGTGTCGCGTCTTCAAGTACTGTACGAAATCAGTCAATCAACTGACAGGTGTCTATGCCAGTACGTTAGTGTACGCAAGGCAGACAAATTCACAAGTTCTTAGGGTCAACATGGTCAAGGTAAGTATGGGATAGTCCACGATGTCCTAGGGTCATACAGTCTGAATATTTAGTCATAATTATCAATTAGCATTTACTTACATATATATTCATATAACTATATAATAATATAACCATTAATTTATTTAATTCTGGAATAATTACTCTAAAATCCTATTTTAATCTTATTATTCTGATTTTTATGTTAATTCCTAAATTTTGTCCAAAAAAACTGAATTTTATCAACTCGAGACTCATGGCACGCAAATCGAGGCGATCTGTTGACCAAAAAGTCAACCGATGCAAACTTGACTTTCATGCATGATTTCTTGTAGATTTCAGCATCAAAAACATACTGGAATTTACGGCTCGTTTGAATTCAAATTCGTTTGGGAATTATGGCACATACAAATTTTGTATTGTGCACCAATGTTAAATTCTAACCTAAAAGTTCTACAGAATTAACAGTATGTAAATACCTCGAAATAAATTCTAGAAAAAATATATGTCGATGATCTCGACATCAGCTTTCCGAAACTTTAAACGGTTCATGATTCTGATTCCTGGTTCTCCCGAAATCGCGAAAATATCGAAATACGTCTATTTTCGGACTTGCTGTGCTCTACGAATTTTTCAGAATTTAATACTAATAATTTAGAAAAACAATTTACATTATCAGAAATCTAATCTCATTATCGTTCTAATAAAAAAAACTGCAGCGTGTTTGGAGTCCGGAGCTAGGAGATATCGTCTTTTTAATTCGTCATAACTAGTAGAAAATGAGGCTGAATTTATGACGAATTTTGACTATTTTTTGGACGAAAAAGAGAGGAATTTGGGAAAAAAAAAATATGAAGGATGAGGTATTTATAATGGTGGACACTACTTAATTAAATACGAATAGGATTGGTTAATTTGGATAGGATTATGATGAATTTAAATAAGGATAGGATATGCATGAAGTTGATTTCCTAGTAGGTTCAGGATTTGAATTAATTTAAAATAGAGTTTGAATTTATCTCAATAATTTATAATCTTAAATATAATTAAAGATAATACAAATAATTTATAAAATCTTATTAATATCTATTAACACTAAATTAGTATCTATCTAATATTAAGACTATATATATCCAAATAAATCCTAAATAATTTTAAAATCTAAATAAATTTCTTAAAATTCTAAATAAATTACAAAAAAATATATTTAAATATTTTAAACTAAAATAAATATTTGGTAGGAACGACATGCAAGTATGGTCGTATAGTAAATCATAGAAGTCCTAGAAATTTATATTTTCTAAGTTTTAATTACCAAAAATTCTAGAAAAATCTCCAAAAATCTAAAATAACCTAAAATAATTCTAAATAAATATTTATATAAGTAAATATATCAAGAACTTTATTTTCTAAATAACTAAGAGCATATTCTAAATAAATTTAACATATATAATAAATATAATAATATAAAATATACACAAAATATCTATTTTGGGTGAGGTAGTTTACAATCTACCCAACTTAAAATAATTTGGTCCTCGAAATTAAAATAAGACATAATTTGTTAAATCTTTCACATTCGTACATAAGGTATGTCAATCGCAATCTCTTCCAAAAATTTAAATAACAAAATTTAATTGAATCTATCGCGATCACTTCAAAATTAATATAACCACTGTTTAAATCAAAATTCAACCTGTCGTAATCTCTTCTCGATTTTTAAATAATCAACATCCAAATCTGACTCAAGTCTATATGACATCCCACATCAAAATTTATATCATAATTTCCAACTATCATAATCTCCTCTAGACTTTGAACAATAAACAATTCTAATCAAATCTTATTCCTATTCTTAACTTAAGAATTTTGTACTATTCAAATATTTAAACTCAATTTACATCCTCAATATTTCAAATAGGTGACCCAACAATTAAAATTGAACTTTTAATTCAAATCATCAAATTGTAAAATTTAAATCTAATTAACCAATTGTTCAAGTCTAAAATTCTATATTTATCCTCAAAATTTAAATCGATGATTCATCCTTCAATATTCAAAATTTAAATCATGTGCTCAAAGTATAAATATTGGGTCCTCAATATCAAGATTTTTAAAATTCATTAAATCCTCATTATCTTAATCCCTCTTTTAAAATTCTCCACATTTAAAAGGACTTAATCTCTCAATCTAATCCTACTTGATCACAATCTAAAAGAATTCTCCTCAAGTTTAATACTGCAATTTCTACCCAACTTAGAATTTACCCATCTATCACATAAGGCTCTTACACTTAAGAAAAATATTCCTCAATTTATTTTCTCATGTCATTCAATCCTCAAAATTTTAACACCAACTATATCATATGTGATATGCCCTTAATCAATTATGAAAGATAGTCACCAAATAATGTGATTGGCCTATGGGGTATATCTTGTACTATCCGTGTATCACTTATATCCAAGCACGAGATTTCGTCTTTCCGAAACAAGGGAAGACGGAAAGCAACGGAAAAGAGTTCAAGGAGGGGTAATAGAATGGAAGTATGGGAATCAAAGCGTTTAAAGAATTCAAATGGGAATTGTCAAGACAGTTGTGGATTGAAATCTTAATTTGATAATTTCCTATTCGCATGCTCACATCGGTGCAGTTATGTACTTGATATGATATGCTTTGTCGTATCTAGAGGGTAAGTATATTCGTCTACTAATCACTACATATCTCAATCCACGTAAAGTAGTTATGCGAAGGGCGAACCAAGCGCACTAAGGTTAGCTAGATCCTAATACACTGATTCTGAAATGCATTATTGTGGGCGCCCACTAATACATATGTAGTGAACACTTGATAAAGAATAAGCTTGCAAAAACTAGGCTATAATAGCAGCATAAATCAAGGTAGTACAGCAAATATGAATACGCTAGATTATGATGAAAGAAGGTTCATAACAATTCAAGTTCACAAAAACAAAAGCAAAATAAGCAATAATAATGAAAGACTACACAATTTCTACAGTTGTCATATTAATTCCTTGTCTAAGTCGATAGTCGACAAAGTAGGGGTGTGAGCCTCTAAGTTCTATAGTCTGAATAAACACTATCATCTTATGTTAGCATACAATTAATGCCATTCAGTTACACTTCATCAATGGATCACAAGGGCTATATAATACTAGGTGGTGAGGTATACTACCCAACTTATAAAAATTAAACTAATACGGTGACAGTCTTAAGAGGGTCCTACACAATAATCTTGTACATGTAAATAAAATAGAAACTCTTTATTAGGGTATATGAGGAAAAATCTTGGTATTGATTAGGGTATCCTTTTTATTTAGGTAATGGTCATCCTAAGTCTTAATCATAGTGCTCATAGAACATGTGTCAATAGTAAGGATAGAAGAGTTACTGGCCGTTTAAGGGGAAAGGGAATATAACTCGTATTGAGGTGTGGTACAAGTTACGCAATTTAAAACTAAAGGATAAGCACCAGGTCTCAATCTACAAGAATAACTTAACTATCAAGTTCTAACTACCAAGCATAAAAAATTTCACATTCAAGGCTACAACTATAATCCTAGCAAACTATGAGCCCTTAACAAAGAATAAATTTACTTGGCCTACTATCCGAAGTGTCAGATGGTACGAGTTGAAAGATGAAGAGAAGAAACGTAATTAGCCGTCGCAAAATAGCGAGCGCTATGGTCGCAGGGAAACAATATATAAAATAAAGATAGAGGGCTCTAGATAGCATCATGGTTCTCTAAGGGGAGAGGGGTGTTAGTTGCTATGTTCGGGGTATGATCAAGGGAGAAGTGTTGATTACATTCCTCTAGGCTTCCTAGGGTGCTGTCTACTAATAACAAGACAATGATATAAGTTTATAGTTCCAATATCATCTAACTATGAAGGTTAGGTTCAGTCCAAACATTAAGTTTTTGTTTTCTATGGGTTCCTCAATGCTAGGGGAAACCATTATGGTAAACTTCTAACTAACTCTAGTAATGTCTATACTACTCTTAAGTCATCATAATATATCATGGGTAATGGTAAACCAATTCTAAAGGTAAGAAATTCTAGGGTTTACTAGATATTCTAAACTTAGTGGTGTGTCTATATTCTCGTTGTATTCTTAATAGGTGTGCTACTCTAATTATCATCTAACAACAGGAACTTCTATATTCTAGGAGAAGGCTATACTTAAAGATCTATTAGGGAAGCACAAGAATCAAGCAGGATGCATTTGTTCAAAATAGAACAGAGAGGAGGAAGATGAATCATAGTCAATTGTGGATGAGATCCTATTTTCTAGTCCTAGGTGCAGGCTTGTTCGGTACAATAACGTAACCGAGACAATATGCTCTTGACCTGCATGGGCCACCACAAAAATATGTCACGCCCCAATCCCAAAAATACGTAGGACTTAGGACACGTAAGCATGCCAGCCGCATGGATATGGCAACTCCAATATATGAAAACCAAATCCATACGTACGCTGTAATATGAATATAAAATCCACAAGTGGTATAAAATGTAATACAAGTCGCAGGGTATTGTAAATCCCCTGAATTTTTAAAATTTTAAAAACTGGATTTTTCACAATTTTCTGGAATTTTCTGGGATTTTTCTGTAATTTAAAAACAGGGTTTTAATTTTTAAATGATTTTTAATTGATATTAAACAGTATTAAAATATTATAAAAATAATATTTTTGGATGTAAAATGAAAAACTGGACTTAGGGTAATTTTTCTGGAATTTATCGGACCCCGGACCTATTTTTAAAAGCCTAAATACTATTTTTCTAATTATTTTAATTAATTAAATGATTTTTATTAAATTTACTGTTTTATTTTTTTTTGTTTCTTGGGCTTGGGCCGGCCCAGTGGGCCGAGCCCAGTAGCAGCCCAGCCCAGCCCTTGGCCTAGCGGGTCGGGCGGGTCGGTCAGACCCGAACCAGCGCCCGACCCGACCCGTTCTTCCTTCCCCTCCCTCACGTCGCTGGACGAGCCCGCGTCTCTCGCTCCGCCCGCCGGAAATCGCGCCGCCACGACCGCCTCCCCTCCGGAACCGACGGCCACGTCCTCCCCCAGCAGCGCCTTCCCCGGCCTCACGACCGCCCGACCAGCCTCATATAAGAACCCCCTCCTCCTCCTCTCTCTCTCCCCGCGGCTGCTGATCTCCGCCTCCCTCAGCCGCTCGACGCCGCTCGACGCCGCTCGACGCCGTCGAGACCTCGCCGAGGGCCGCAGCCACCGCCCCGAGTCGCCTCCGCCGTGTCCGCCAACAGGAGACACGCGGACACAGCCCCAAACCCTAGCCCTAGCAGTGGACACGTGTCCAGGACACGATTCGGACACGAAAAACCCCGGTTCCTCGGGTCCCCTTCAGGTACTCGTATCTTGCACCTCAGATCTCCGTTTTCTATTCCGCAAATTGCGTTGCGAAGCCTGTGTGACCCTCTCGGTGTCCGGATAAACCGTTCGGGGCATCGCGTCCTGTGGTGATCGCACACCGCGATCCAAAAATAGGAAAAACCAGACCCTGTTTTACCCCGGAACTGAGTACGCCCCGCCAAACGGGACGACTTGATCGCGTGCGGTCTTCACAGATACGTGCGCCTCATCGATACGGACGTGTGAGAATTCGCGGAAGCTGATTCGGGTGTGCGTGCACACCGGAATCAACGCGTATCCGCGGACATCGCTCCGTATCCGCCTTTTCTGTAATTTACCCTAACTTCGTGCACACACGTCGGATCGAGACGAAACTTGTGCCATCGGACTCGTATCGATACGCTGGTCCTGTGGGTCAAGTTTGGTCCGATTCTGAGAACATTGACGAAATCGCGTGTCGTGGGCCCCATAGGTCCCGCCCGACTGACGATTTCGTGATCGGCTCATCGGAATTTAAATCTGAAAGTTCCGTTGGGTTCGTATCAGCGTTCCTGACCTGTTGACACTAAGTTTGATGAATTTGGAGACCACTGACCCTGACACATTTTTCGGTGCAAAGCGGGCCCACCGGTGGACCCCGTTTTGGGCCGAAATTGTCGTTTTTGCCCTTGTCTCCAAATTGGACCCAAGGACAGGCGTTTCTAGCTGTTTGACACCTTCTGAGCGTGATGGTACTGTTTATTTCAGCTTTCGAATATATCTCTGGAAATTTCCGAAACCAGGACCTAAGTGGAATTCAAACCTCAGGCAAGTGCACCTTGCCAAACTTGCAGTCATTATTTTCTTATTTTCTGTAAAAATACTCTGCTGGATTTTTTGTGAAAATTCATATAAACTGTTTTAACTGCTTAACCTAGGAAACGGGTGACGTGCTTAGTGTCCGATCATAGTCGGGTGCCAACTCCGTACGCGGGGTTGTGTAACGTCACATAGACATGGATATCGAGACCCGATAATGCTCGTACTTGTCTTATCAAGTACTTCAGAACCCAGGACACTTGACACTATCTTATGAGACAGAGTCTTCCTGAGACATTCAAGGTAATTCTGTATAGGATGCATGTTTTATGACATAGACTTTACATTCTTAGACAATTGATTCATAGCTATCAGACTTGCTGCATTAGTTATAATCGTGCGTGACATGGACATGAGGCATCGTGGACATGAGACGTGGGATTACATTGGGTGGGGAGAGACACACAGACTACAGGCTGATATTATATATAAAATATAGTATATAACATAATGTAGTTCATAGTTATTGCCGCTACCGGCTCCCCGACACAGAGCTTGTAGTGGCTTCAGCCTGAGTTCTAGTGCTGCTCTCATATTGCATATCACATAGTTGGTTACTTAGTTTACCCTGATGATTATTTTATCTGCTGCACCGTATTTATTTTGGCTTGTATTTTCTGTACCTTGCTGTCCCCTGAGGACCTGGATCCGGATTATGTCCCCAGGTACAGCTGAAGAGAACTACCCAGAGGTGTACGGTACCGGAGCACTCCTTGGAGCAGAACAAGGAACAGAGGACGAAGTAGTGGCCGAAGATTTCTTCTGAGCACCGGCTTCAACTACACAGTATTTACATTTTCAGCATTTCAATTCCTGTCTATTTTTCCTTAAATGTAACAGAATATTTCTCGGATTTGTTTCCCGAGATAACCTTATTTGATATTGCATATTTATTTCCATTGTATTATTTCTGGCATTTAATCTGTGTTTACCCTGTGGATGAGATTAGAAATACCTGAGACTTGTACATTATACTGCTAGACTACAGCTTAAGCATGCCCTGATGGATCCATTAAATTGGGTTGTCCATCGGTGCGTGCTGCTGGCCATTGCTCACGTGCTCAGTCCCTCGGCATTTTGGGACTGGGGCGTGACATGGTTTTTGTGGTGGCCCATGCTGGTCCTCGACTAAATTGTTCGGTTTCAACTTAGGGACCGAACAGGCCTGCAATAAGATAGGATAAGTTTTTAGAATCTCATCCACTTGCTTGAATCATTTTTGATATCTGTATCGTACTCGAACTAATTTGAATTTGCATCTTGCCTTGATTCCTGTGCGCCTCTTATTGGTTATTTTGGATACAGGGAAATGGACCCACAAGAATGCAACGAGACTCCCGCCGGAACACCACAAGCTACAGGTGTCACCTATGACGACGAAGTGACACCAGTCGGAGGAGTTCCCCCAACTCAACAGAGCCAGCAGGCAGGTCAACCTAACTCCCGATTTCGACGCGATGATATTCCACCTCCGCCGCAGTTCATTCCACCAACGCCCGTGCTCCCACCAAGGGCAACCCAACCTGCTTTATCGGCACCTAGGCCACCTCTGGCTCCTCAGGCAGCACTCTTTCAGCAAGCCCAGCAGCAGCAGAGGAATCTACCTCAAGGACGAGGGCAAGCTTATGCGATGACTATGCAGGCGCTGATGCGAGTAAGTGATTCATGGTTATCCGTTTCTAGTCTTGTTGTAGCTCGTGCCTACTGGTTCGTGACCTCAGCCCCAACCTAGTAATTTGCAACTTGTTAATAACAACCTGGTTTTTATAAAAGTATAGTTTTAACTAGATTTTTCTGTAAAGTGTAAACTTTCAATTTTAGGGAAATGGTATTTCCCTGAAGTCTCTTGTTATGTGCTTTCAAACGATACCTGCGACCGTGTCATCTCTTCTGACCGGTTATTCTTTGATTGCGGGGACGCAATCCTCTTAAGGGGGGTAGATTGTAAACCCCCTGAATTTTCAAAATTTTAAAAACTGGATTTTTCACAATTTTCTGGAATTTTTTGGGATTTTTCTGTAATTTAAAAACAGGGTTTTAATTTTTAAATAATTTTTAATTGATATTAAATAGTATTAAAATATTATGAAAATAATATTTTTGGATGCAAAATGAAAAACTGGACTTAGGGTAATTTTTCTGGAATTTATCGGACCCCGGACCTATTTTTAAAAGCCTAAAAACTATTTTTCTAATTATTTTAATTAATTAAATGATTTTTATTAAATTTACTGTTTTATTTTTTATTTTTGTTTCTTGGGCCCGGCCCGGCCCAGTGGGCCGAGCCCAGTAGCAGCCCAGCCCAGCCCTTGGCCTAGCGGGTCGGGCGGGTCGGTCAGACCCGAACCAGCGCCCGACCCGACCCGTTCTTCCTTCCCCTCCCCCACGTCGCTGGACGAGCCCGCGTCTCTCGCTCCGCCCGCCGGAAATCGCGCCGCCACGACCGCCCCCCCTCCGGAACCGACGGCCACGTCCTCCCCCAGCAGCGCCTTCTCCGGCCTCACGACCGCCCGACCAGCCTCCTATAAGAACCCCCTCCTCCTCCTCTCTCTCTCCCCGCGGCTGCTGATCTCCGCCTCCCTCAGCCGCTCGACGCCGCTCGACGCCGTCGAGACCTCGCCGAGGGCCGCAGCCACCGCCCCGAGTCACCTCCGTCGTGTCCGCCAACAGGAGACACGCGGACACAGCCCCAAACCCTAGCCCTAGCAGTGGACACGTGTCCAGGACACGATTCGGACACGGAAAACCTCGGTTCCTCGGGTCCCCTTCAGGTACTCGTATCTTGCACCTCAGATCTCCGTTTTCCATTCCGCAAATTGCGTTGCGAAGCCTGTGTGACCCTCTCGGTGTCCGGACAAACCGTTCGGGGCATCGCGTCCTGTGGTGATCGCACACCGCGATCCAAAAACAGGAAAAACCAGACCCTGTTTCACCCCGGAACTGAGTACGTCCCGCCAAACGGGACGACTTGGTCGCGTGCGGTCTTCACAGATACGTGCGCCTCGTCGATACGGACGTGTGAGAATTCGCGAAAGCTGATTCGGGTGTGCGCGCACACCGGAATCAACGCGTATCCGCGGACATCGCTCCGTATCCGCCTTTTCTGCAATTTACCCTAACTTCGTGCACACACGTCGGATCGAGACGAAACTTATGCCATCGGACTCGTATCGATACGCTGGTCCTGTGGGTCAAGTTTGGTCCGATTCTGAGAACGTTGACGAAATCGCGTGTCGTGGGCCCCACAGGTCCCGCCCGACGGACGATTTCGTGATCGGCTCATCGGAATTCAAATCTGAAAGTTCCGTTGGGTTCGTATCAGCGTTCCTGACCTGTTGACACTAAGTTTGGTGAATTTGGAGACCATTGACCCTGACACGTTTTTCGGTGCAAAGCGGGCCCACCGGTGGACCCCGTTTTGGGCCAAAATTGTCGTTTTTGCCCTTGTCTCCAAATTGGACCCAAGGACAGGCGTTCCTAGCTGTTTGACACCTTTTGAGCGTGATGTTACTGTTTATTTCAGCTTTCGGAGACATCTCTAAAAATTTCCGAAACCAGGACCTAAGTGGAATTCAAACCTCAGGCAAGTGCACCTTGCCAAACTTGCAGTCATTATTTTCTTATTTTCTGTAAAAATACTCTGCTGGATTTCTTGTGCAAATTCATATAAACTGTTTTAACTGCTTAACCTAGGAAACGGGTGACGTGCTTAGTGTCCGATCATAGTCGGGTGCCAACTCTGTACGCGGGGTTGTGTAACGTCACATAGACATGGATATCGAGACCCGATAATGCTCGTACTTGTCTTATCAAGTACTTCAGAACCCAGGACACTTGACACTATCTCATGAGACAGAGTCTTCCTGAGACATTCAAGGTGATTCTGTATAGGATGCATGTTTTATGACATAGACTTTACATTCTTAGACAATTGATTCATAGCTATCAGACTTGCTGCATTAGTTATAATCGTGCGTGACATGGACATGAGGTATCATGGACATGAGATGTGGGATTACATTGGGTGGGGAGAGACACACAGACTACAGGCTAATATTATATATAAAACATAGTATATAACATAGTGTAGTTCATAGTTATTGCCGCTACCGGCTCCCCGACACAGAGCTTGTAGTGGCTTCAGCCTGAGTTCTAGTGCTGCTCTCATATTGCATATCACATAGTTGGTTACTTAGTTTACCCTGATGATTATTTTATCTGCTGCACCGTATTTATTTTGGCTTGTATTTTCTGTACCTTGCTGTCCCCTGAGGACCTGGATCCGGATTATGTCCCCAGGTACAGATGAAGAGAACTACCCAGAGGTGTACGGTACCGGAGCACTCCTTGGAGCAGAACAAGGAACAGAGGACGAAGTAGTGGCCGAAGATTTCTCCTGAGCACCGGCTTCAACTACACAGTATTTACATTTTCAGCATTTCAATTCCTGTCTATTTTTCCTTAAATGTAACAGAATATTTCTCGGATTTATTTCCCGAGATAACCTTATTTGATATTGCATATTTATTTCCATTGCATTATTTCTGGCATTTAATCTGTGTTTACCCTGTGGATGAGATTAGAAATACTTGAGACTTGTACATTATACTGCTAGACTACAGCTTAAGCATGCCCTGATGGATCTATTAAATTGGGTTGTCCATCGGTGCGTGCTGCTGGCCATTGCTCACGTGCTCAGTCCCTCGACATTTTGGGACTGGGGCGTGACAGGTATAATCTAAATCTCATCCACCAAAATCATATAGAAATAAAATAACCAATGTCTATGAAACTAGATCTCAACAAGAAGTATCTAAAGATGATAGTTGGATGGAAACAAATCCACTACCAACTCGAATGGGAAAAGTAAATACAATATCAGTACAACTCACTCAAACAATAAGTACCAGCTACCAATCACGGCTCGAAGAGAAGACATCCACGAAGCATCTATTCCTTCCAAATCTGTGCTCCTGCAAATACTCAAGAACAGGTACACCTGGCAGCTGACCAGGTCCTCAGAGGGACATAACAAGTATACTTAAACACATGCCAATAAAGTACTGAAAATAAACATCCATTGGGGTCGCCTAACCATCTATGTGAATGCAGTTAAGAACACCTTTCCCCACAAGTGAGCTATCTGGCTGAAAACTGGGATTTGGCATGGTTCTCTTTTGAAGAGCCAGGGGCCTAAAAGGCACGTCGTCTTTTGAACGCCGGTGGCCCGCCTGATAGTACATAATATATAGGGGTCATCATCACCCGTATCTCCAGCGGAGAATCCGGGCTTCACAGAAAAAGTGTAAAGGAGCTCAAATGCGGTACTTGTTGTTCTCCCCACCCCATGCTCTAAGCATGTCACATCCATGACACGATTTGGTCCATAGCCTATTCTTAGTACCCTAGCCCAATCCTGCAACCAAACAAGGACAAGGATGGGACCACCGTACTACAATAAGCTATGTCCCTGGACCTCTAATAACTGTCAAGTTTACTAGCATGCAATGTTTCTAACAGCAGTTATTCCTAACGTACGGCCCATACGTACAGGAGGCCAGACCTGTCACGCAGTCCGTGATCTATATGAGACTCACACTCGTGTAACCACTGTATCACGGCCAATGAACCTAATGGTGCTACATGATAATGGGGTAGTCTCATGAACAAGGTCAATGCAAATACATAAATAAAAACATATTGCGACGTCAACGTCGCGCGCATTTTATATAACAGTTAAAATATATGAACTAAAGAAAGAAAATAAAGATGCATGCAACATATGGAATATAAATAACAGTACAATGGCAAGGTATACTTGCCTGACAAGGAAGCTGCAATGTACCAATAACCTGCTCCAGAAATCGTGCAGAACAATCCAATATCCTATGTACACATAAATATAATATAATAGAATTATTAGTCATTATACTAGCACATACTCAACCACATTTACACTGGAATCAGGGGGTATACTAGAGGTAACACTAGTCATCTAACACGGTCAATTACGCATTGAATTACGCGGGTGTCGCGTCTTCAAGTACTGTACAAAATCAGTCAGTCAACTGACAGGTGTCTATGCCAGTACGTTAGTGTACGCAAGGCAGACAAATTCACAAGTTCTTAGGGTCAACATGGTCAAGGTAAGTATATGATAGTCCACGATATCCTAGGGTCATACAGTCTGAATATTTAGTCATAATCATCAATTAGCATTTACTTACATATATATTCATATAACTATATAATAATATAACCATTAATTTATTTTAATTTATTTAATTCTGGAATAATTACTCTAAAATCCTATTTTAATCTTATTATTCTGATTTTTATGTTAATTCCTAAATTTTGTCCAAAGAAACTGAATTTTATCAACTCGAGACTCATGGCACGCAAATCGAGGCGATCTGTTGACCAAAAAGTCAACCGATACAAACTTGACTTTCATGCATAATTTCTTGTAGATTTCAGCATCAAAAATATACTAGAATTTATGGCTCATTTGAATTCAAATTCGTTTGGGAATTATGGCACATACAAATTTTGTATTGGGCACCGATGGTTAAATTCTAACCTAAAAGTTCTACAGAATTAACAGTATGTAAATACCTTAAATTCTGGAAAAAATATATGTCGATGATCTCGACATCAGCTTTCCGAAACTTTAAACGGTTCGTGATTCTGATTCCTGGTTCTCCCGAAATCGCAAAAATATCGAAACACGTCTATTTTCGGACATGCTGTGCTCTACGAATTTTCCAGAATTTAATACTAATAATTTAGAAAAATAATTTATATTATCAGAAATCTAACCTCATTATTGTTCTAACAAAAAAAACTACAGCGTGTTTGGAGTCCGGAGCTAGGAGATATCGTCTTTTTAATTCGTCATAACTAGTAAAAAATGAGGCTGAATTTATGACGAATTTTGACTATTTTTTGGACGAAAAAGAGAGGAATTTGGGAAAAAAAATATGAAGGATGAGGTATTTATAATGGTGGACACTACTTAATTAAATACGAATAGGATTGGTTAATTTGGATAGGATTATGATGAATTTAAATAAGGATAGGATATGCATGAAGTTGATTTCCTAGTAGGTTCAGGATTTGAATTAATTTAAAATAGAGTTTGAATTTATCTCAATAATTTATAATCTTAAATATAATTAAAGATAATACAAATAATTTATAAAATCTTATTAATATCTATTAACACTAAATTAGTATCTATCTAATATTAAGACTATATATATCCAAATAAATCCTAAATAATTTTAAAATCTAAATAAATTTCTTAAAATTCTAAATAAATTACAAAAAAATATATTTAAATATTTTAAACTAAAATAAATATTTGGTAGGAACGACATGCAAGTATGGTCGTATAGTAAATCATAGAAGTCATAGAAATTTATATTTTCTAAGTTTTAATTACCAAAAATTCTAGAAAAATCTCCAAAAATCTAAAATAACCTAAAATAATTCTAAATGAATATTTATATAAGTAAATATATCAAGAACTTTATTTTCTAAATAACTAAGAGCATATTCTAAATAAATTCAACATATATAATAAATATAATAATATAAAATATACACAAAATATCTATTTTGGGTGAGGGAGTTTACAGCTACATAACCCTAACACTCTCCCAAAACTCAATTCTACACAGTACACTTACATAACTCACTAACTTACTGATACACATGCTCACTCACAGGAAAAACTCACTGAATACACACACTGTGATTACACTCACACACACAGGTACACACAGGTTACTGATACACAGCATTAGCAAATATATATAGGTAAACCAATGCACACTTAAGTGGCTAACTACTGATACTCTAACAATCCTATCTGCTCACTGAACCCACACACACTCTACTGATACATAAACTTCTAAAACCAACTCACTGAATACAACCTAGATACTGAAAAACAATACCCTCACAGTGACACTGGTGCACACCTCAACTGCTAAACTAACTAGTTGGTCCACTAACACAAGTCCAAAAATAAATCTAACATGCTAACAATAAATAAATAATACAATAAATAAATATTCAACATGCACAATATTTAATTAATTACCAAAAGACTAAAATACCCTTTCCTAGAAAATATGGTAGTGACAGTTGGCGCACTTTGCACTTAGCATGTCAGCATCGGTGCATGGAGCTTGTGCGCATTTGATGCGCTCATGCACTCGTTTATGCGTGAGTTGCATGCGTTGTTGCTAGCGTGGTTGCTTGAGCAGGGTGCAGAGCGGGCACTACGCGGCTATGCGCGCATGCGCAGCTGAGCGCTGGGTGATGTGCGCTGGGTCGCTGCGCCGCTGTCCTGATGTGCTACTGCGCTGAAGGCGGTTCAGAGTCGGTTATAGAAAGATTGTGTCTTTAATTCAGATCAAATTTTGTGGGATTTGAATTAATTTCGTTCTAATCTCTTTGTAACCGACTATGTGGCCAGGTTCCTCTATAAATACTCTCCTTCGTTTCTCTTTGAAGTGTGATTCATAATTTTAAGAGAGAGAGAGAGAGAGTTGAAGTGAGGTTGTTGTGCCAAGGAGTCTAGGAGTTCGTGCGAGTCCAGGAGGGAGGTGACACGAGCGTTCCAGAAGTTCTTCGAGAGCTTGTTGGATCCTGGGAGCAGATCGCGGATAGGGCGAATCTTATTTTGAGCGCCGGTGGTTTTGATCACCCCAGCAGGAGTTCTATTTAGATCTTTCTTCTTCTTCTCTTTATTCTGTTCTATCTCATTGTAGCGTCTGCGAATGTAAAGAGAAGAACAATCGATTATAGCTTCTTCTTTTTTGTACTCAGTTTGTAACATGTTCTTGGAGGTGTGCTTCTTAGGAGTTGTGCATCACTTGGAGAGAGACTCTTGCGAGTTTCTGGTGTGCCAACTTCTCCCTTGGTTCTTTGTGATCCGTTGAAATCGAGTTCTTCAGAGGGCAAACTTGTTGCCGGAAGCTCTGTGTCTCGATGACAACTTGGGTTCTAGTAAAGAGCGGACTTTCGGGTTTCACTTGTAGCTCTGCTATTGGTCTGTGTTCTACCATCTTAGATCCTCTTTGGGACTGACAATTGAGGAGTGTTTCGGACCGGCTCGGACCTCGTGTTGATCAGGTTTGACCGGTCTGGACAGGGTCGAGCTTAACCCAAGGAGCAGACGAGTCGGGCTGGATATTTATAAATTCAAACCCAGTTCGAGTATTAATTCGGATTAGCAGTGGGTCGACCGGACTGCGTCCCGAGCCGATTCAGCGTCGGGTTTGGATTGGCCTATGGCAATTCGGCATTCGCGTTCTGAGCCGAGCGGGTCGGGAATGGCTCAGCGTAGCCTACCCGGTCCAGGGACCCGCTTGGATTCTCCCCCCCCCCCCCCAACCCAACCCCCTCTCATTGTCGTGCGCTTGCAAGCGGGCCCTCCGGTCTGGGTGTCCTGACTACACAGTTCCCCCATGCCGACTGAAGAAGTGGGTGGGGGAGTGAGGTGAAACCTATAGCAAATGTATGTCTCTCATTTCTCTCCACCTCTAGTAACCAACTACTGATCTATATTCTCCAAATTCGTACTCTGGACAAGAGCTAAGTTCGGATCACTCGTTCAAAGCTGTGTGTAGTGACAAAAAAATGGTAACAATTTGATTTTATCTCTAAGAGAATTTGAGAAAAAGTCTGTATATAAATTTTGAATAAACTTTTAGGACAATGCTTTACTTTCGTACACGACTTCTACATAAGTTGGTAATTCTAAAATTTGTTTATTTTGTTTAAAGGAAAGAAAGATAAATTGTTTTAACAAAATATAGGTACTAATAAGCTATGCGTTCTTTGCCTGGCCCCTTGCGCCAGCCACTTACTAGCTGCTTTTTGACCTTTGTCCCTCCGTGTGGGTCCCACGGCCGGACCCTACCTTTTAATGGATACAAGCCGGGGTGACGTGGCAGATCTATTGTTCTCTTCAGTGAATGACAGGATGTCAACAGATGGAATGAACTGTCATTAATAAGTGGATTGGTTTAGCTTAAAAATATCTTACTTAAAACCACTCAAAATTAGATCTATCTAAAAATATCACATATCATTGCTCTCACAATTTTCAAGCAAACCCTAAGATTTAAAAAAATAAAAAAAATAAAAGAAGGTAATTGTTTGATACAATTCACACACCTAGTTCCGAAAAATCGATTGAGACAACTTGGTTCTGAAGAGCTTTACTCAAATAACTTTATCACAATAGGTGGCAGAGGGAGAGTAGAACAATTGGGATCAGCTAATAGATAAAGTCCTACATCGAATCATCTAAGATTCGTGAACGTTTCATCGATTGTTGACCGTTATATCATCGGTGTCCTCTGAATTTGGTGAGAAATATTGAACATGACTTTTTTGCAAAAATGAAAAAAATATCTTCCAACATTTTTTAAATACGAAGGCTCGTAGAAGATTATTGTGAACAATTATCATCGGCTATAATGTAATACAACTATTATAATATTTTTGTCATCAAACTATTTTTTTGACTAATGCTATTTTTTTAATGCTATTTTTTCTCTTTACATTTTTTTATAAAAAAAATTGAAGTAAAATTTTACTGGTCAAATTTTTATCATGCTGGCTACGAATCACAATGACCCACAAGTCGTCCTAGAAGGGTCCACAACTCGATCATCAGGCTCGTATTTGTCGCTCCGAGGCCCATATCACTGAGGCCCCACATCTCCACTTCCACCTTTTAACATAACAAATTTTTTTTATAGAAAATTTACTGTACAGAAAATATTTTTCAATAAATTACTTAAAACGAAAGTAGTTTAAAAAAAAATTGAAGTTACGAAAGCCTTCGCCATCCCAGATGGCAAAAATATAAATAAATAAAAAATCATTTTTCAACAATTTTGCTAACTCAGTTGGCAAAAATTTAGCTTTGTCCAAATTTCCGCCAACTCAGTTGACGAAAATATGACTATCGGATTTTTTTTTTCTGTTGGTTTTTTTTTTTGTGTTTTGGTTTTTTTTTTTTTGTTGTTGTTGTTGTTTTTAAATAAATATTTTAAATAAATTAGGAAAAAAAACTAAATTTAACATAAAATATAAAATATTCATCATTGAACATCCAAAAATTTTAAAAATTTCTGCCGTAAGAAAATTACGTCCGTCGAGCAAACTTCTCGTGGCAATAACTATTGGTTCAAAAAATATTTTCCATTAAACAATATGTCGATTTGTATGTTTTCGACGAGAGTAACACAATTCGTGTAAAAAAAAAAATCATCCGAAGCAAGACGCACATGTTACAGGCAAGTATCATAACTTTCGACTGAGAGATCGAAACGAGATCCAGCTTGTGCCAAAATGACCGTAACGAAAAGTACTAAGGGATAAACTGTTTCACCGTTTGACGGATTTCGAAAAAATTTAGAATCGCAAAAAAACGATATTTCGATCTTCAAATTTTACTTTGAATAATTTTATTTTCAGATTTTTTTCGGTATTTCCATGTTAACGAGTAAAAATTAGTGTCCGGGCCCTCAAACGTTATCATATAATATATCAGTGTAAAGATGATTAAAAATGGAACAATTTTTTTTTAACGATAAAATTATCTATTTATAAATAATTTACTATTCGTAATAAGACGGGTTTAACTTTCGATTCGGTAGAAACTTTAAGGGTCTGCTTGGCAATTGTGGGAGTATAGCGGTTATGAGGTATTTTTAGAGTACCGATTATGATCAGTTATGAGGGTCTGTTACTGTTTAAAAATAAACAATTGGTTCAAAATATCCCAAAATCGGTGAAAACACCGTTACCAAATTTTTTTTTAGAATTTTGTCAACTCAGTTGATGAACTATTTCGTTATTGTTTCAAACTTTTTTCGTTTTTCCTAATTTATTTAAAAATATTATAGGTATAGCAAATTTTCTACAAAAATAAATCAAATGAAAAAAAAAACAAATAAAACAAATAAAACAAAAACCAAACCTACACAAGAAAACCCAAAAAAAAACCAAAAAACCAAAAAAAATAAAGTACTTTCGTATTTTAGATAATTTATTTAAAAATATTTTTCCTAACTTCAAATTTTACTAAATAAAAAACAAAAACAAAAACAAGATAATTTTTCATATTTTCGCCATCTGGGATGGTGAAAGCTTTCGTAACTTCAAATTTTACTAAAGTACTTTCGTTTTAGTTAATTTATTTAAAAATATTTTTGTACAACAAATTTTTTGTTTTTTATAAAACCAAAAGAAAAAACCCAACTATCCCAAAAAACAAACAAAAAAAACAAACCAAACCAAAAATAAAAAACCATTGTCAGATTTTCGCCAACTTGGTTGGCGAAAATTTGGCAAATATAAAAAAAAAAATTGCCATCCTAGATGGCAAAAGCTTTCGTAACTTCAAAGTTTTCCAAAATAATTTTGTTTTAGTTAATTTATTTAAAAATATTTTATGTACAACAAATTTTCTGTTTTTTTTTTAAAGATCACGAAAATGAATTAAATTATAAATAAGATAATAAGTATGTAAAATTACACATAAGATAACGTGTCACCAACGCTCTTGACGAAATGAGTGCATGCTCTCATGTCGCCAACCGCATTGGCGACATGAATGCAATATTTTTATAATCTTTTTCTGACTTGGGTGACTTAAGAACGAAATATTTCAGTGACACATTTTAGTGACGAAATTTGACTTTGTACGAAATAGGACTTTTAGTGACGAATGTTAGTGATGAAATTATACCTTTAGTGACGAATTTGTTTTTTCGTAAAAATTTTAGTGACGACTTTGGACTTTCAGTGACGAAATATGACTTTTAGTAACAAATGTTAGTGACGAAAATAGACTTTTAGTGACGAATTTCTGCTTACTCGTTAAAAATAATGAAAAAGAAGAAGAAAATTTTGATCGAGAACATTCATGTTGCCAATAGCATTGGTGACACATTACATTATTTATAATTTTACATAGTTATTATCTTATTTATAATTTTTAAAAAATTCTATATTTTTTTGAAAAATTTCTGTTAGCATAAACCCTCATATCTTGATAGTAGATTAGTACTAATTAAGAGTGTTATATTTAACCTTTTTTTTTCTCAATCCAATAAATCCAAACTCATTTTGTAGTCAATTTAGGTTTAGGAAGAAATAAGATGAAGGATTAAGATTTATGGACAAGAAGAAGATATGGTAATCATGATTAGTGTTAGAAGAAAGAAGATGATGGTGTTGGAGATAGGACTTAAAGGTAGAAGGTGGTGGTGGAGATATTATCTTGTTAAGTTTGTAAATTTTGACACTTTGTAGCAAATTCATAATAACTAAGAAGTCCATAGTGTAAATACGAACAAAAGAATAAAAGGCTAATTAGTGTTTATATCCTGAATTTTATAACCGCTTAGAGTTTAAGTCCGGATATGTCCGACGAAAAAGTTTGAATTCTGAATTTTTATTTTTTTTATTATACTTTCATTTTCTGTTTTTGTTGGTTGTTGTTCTTGTACTCATGTTAAGGATATAATAAAAAAAAAAAAACCAAAAAAAAAAAAAATTTAAGATTTAAGCTTTTCAATTTGATATATTATGACTTAAATTGTAAACTGATATAAAATTCAGGATCTAAAAGCTAATTATCCCAAAAATAAATTACGGTAGCAAAATAAACATATTGGTTTCTAAAAAAAAAAAAAAAAATAGTGCAAAATGGAGAGTAAGTGCTGATAAACAGATTCAGTTACCAACTCTATCTCCTGCTAACAAGGAGTCAAAACAACCTGTAACCTCTTCTCCTTAAATCCCTCCAAACCAACAACCTTATCCCTTGTAATCCCAACAATCACTTGTAATCCCAATATACAGGGAACTATTGTACTCATGCTTTCTATATATATTGACAGAAACAACACTGGAAGATGTGTGGTTTGAAACCATATTTTCTTTGTATTTCAAAAACTTTCATGGTATCAGAGCCATAAAGTCCAAAGACTTACTGGTTGCATTTTGTGCTCTTCATCTTGTGTTCTCTCCGTCAATAGCTTTATTGGAATGGAAGAAATCAGTCCAAATACGGTTGTCTCCAACACGCCCGGCTTCACACTAATGAAGCTTGACAGAAACAACTATCCCTTGTGGCTTGCCCAGATCTCTCCCATATTAAACAGCAAAGGTTATATGGGGTTTGCAGATGGTACCAATAAGCGTCCATCAAAGTTTAAGACAGGCGCAGATGGCGAACCTACGACCGAAGTTGATCCGGCATATGTTACTTGGCAGCAGAAGGATCAGACGGTCCTGAGCTGGATCAATAACTCTCTTACTCCATCCGTATTGTCGACCGTTGCTCGTCTCGGTTCGTCTCATGAAACCTGGAAATCATTAGAGAAAAGGTATGCTTCTCAATCACATAACCGGATAATGCAATTAAGGAATGAATTGTTTAGTACTCGAGGTGAAGGCCTTTCCATTACTGAATTTGTTGACAAAGTTACTCATCTTGCTGACAATTTGGCTTTAGCTGGCAAACCCATAGATGATGATGATCTGATTTATATAATTATGAATAATGTTGGTCCGAGTTATGAAGCTACTGTGAGTTCAGCACAAGCCCGTGATACGGCTATTTCATTTGATGATCTTGTGGCACTACTTCTGGGTGCTGAAATGAGGCTAAAAGCATACAACACACCTGCCCTTGAAACCACGCCTACGGCAATGTATGCACCAAAGCAAAACTGGCAGAACAACCGAGGTAGGGGCTCTATGAATCATCGGGGAGCTTCCATGCGAGGTCGAGGCCGTGGTCATGCTTCAACATCTGACACCATTAACCATGGGTCTTCACATTCCAATGTCAATACTCCAGTGTGTCAGATATGCAATCGACCACGACACACAGCCATTGATTGCTATCACCGCATGGATCATGCGTATGAAGGTCGTGTTCCTACTCAAAAGCTTCATGCCATGGCAGCCACTGCATCGTTCCATCCCAGGGCTACAACACCGCTTACTTCTTTCAACAACAATCCTTCCACATGGATTTCTGACAGTGGCGCATCCAACCACATCACGTCCGATCTTCGAAACCTCACCGTTCATGATGAATACCAAGGCAAAGACCAAGTTGCAGTGGGCAATGGTGCAGGTTTGAACATTCACCACATTGGCTCTTCCAAATTTTCTCATAATTCTTCATCCTTTAACATGAACAACATCCTTCATTGCCCTACTGTTGCTGCAAATCTTCTTTCTGTTCATCAATTCTCACGTGATAATAACTGTTTCTTCGTGTTCTTTTCTGATTGCTTCTATGTAAAGGACCTAAAGTCGGGGAGGACGCTTTTCCGTGGAAAGAGTGAAAATGGTTTATATCCTTTAAGCATTCACCATCAGATCTCTACCAAGGGTCATCCATTTGGTTTTGTTGGTGTTCGTGTTGGGGCTCAAGTCTGGCATTCTAGGCTCGGTCATCCAGCCTCCAATACTCTTATGCATCTTTTGTCGAATAATTGTTTGTCTTTACAAGGAACAAACTCAGTTTCATTGTGTCATTCATGTCCATTAGGTAAAAGCACTAAATTACCATTCCAGTTGTCCGATTCTGTTTCTAAACATCCTTTAGACTTGATACACTCTGATGTTTGGTGTTCTCCTATCGCCTCTATCAAAGGTTCAAAATACTATGTGCTGTTTGTGGATGATTTTTCCCGTTATTCATGGATTTTTCCTATGCAATTCAAACATGAAGTTTCTGATATTTTTGTAAAATTTAAATTGCATGTGGAAAATCTGTTTTCATCCAAAATCAAATTGTTTCAATCAGATGGCGGAGGCGAGTATACCAAACATGCCTTTCAAAGCTTTTTAGCCCAACATGGCATTGGTTTTCGCTCTTCCTGTCCCGGTCATCCTAAACAAAATGGATTGGCTGAACGAAAACATCGCCACATTGTTGAAACTGGGCTAACTCTCCTTGCCCACGCTCATATGCCCGTCACTTACTGGGTTGATGCCTTCAATACAGCCCTATATCTCATCAATCGCTTACCTACTCGTGTTTTGAAATATCTCACTCCTTATGAAAAGTTGTTCGACAAAAGTCCAGTATATGACACCCTTCGAGTGTTTGGTTGTGCCTGTTTTCCATACCTCCGTCCTTACAACACCAATAAATTGCAATTTCGTTCCAAAAAATGTGTCTTCTTGGGCTATTCTCTCAATCATCAAGGCTATCGGTGTCTTGATCCCACTTCTGGTCGTGTGTATTTATCACGTCATGTTGTATTTGATGAACACTCTTTTCCATTTAAAGAAGATATCCCATGTACTGTCACAGCAACAATGTCCCTTGACGACTTTGTTCTTCACCTTGACATGAACACATTGCCATCCCACCAAACCCTCGCCCCCCCTCCTCCACTTCGTGCTCCCTTGCCTACCACCACCTTACCAAACCATGAACCACACCAATCCCCAAACCAGTCACCCCTCCTTGAAATTGCTCCACCATCACCCCCTCATGAACCTGCACCTTGCCCGGCAACGGACATTGTCTCCCACTCCATGGTTACACGAAGCAAACACGGTATACAAAAACCCAATCCCAAATATGCTATGCATGTGGTTTTTGATGACAAAGTGGAACCAAGCTGTTTTAGCCAAGCAGTGAAACAGGTGGAGTGGCGACATGCTATGGGAGTGGAATTCAGTGCCTTGCAACAAAATGGTACTTGGACTTTAGTTCCTCCATGCTCCAATATGAACATCCTGCCCAATAAGTGGATTTTCAAACTCAAAAGAAGGTCTGATGGTTCACTTGAACGATATAAGGCACGCCTTGTCGCTAATGGTTTTCATCAACAAGAGGGCATTGATTATTCAGAGACATTTAGCCCTGTTGTGAAGCATTCCACCATTCGGACTGTTATTGCCTTAGCTGTTCATCACCATTGGCCTATCCGTCAATTGGATGTTCAAAATGCCTTCTTACATGGAGTATTGTCTGATGAGGTATATATGTGCCAACCAAAAGGATTTGTTGATCCGAATTATCCTCACTATGTGTGCAAACTTAACAAGTCTCTATACGGTTTAAAACAAGCCCCTCGGGCTTGGTTTAAACGCTTCTCGGATTATCTTGAGGATCTTGGATTTCAAGGCTCCAAATCTGATTATTCCTTGTTCACTTTCCATCAAGGTGACTTGCTTATTGTGTTGCTCATCTACGTGGACGACATTCTAATCACAGGAAACAATGCTTCATATGTGTCGCACTTGATTCATCAACTCGGCAAGCTATTTTCCATGAAAGATTTGGGGCCTCTGAACTATTTTTTGGGCATTGAGGCTACATCGGCTGATGGTGGATTATATTTAACTCAAACAAAATACACGACAGATCTTCTTCATCGTACCAAATTTCAGGATGCCAAACCAGTGTCTTCACCAGTTCAAGCTGGTAAGAAGTTGAGTGTGTTTGATGGAGAACCTTTATGTGATGCAACTGATTATAGGAGTACGGTGGGTGCTCTCCAATACTTAACAATCACCCGCCCAGATATATCCTATGCTGTCAACCAAGTTTGTCAGTTCATGCATCAACCGACCTCGGCTCATTGGAATGCTGTTAAGCGCATTTTACGGTATTTGAAGCACACCTACGACCATGGATTGTTCTATCGTCCTGGCTCACTTCACATCCAACCTTTTTCCGATGCTGATTATGCAGGCAACCCGGATGATCGTCATTCCACTGGTGGATATACCATTTATCTAGGCCACAATCCTATTTCTTGGAGTGCTAAGAAACAACGCACGGTTTCTCGCTCAAGCACTGAGGCCGAGTATCGTCAATTGGCATATACAGCAGCTGAAATCTCTTGGTTACGTTCTTTGTTTCGCGATCTGCACCTTCCTTTACCCCGGCCTCTTATTTGGTGTGACAATATAAGTTCCATATCCTTAGCATCCAATCCAGTTTTTCACTCCAAGATGAAGCATTTGGAGGTGGATTATCACTATGTTCGTGACAAGGTGGTTCATAAAGAGCTCGAGGTTCGCTACATTAACACCATAGACCAGGTTGCAGACGTTTTCACAAAGGGACTCTCAAGTTCACGTTTTCGACTGTTAGTAAACAAGCTTATGGTCCGTTCTCGCCCCATTAACTTGCGGGGGTGTGATAAACAGATTCAGTTACCAACTCTATCTCCTGCTAACAAGGAGTCAAAACAACCTGTAACCTCTTCTCCTTAAATCCCTCCATACCAACAACCTTATCCCTTGTAATCCCAACAATCACTTGTAATCCCAATATACAGGGAACTATTGTACTCATGCTTTCTATATATATTGACAGAAACAACACTGGAAGATGTGTGGTTTGAAACCATATTTTCTTTGTATTTCAAAAACTTTCATGGTATCAGAGCCATAAAGTCCAAAGACTTACTGGTTGCATTTTGTGCTCTTCATCTTGTGTTCTCTCCGTCAATAGCTTTATTGGAATGGAAGGAATCAGTCCAAATACGGTTGTCTCCAACACGTCCGGCTTCACACTAATGAAGCTTGACAGAAACAACTATCCCTTGTGGCTTGCCCAGATCTCTCCCATATTAAACAGCAAAGGTTATATGGGGTTTGCAGATGGTACCAATAAGCGTCCATCAAAGTTTAAGACAGGCGCAGATGGCGAACCTACGACCGAAGTTGATCCGGCATATGTTACTTGGCAGCAGAAGGATCAGACGGTCCTGAGCTGGATCAATAACTCTCTTACTCCATCCGTATTGTCGATCGTTGCTCGTCTCGGTTCGTCTCATGAAACCTGGAAATCATTAGAGAAAAGGTATGCTTCTCAATCACATAACCGGATAATGCAATTAAGGAATGAATTGTTTAGTACTCGAGGTGAAGGCCTTTCCATTACTGAATTTGTTGACAAAGTTACTCATCTTGCTGACAATTTGGCTTTAGCTGGCAAACCCATAGATGATGATGATCTGATTTATATAATTATGAATAATGCAAACGAGTAGTCCCACTCTTAAGTCCAAATAAGTACTTATTCTGTTGGTGTTAATTTCGTACAACATTAAGTCAATTTTTGGGGTCGGATACGGAAATGCAAACGAGTAGTCCCACTCTTAGTTGTGTTGGGAATGTCATCGTCATGGTCATGCGCAATTTATAGTCGATAGGTACATTTGACCCGTACTTAACAAATTAATGAGTGCGTCGGTGTTGTTTGCAGGATGGATGGTCCCATGGGACGCATCAATTTTCAACAAAATATTTCTGATATTTTATGTCTTTTTGTATTGTTTGGCTAATTTATACACCCTTTTTTTTCAATTCTCAATGTTTGCCAGAAGTTAGTTGCTGTATTATTAATCATCTAGGTTTAGAGCTTCAAATGTCATTTTGTCTGTCGTAGGAATGGACACGATTTGAATTCTTCCATAAAATTTAATTTCTAATCCGATAAATATATATATATATATATATATATATATATATATATATATTTTGTCTAGTAAATTATATTTTCAGACCATAAGAAAATATTATTGTCATTATGAGAGGTGGGTATTCGCTTATTCTCACTTAAACAAAAGTAACGATATTTCTGAAATCGTGCAACCTACTCTCATTCAACACATGGACCAGAATCCAACCAAACTCAATAAAAATTTCGATCCATAGCCGACTCAAAATCGAGTATACCCAAATATTTCTAGAAATCGAACTCAAGTAACCAATAAAAACACCGCTAATCTTAACCACTTGAATTATAATTGTTTAGGTGTAAATAAATAATATTAGATAGTTAAATACTTAGTTATTTAAAAAAAAAATTAGTGGAGTATTTGCATACGGTTTAGAGAGCTCAATTTTGAGCCGTTTCCAAACCTCATTATAAGAGTAAAGATAATACAATTCTCTTAGACATTGACAATATAAAAACCATATGTTAAAAAATATTATATTTATGGTAATTTATTTTTAATACAAAAGTGGCTCTTGTGGTTACCGAGTAGAGATATAAGATCCTTATTGGGTGGCAAAAGATCAGTGGATCGAGGCACAGGGACGTATTATATATTCCATATATAAATGGTAGGAGTTGGGGACAGTGGGCCCAATGACATGCAATGCAGTGTGCACAAAGTTTCAAACGTTATGTCAAAAATTCAAAAAAAAAAACATAAATGAAGTATATATTTCTAGAAAACTACCTACTAGATTAAACACAATAAAATTAAATAATTATGAATTTGATATAAAATAAATGAATTTTTTAGAAATATAAAATTCCAATATCCACTATTTTTGCATTAAAAAAGAGGGCTTCTTTTTTCTAATAAAACACAATTACATTTGCCAACGTTACTCTTCTGGATTTGTCCTATTTTCGGACAAGTGATTTTTCTCCTATCAATGTTACTCTTATGGGTATGTGTTGCACACAGCGGAAGCAATAATGGAATATGAAAGAAAAGAAATGAGACACGAGATTTACGTGGTTTGGAGAAATAACTCCTACGTCCACAGTGGTGCAGCCAATTATTTATTCAACAATACTCAAGAGGATTACAAGGTGTTCTTCCTCACAAGTGTCTCTCTTTTCTCTCTAATTTTTGCACACTTCAAACAAATAAAATACAAGCCTATTTATAGGCACAAGTAGACGAATCTAGATACATGCAAGAATGTATCACACTTATGAGGATTAATTATTTCTTTGACTGAAGTTGGAGAGACAAGATAGATTCATCAATGAACTAACAAATTCATGCATCATCTTTAATTTGAGTTAATGTATATTTCCAACAATCTCCACCTTGACAAAAAATTCCCGTATCCTCATAACTGACTTGGCTGCAAACGAGTGCACTGACTATCCAATGTCGATCAGGTCCAAGCAATGGACCAACTTATCTCGAGTAATCACTTTCGTTAACATGTCGGCTGGATTTTCGGCAGTAGCTATCTTCAACAATCGAATATCACCTTCATTAATAATCTTTCAAATGAAGTGAAATCGAACATCAATATGCTTGGTTCGGACATGATGAACTTAATTTTTTGATAAACAAATAGCACTCTGGCTATCACAAAACACCTCAACGTATTTTTGAGCAATTCCCAAATCATTCACCAAACCATTCATCCAAATAGCTTCCTTAAAAGCTTCAGTGACTGCCATATATTCAGCTTCAGTAGTGGACAATGCAATTGTGGATTGAAGCGTCGAACACCAACAAACGGGTCCACCAGCCATAGTGAACACATATCCAGTAGTAGATCTCCTTTTGTCAATATCTCCAGCATAGTCCGAATCCACATAACCAACCACTAATTTACCAAACTCTAGATCATTCTTTCTTTGAAATTTTAAACCAAGATCAACAGTGCCACGAAGATATCGAAGTATCCACTACACAGCTTGCTAATGTCCCTTTCCCGGATTGTGCATGTATCGGCTAACCATACTAACAGCATGCGAAAGGTAAGGCCGAGTGCACACCATGTCACGCCCCGGTCCCGCAGGGCCGTTCGTCCTCGCTTGGGTCCCTACGGAACAGATCATCCTCGCACGGGCGTGATGCCGTGCAAGCCTAAAGTGCGCTTGCACAAGGCCAAAGCTTTGAACAAGGGCAAGTAAGCTATTCAATACTGAAGCAGCGACACATAACATTGCAGAAAAGTGAAGAACACAATGGCATATGAAAAGCAAGCTCTTTTATTGATATTCACAAGTGTTACAAACGGCACAAGGCCGTGGTTACAGATCGCTCAAGCACTCTTCTCTCGATTACAATAACATCGTTCCATACATTATGTCCCTCTATATAAAAGCAACTCAAAGCAGGCACAACTCGATGCGGCTCCAGGCATCGACTCCAGATTTTCGGTTCCTTGGGATGAGGCACGGCTATCGCTTCCTCGGACGAACGAGCACCTGAGAACAAGCAAATTATTGGTGGGTCAGCACTTTATACAAGTACTGGTGAGATAAAACAACTGAACAGAAGCTACACCCCCTGAAACCCACACTAAGTAATCATGTGGCAAAATATTGCATTACTAGTGATCTTGCTAGTTTTACTTAAGTTTATTTCATGCAGTTCAGAACTAGTCAGATTACATCTTTTTGAAAACATAACTTTGAAACAGTTTGCATATTCAAACTTATAAGCATACGATCGGGACAATGCTCTATCGTGTAGTGCGCAGCATGTATTGTGCAACACAAGTCTAACTCTTTTGGGACAAGGTAGCATATAGGAACTATCATTCAATCAAACACACAAGCAGAACTATCATTCAGAGACCGGTCCCCGAGAAACTCAGGATTGGTAGCGGTAATCCAGCTAACCAATGACTCCTTTATCTGATGCTATTAGCAGCTGTGACTCATGGTTGCACATTACTGCCGAAGCAGCCGTAGCCAAGGTTCAGCTCTACACTAATAGCCATTGTTCGACCGATACAATGCATGAAGCACTAACAGATAATCTCTACGATGCAGACAAAATGAACAAGCAGGCTTATGAATAAACTAATATTTCTTACCCCATAGCCGAACGGTTATCCCTGCAGCAGACACACAAGTTAGTCACAAATGCATATGTGCATAAACTTATGTATCAATCTTCTGGTGTCACAAATGATAGGTATGCAAGAAGGTAAACCTAGCATGTGCCCTATCTATATGACAATCCATGGGTTTCCCCATTAATGGACAACAATACCCCCCAAGATCCCGTAGGACCGGACGTCAGGGTGCTCTCACAATCTCTTCCGGACCGACCGATTTCCAATGCCCCAGAAACCGATCGAGAGAGTATCACCTTGTGCACAAGTTGTCCGAGACCAATGCATAACAAGCAACATTCACATTCACAAGCATATAACAATCTAATAGCACACCCCCCCAAGATCCCGAAGGATCGGACGTCAGGGCGGACTATTAGACTCTCACTTCTTCTCAAGCAAACACATCTTTTCAATAATCTAATAGCGCACCCCCCAAGATCCCGAAGGACCGGACGTCAGGGCGGACTATTAGACTATCTTTCACACTTATAACTTATAGCAGATCGATAGCAAAACAGGCAAGCGAAACATATACTGACAAGCACGATTGATTTTATCTCTAACATGCAAAACTATCTCTTCTTATAGCATATTACAAAGGGACATATTCAAACGATTAATTTACTGATCTTCTTAGCATGACAAGGGTTCGTTTGAGATGTGTCGGTGTAACTAAACATGCAACATTCTATCTTTCTCTTAGCATAGCAATGGTTATATTCTATTTCTGACAAGCATTCTTATTCTCTTAGTTAGGCAACATGTTCGTTTCAATGACAAGCTATGTGAGTTCTCTTATTAGCATGCTGAGTCGGTTCTATCATTCTTCTTATGAAAACATTCTTCTTAAACAACCAAGCATTCAAAAACTCAGATTCATTTTTAAGTCGTGCAAGAATCAGAGAATGCAGTTCTGCCCACTCACTTTGATTAATCCTTCAGGAACTCTCCAAGAAGACTTCCTTTCGAGCAAGCAAGGTGATATCACTTGTACATAGCGCCGACGCGGAGCAGGGCGCTACATACTTACCCACCAACAAAGAGTTTCGTCCTCGAACTCAAGGAGAAACTCACGAAAATACAGAGCAGCGATAGTCCTCATCCCTCACCATCCCAAATCAAAACTCTAGCAATCACGAAATCACAAATCACATCTCAAGCAAATAAAAACCAAATCCAGAAAACTTTTGCCGGCACTTTGAGAATATTTACGGACTCATTGTATGGAACATTCATTGCATCTCACATCAGGCACATCTCAGAGTTGGAGACAACGGAATGGGCAAAGAATCGAGTCGCTCTGATACCATTATGTCACGTCCCGGTCCTGCAGGGCCGTTCGTCCTCGCTTGGGTCCCTACGGAACCGATCGTCCTCGCACGGGCGTGATGCCGTGCAAGCCTAAAGTGCGCTTGCACAAGGCCAAAGCTTTGAACAAGGGCAAGTAAGCTATTCAATACTGAAGCAGCGGCACATAACATTGCAGAAAAGTGAAGAACACAATGGCATATGAAAAGCAAGCTCTTTTATTGATATTCACAAGTGTTACAAACGGCACAAGGCCGAGGTTACAGTGTAAACCCCCTGAATTTTCAAAATTTTAAAATCTGGATTTTTCACAATTTTCTGGAATTTTCTGGGATTTTTCTGTAATTTAAAAACAGGGTTTGAATTATTAAATAATTTTTAATTGATATTAAACAGTATTAAAATATTATGAAAATAATATTTTTGGGTGTAAAATAAAAAAACTGGACTTAGGGCAATTTTTCTGGAATTTATCGGACCCCAGACCTATTTTTAAATGCCTAAAAACTATTTATTTAATTAATTAATTATTTATTAATTAATTTACTGTTTTTAATATTATTATTAATATTATTATTATTATTTTTATTTTTATTTTACCCAGCCCAGCCCAGCCCGCGGCCCAGCCCGCGGCCCGGCCCGGCCCACTGGGCCCGAGCCCGGCCCAGCCCCTAGCGGGTCGGGTCGGATCCGTCAGACCCGACCCGAGACCCGCTAGCCCGCTCCTCTCCCCAGCCTCCGCACGCTGCCGCGTTTCCCGCCGCCTCCGCGGCCCCGCCGCCGCCGGCGAGCCCCAGCCACCGCGTCGCGAACCGCCGCTGCCCCCGGCCCCCTCCGCCTCTGCACGGCCGTCCCCGCCGCCGGCCGAGTCCCCTAGCCCAAACCCTAACCCTAGAGTCAGCCCTGTGTCCGACACGAGTCGGACACGTGTCGGACACGGTTCGACCCCGGTTTCCGGGTCCCCTTCAGGTGCGTGTAACTTTTTATTCGTAGCTCCGTTTTCGATTCCGCAAATTGCGTTGCGAAGCCTGTATGACCCTCTCGGTGTCCGGATAAACTGTTCGGGGCATCGCGTCCTGTGGTGATCGCACACCGCGATCCAAAAACAGGAAAAACCCAGACCCTGTTTCACCCCGGAACTGAGTACGCCCCGCCAAACGGGACGACTTGGTCGCGCGCGGTCTTCACAGACACGAGTGCCTCGTCGATACGGACGTGTGGGATTTCGCAGAAGCTGATTCGGGTGTGCGTGCACACCGGAATCAACGCGTATCCGCGGACATCGCCCCGTATCCGTACTTTCTGGAATGCGCCCTAACTTTGTGTACACACGTCGGATCGAGACAAAACTTGCGCCATCGGACTCGTAGCGATACGCTGGTCCTGTGGGTCAAGTTTGGTTCGATTCTGAGAACGTTGACGAAATCGCATGTCGTGGGCCCCACATGCCCCGCTCGACGGGCGATTTTGTGAACGGCTCATCGGAATTCAATTCTGAAAGTTCCGTTGGGTTCGTATCAGCGTTTCTGACCTGTTGACACTAAGTTTGATGAATTTGGAGACCGTTGACCCTGACGCGTTTTTCGGTGCAAAGCGGGCCCACCGGTGGACCCCGTTTTGGCCCGAAACTGCCGTTTCTGTCCTTGTCTCCAAATTGGACCCAAGGACAGGCGATTTTAGCTGATTGATATTTTCTGGATCTGATGGTGATGTTTGTTTCAGCAACCGGAGTACCGCCTGCAATTTCCGCCGAAGTCAGAACTGCAACCCGAGCCGGAACCACAGGCAAGTGTACCTCGCCGAAACTTGCAGCTTGCTACATATTTCCTGGACTTGGTTATACATCAGTGGGCAAGTAAAGCCTGCCAATCCTTAGACCTTTCTGATTATAGTATTTTACTTGATTTTCTGGTAGTTTCTTATGTAACTTGTTTAACTGCTCAACCCAGGACACCTGACACTATTCATGTGACGGAATTGCTTGAGATATACCTGGTGATTCCGTATAGGTTACATATTCATGTCATTACAGTTTACATGCTTAGATTCTAGCCTGACTCATTGCATTAGTTCAAACTTGCGTGACTTGTACCTGATATATTCTGGAACTGTGACGTGAGATTACATAGGGTGGGGAGAGTATTACCATATCAAGGCTGATTATAATGTAAATAATATTATTTGGAGGTGTCCTAGTCTCTGATACAGAGCTTTGGCACAAGTTCTGGCTCTTCGAGAAAATACTGCTATGGTTTCTTAGACACTGATCCTGTAGTAGTCTCAGCCTGAGTATGACTAAAACTCTCACTTGCATATCACTAGCTGGTTTACATATTTACCCTGCTGTTTATTTTATTGCTGCACTGCATATGTTCTGGCTTGTATTTTCTGTACCTTGTTATGTCCCCTGAGGACCTGGAATGGACTATGTCCCCAGGTGTAGCCGCAGAGAACTACCCCGAGGTGTACGGTACTGGAGCACTCCTTGGAGCAGAACAAGGAACAGGGGACGAGATAGTGGCCGAAGACTTCTCTTGAGCACCGGCTTCAGTTATACAGTATTTCCATTTCTAGCATTTTAAATTCCTGTCTTTTCTTAAATGTAACAGACTAATTCTCGGATTTGTTCCCGAGATAGCTTATTTGAGATTTCAGTATTTATTTCCATTGCATAATTTCTGGCTTTTAATCTGTGACTTTCTGTGGATGAGATTAGAAATACCTGAGACTTGTACTTAGTATTGTTAGACTACAGCTTAAGCATGCCCTGATGGATCCATTAAATTGGGTTGTCCATCGGTGCGTGCTGCTGGCCATTGCTCACGTGCTCAGTCCCTCGTCATTTTGGGACTGGGGCGTGACATGGTTTTTGTGGTGGCCCATGCAGGTCTACGACTAAATTGTTCGGTTTCAACTTAGGGACCGAACAGGCCTGCAATAAGATAGGATAAGTTTTTAGGATCTCATCCACTTGCTTGAATCGTTTTTGATATCTGTATCGTATTCGAACTAACTTGAACTTGCATCTTGCCTTGTTTCCTGTGCGCCTCTTATTGGGTATTTTGGATACAGGGAAATGGACCCACAAGAATGCACCGAGACTCCCGTCGGAACGCCACAAGCTACAGGTGTCACCTACGACGACGACGTGACACCAGTCGGAGGAATCCCCACAACTCAACAGAGCCAGCAGGCAGGTCAACCTACCTCCCGATTCCGGCGCGACGACATTCCACCTCCGCCGCAGTTCGTCCCACCAATGCCCGTGTTCCCACCAGGACAGCCGATCGACGGGCAGCAAATATTTCAGATGATTTAAGCGATGATGCAAGCACAGCAACAAGTCCAACACGAGGCTCAGCGTCGCGAAACTAATTTCTTGAGGGACAGCATTGTGACTGCACTAGAGCAGGCCAACCTACCAGCTCGACGGCCAACTACAGGCTCAATCACTGACTTCCGCCAACTGAAGCCCCGCACTTTTTCTGGAAAAGAGGAGCCCACAGAAGTTCACGAGTGGCTCACCAACATTCGGCATCAACTTGAAGCAGCTGAACTTCCACGGGAACGCTGGATGACTGCCGTCCGAATGCAATTGACGGATAATGCCCATCACTGGTGGCTATCCGAGGAGATGCGACTCGGACCAGACCGAGTCACCTGAGAAGAGTTCTCCAGACTCTTTCAGGAAATGTACATTCCTGCCATCGCTCGATCAGAACTGCGGGACAAATTCAATCGCCTCACTCAGGACTCCATGACGGTGGAAGAGTACAACACAGAATTTATTCGTCTGAGCCGCTTCGCCCCCACCCTGATCCCGACTGAGGAAGAGAAGGCCGAGAAATTCTTCGACGGACTGAACATTGAGCTGCAGAAACTAATTGGGTCCGTCGCACCAACATCATACTCGGACGTCCTTGCTGCGGCTCGACGCATAGAGCGCGTCACCAAGAGAGAGACCAGACTGAAGCGGTCGTCCCCATCCGCACCAACCAAGGCAGCACAAGAAGAATCTGCAAAGAGACCGCACCAACAGCAGAAAGCATCTACACCACCAGTGGTAGTCCTCCTTACTTGTCATTACTGTGGCAAAGCAGGCCATATCGCCAAGGAATGCCGACGCAGACTAGGATTGTGTTTGGCATGCGGATCCCGTCAGCATTCGGTAAGGGATTGCACTCAACGTGGAGAAGGAACACCAAGGGCGAACCAGCAAACTCCACCAGCACCTCGAGCAGCACCCTACCAGCAAGCTCAGCAGCAGCAGAGGAATCTACCTCAAGGACGAGAGCAGGCTTACGCGATGACTGTGCAGGAAGCCGATGCGAGTAAGTGATTTATAGTTGTCTGTTTCCAGTCTTGTGTAGCTCGTGCCTATTGGTTCGTGACCTCAGCCCCAACCTAGTAATTTGCAACTTGTTAATAACAACCTGGTTTTCATAAAAGTTATAGTTTTAACTAGATTTTCCTGGAAAGTGTAAACTTTCAATTTTTAGGGAAACGGTACTTCCCTAAGTATCTTATGATGTGTTTTCAAACGATGTTTGCGACCGCGTCATCTCTGTTGACCGGTTATTTTTTGATTGCGAGGACGCAATCCTCTTAAGGAGGGTAGATTGTAAACCCCCTGAATTTTCAAAATTTTAAAATCTGGATTTTTCACAATTTTCTGGAATTTTCTGGGATTTTTCTGTAATTTAAAAACAGGGTTTGAATTATTAAATAATTTTTAATTGATATTAAACAGTATTAAAATATTATGAAAATAATATTTTTGGGTGTAAAATGAAAAAACTGGACTTAGGGCAATTTTTCTGGAATTTATCGGACCCCAGACCTATTTTTAAATGCCTAAAAACTATTTATTTATTTAATTAATTATTTATTAATTAATTTACTGTTTTTAATATTATTATTATTATTTTTTTTTTTTTTTTTTTTTTTTTTTACCCAGCCCAGCCCAGCCCGCGGCCCGGCCCGGCCCACTGGGCCCGAGCCCGGCCCAGCCCCTAGCGGGTCAGGTCGGATCCGTCAGACCCGACCCGAGACCCGCTAGCCCGCTCCTCTCCCCAGCCTCCGCACGACCCGCACGCTGCCGCGTTTCCCGCCGCCTCCGCCGCGCCGCCGCCGCCGGCATGCCCCAGCCACCGCGCCGCGAACCGCCGCTGCCCCCGGCCCCCTCCGCCTCTGCAGCGCCGTCCCCGCCGCCGGCCGAGTCCCCTAGCCCAAACCCTAACCCTAGAGTCAGCCCTGTGTCCGACACGAGTCGGACACGTGTCGGACACGGTTCGACCCCGGTGTCCGGGTCCCCTTCAGGTGCGTGTAACTTTTTATTCGTAGCTCCGTTTTCGATTCCGCAAATTGCGTTGCGAAGCCTGTATGACCCTCTCGGTGTCCGGACAAACTGTTCGGGGCATCGCGTCCTGTGGTGATCGCACACCGCGATCCAAAAACAGAAAAAACTCAGACCCTTTTTCACCCCGGAACTGAGTACGCTCCGCCAAACGGGACGACTTGGTCGCGCGCAGTCTTCACAGACATGAGTGCCTCGTCGATACGGACGTGTGGGATTTCGCAGAAGCTGATTCGGGTGTGCGTGCACACCGGAATCAACGCGTATCCGCGGACATCGCCCCGTATCCGTACTTTCTGGAACGTGCCCTAACTTTGTGTACACACGTCGGATCGAGACAAAACTTGCGCCATCGGACTCGTAGCGATACGCTGGTCCTGTGGGTCAAGTTTGGTTCGATTCTGAGAACGTTGACGAAATCGCGTGTCGTGGGCCCCACAAGCCCCGCTCGACGGGCGATTTTGTGAACGGCTCATCGGAATTCAATTTTGAAAGTTCCGTTGGGTTCGTATCAGCGTTTCTGACCTGTTGACACTAAGTTTGATGAATTTGGAGACCGTTGACCCTGACGTGTTTTTCGGTGCAAAGCGGGCCCACCGGTGGACCCCGTTTTGGCCCGAAACTGCCGTTTCTGTCCTTGTCTCCAAATTGGACCCAAGGACAGGCGATTCTAGCTGATTGATATTTTCTGGATCTGATGGTGATGTTTGTTTCAGCAACCGGAGTACCGCCTGCAATTTCCGCCGAAGTCAGAACTGCAACCCGAGCCGGAACCACAGGCAAGTGTACCTCGCCGAAACTTGCAGCTTGCTACATATTTCCTGGACTTGGTTATACATCAGTGGACAAGTAAAGCCTGCCAATCCTTAGACCTTTCTGATTATAGTATTTTACTTGATTTTCTGGTAGTTTCTTATGTAACTTGTTTAACTGCTCAACCCAGGACACCTGACACTATTCATGTGACGGAATTGCCTGAGATATACCTGGTGATTCCGTATAGGTTACATATTCATGTCATTACAGTTTACATGCTTAGATTCTAGCCTGACTCATTGCATTAGTTCAAACTTGCGTGACTTGTACCTGATATATTCTGGAACTGTAACGTGAGATTACATGGGGTGGGGAGAGTATTACCATATCAAGGCTGATTATAATGTAAATAATGTTATCTGGAGGTGTCCTAGTCTCTGATACAGAGCTTTGGCACAAGTTCTGGCTCTTCGAGAAAATACTGCTATGGTTTCTTAGACACTGATCCTGTAGTAGTCTCAGCCTGAGTATGACTAAAACTCTCACTTGCATATCACTAGCTGGTTTACATATTTACCCTGCTGTTTATTTTATTGCTGCACTGCATATGTTCTGGCTTGTATTTTCTGTACCTTGTTATGTCCCCTGAGGACCTGGAATGGACTATGTCCCCAGGTGTAGCCGCAGAGAACTACCCCGAGGTGTACGGTACTGGAGCACTCCTTGGAGCAGAATAAGGAACAGGGGACGAGATAGTGGCCGAAGACTTCTCTTGAGCACCGGCTTCAGTTATACAGTATTTCCATTTCCAGCATTTTAAATTCCTGTCTTTTCTTAAATATAACAGACTAATTCTCGGATTTGTTCCCGAGATAGCTTATTTGAGATTTCAGTATTTATTTCCATTGCATAATTTCTGGCTTTTAATCTGTGACTTTCTGTGGATGAGATTAGAAATACCTGAGACTTGTACTTAGTATTGCTAGACTACAGCTTAAGCATGCCCTGATGGATCCATTAAATTGGGTTGTCCATCGGTGCGTGCTGCTGGCCATTGCTCACGTGCTCAGTCCCTCATCATTTTGGGACTGGGGCGTGACATACAGATCGCTCAAGCACTCTTCTCTCGATTACAATAACACCGTTCCATACATTATGTCCCTCTATATAAAAGCAACTCAAAGCAGGCACAACTCGATGCGGCTCCAGGCATCGACTCCAGATTTTTGGTTCCTTGTGATGAGGCACGGCTATCGCTTCCTCGGACGAACGAGCACCTGAGAACAAGCAAATTATTGGTGGGTCAGCACTTTATACAAGTACTGGTGAGATAAAATAACTGAACAGAAGCTACACCCCCTGAAACACACACTAAGTAATCATGTGGTAAAATATTGCATTACTAGTGATCTTGCTAGTTTTACTTAAGTTCATTTCATGTAGTTCAGAACTAGTCAGATTACATCTTTTTGAAAACATAACTTTGAAACAGTTTGCATATTCAAACTTATAAGCATACCATCGGGACAGTGCTCTATCGTGTAGTGCGCAGCATATAGGAACTATCATTCAATCAAATACACAAGCAGAACTATCATTCAGAGGCCGGTCCCCGAGAAACTCAGGATTGGTAGCGGTAATCCAGCTAACCAATGACTCCTTTATCTGATGATATTAGCAGCTGTGACTTATGGTTGCACATTACTGCTGAAGCAGCCGTAGCCAAGGTTCAGCTCTACACTAATAGCCATTGTCCGACCGATGCAATGCATGAAGCACTAACAAATAATCTCTACGATGCAAACAAAATGAACAAGCAGGCTTATGAATAAACTCATATTTCTTACCCCATAGCCGAACGGTTATCCCTACATCAGACACACAAGTTAGTCACAAATGCATATGTGCATAAACTTATGTATCAATCTTCTGGTGTCACAAATGATAGGTATGCAAGAAGGTAAACCTAGCATGCGCCCTATCTATATGACGATCCATGGGTTTCCCCATTAATGGACAACAACACCCCCCAAGATCCCGTAGGACCGGACGTCAGGGTGCTCTCACAATCTCTTCCGGACCGACCGATTTCCAGTGCCCCAGAAACCGATCGAGAGACTATCACCTTGTGCACAAGTTGTCCGAGACCAATGCATAACAAGCAACATTCATATTCACATTCACAAGCATATAACAATCTAATAGCACACCCCCCAAGATCCCGAAGGACCGAACGTCAGGGCGGACTATTAGACTCTCACTTCTTCTCAAGCAAACACATCTTTTCAACAATCTAATAGCGCACCCCCCAAGATCCCGAAGGACCGGACGTCAGGGCGGACTATTAGACTATCTTTCACACTTATAACTTATAGCAGATCGATAGCAAAACAGGCAAGCGAAACATATACTGACAAGCACGATTGATTTTATCTCTAACATGCAAAACTATCTCTTCTTATAGCATATTACAAAGGGACATATTCAAATGATTCATTTACTGATCTTCTTAGCATGACAAGGGTTCGTTTGAGATGTGTCGGTATAACTAAACATGCAATATTCTATCTTTCTCTTAGCATAGCAATGGTTCTATTCCATTTCTGACAAGCATTCTTATTCTCTTAGTTAGGCAACATGTTCGTTTCAATGACAAGCTATGTGAGTTCTCTTATTAGCATACTGAGTCGGTTCTATCATTCTTCTTATAAAAACATTCTTCTTAAACAACCAAGCATTCAAAAACTCAGATTTATTATTAAGTCGTGCAAGAATCAGAGAATGCAGTTCTGCACATTCACTTTGATTAATCGTTCAGGAACTCTCCGAGAAGACTTCCGTTCGAGCAAGCAAGGCGATATCACTTGTACATAGCGCCGACGCGGAGCGGGGTGCTACACACCATAGCATAAATCAATGATCCAACAACATTTGTATAGGGAACATTTTCCATGTATCTTCGTTCTTCATTAGAAGTCGGACATAAAAAAGCACTTAACTTGAAATGAGGAGCGAGCGAAGTACTTATAGGTTTGGTCGAACCATGCATATCAAATTTCTCCAAAATCTTCTTCAAGTATTGAGATTGTGACAACCAAACGGTACCATTAGGATGATCCCTCTTGATCTCCATTCCAAGTATTCGTCGTGCCTCGCCTAAGTCCTTCATTTCGAACTCCTTTTTGAGTTGGGCCTTTAATTTATCTATCTCCACCTTGCTCTTGGATGCAATTAAAATATCATCCACATACAAGAGCAAATAAATGTAGGAGCCATCATTAAGTTTCCGAAAGTACACACAATGATCAAATTGGCTATGAGTGTACCTGTGTTCCACCATGAACTGATCAAAACGAGTATACCATTGTCGAGGAGACTGCTTAAGGCCGTACAAGGATTTTCGTAGTTTGCAAACCCAATTTTTCTTTCCAAGAACACGAAATCCATCAGGTTGTGTCATATAAATTTCTTCATCCAAGTCTCCATGCAAGAAAGCCGTCTTGACATCAAGTTGAAAAAGCTCGAGATCAAATTGAGCTACCAACGCCAACAACACTCGAATAGACAAATATTTTACAACAGGAGAAAAGATCTCGTTGTAGTCTAAACCCTCCTTTTGAGCATATCCTTTGGCCACCAATCGAGCTTTGTATCGAATTCCCCGAGTGTCATCTTTCTTTGCATACACCCATTTGCATCTGATAGCTCTCTTTCCCTTAGGAAGTTGCACCAATTCCCAAGTCTGATTCTTTTTCAAAGACTTCATTTCTTCGTCCATGGCCTCCTTCCATTTCGAGCTTTCTGAATCTTGAATAGCATCTTTTAGCTATTCGGAATTCCCTCGATCACAGGGAGTGCAAATACAACCATATCATCAAATCGAGCTGGCCGTTTAATTTCCCTCCGAGGTCTATTCTTTGCAATAGATTCAGCTACTTCAGGTTCTCGAGTCTCTTCTTCGAGACATTCCTCCACCTGCACGATGTCCTCCACCTGATCAGAGTTTTCCTCTTCATCAACCGGTTTATTTTGACAAGATTCCCTACAGGAATAACCGGCTCAGGAGCAACAGTGACCTTCTTAGCCTGCTTAGGAGGTTCATTGGTCTTTTTCAAAAACATTACCGATTCGTCAAATGTCACGTCTCGGCTCTTGACGATCTTCTTTGACTCCAGACACCATAATCTGTATGCTTTAACTCCTGAACTAAAGCCCATGAAAATGGCTTTCTTTGCTCAAGGGTCAAGTTTAGATTCAGAAACATGGTAATAAGCAGGACAACCAAAAATATGCAATTGATCATAATCATTAACAGGTTTACCTGACCATTTTTCAAGTGGTGCTTTACCCCCATTTGCAACAGTAGGTAACCGATTCACAAGGTGAAATGCATAGTTGATTGCTTCTGCCCAAAATGCTTTGCTCAAGCCTGCCTGAGACAACATGCACTGAACATTTTCAACCAAAGTCTGGTTCATCCTTTCGGCGACCCCATTTTGTTGTGGATTTTTCGGAACGGTGAAGTGACGAACAATTCCTTCTTCTCGACATACTTCAAGAAAAGGATCAAACTTGTATTCTCCACCATTGTCCGATCGTAACTTCTTGATTTTTCGTCCAGTCTGATTCTCCACCATCTTCTTCCACTCAAGGAAGATATCCATGACTTCATTCTTATGGCTCATCGGGTACATCCAAACTCGTCTCGAGTAATCATCAATAAAGGTGACAAACCATATTTTTTCTCCAAGTGACGCATTCTTCGTCGGACTCCAAACATCCGTGTGAACATAATCAAGGATACCCTTCGTTCGGTATATAGATGTGTCGAACTTCACCCTTCTTTGCTTGCCAAAAATACAATGTTCACAAAAGCTGATTTTACCGGTCTTAGCCCCTTTAAGCACGCCTTGTTTTATCAAAGTTTGAAGAGGCTTCTCACCGGTATGCCCAAGTCGCATGTGCCAAAGTTTTGAAGCATCGAATTTCTTGGAACATGTCGTAGATGCATGTTCGCCAATTGTGCTACCCTTAAGGAAGTATAGATTTTCTTTTCGGGTCCCTTTGATCGTCACCAATGCGCCTTTAGCGACTTTGAGAGTTCCATCATCCATGGTGATCCGATAGCCTTTTGATTCCAAGGCTCCAAGCGAGATGAGGTTCCTTTTCAAACCAGGAACATAACGAACATCTCCAAGTTTTCGGATTGCTCCATCAAACATCTTTAACTGAACCGAGCCAATGCCCTCGATTTTGCAAGTGTTGTCGTTGTCCATGTAGACAACACCACCATCGATCTTCTTGAAATTCAAAAACATTTCCTTGTTGGGGCACATGTGATTGGTACACCCCGAATCAAGGATCCACTCATCAAGGTTATTGACCGAAAGTGACACGGTCAAAGCCTCGTCTGTATCACTTTCATCTTTCTGGGCCACATTTGCTTTGTCTCCTTCTTCTTCATGTTCGGGCAGTCCTTCTTCCAATATCTCTTTTGGTGGCAGTAGGCACATTCATCTTTATCAATCCTTTTGCGGTCAAATTTTTTTCTTGACTTCGATCGAGACTTCCCTCTACCATCATTTTTTCGAGAGGAAGTCATTCCTCTAACAGTGAGAGCATCCGAGCTAGAATCTCGCTGGACTTGTTTGTCCCTCTTCCGTACCTCGTTATTCATCAAAGATTTACAAACATCGTTAAATTTTATCTCAGATTTACTATGCAACAAGGTAGTTGTCAAATGTTCGTAAGACTCGGGTAAGGAATTTAACAATAACAAGGCTTTATCTTCATCAGAGATTTCAACATCGAGATTCAACAAATCAGTGATAATTTTATTGAAACTATCAAGATGCTCAACCATGGTCGTACCTTTACAATAGTCGAAGCGGAAGAGTTTCTTCTTCAAGTGGAGTTGATTTTTCACGCTCTTTTGCATGTATTTGGCTTCGAGTTTATCCCAAAGGTCTTTTGCTGAGGTCTCCTTTATGAACAGATATTTTTGGTCCGTTCCAAGACACGATCGAATGATCCCACAAGCTTGTCGATTAAGCTTTTTTCATGTCGAGTCAGATACATCATCGGGCTTCTTCTCGAGTGTGAGATCCAAATCTTGCAATACCAGAAGATCGAGTACTTCACCTTGCCAAATACCGAAGTTGTTAGTCCCGTCAAATTTTGAGACATCAAAACTCGAAGTCGACACCTTAGGTCGATGCAAGTTACTCGAACACTCTCCAGTTATTTTTTTATCTTCAGCCATTCCAATGAATTTCTTTCACCAAGTGTGTTAGACAAACACAACTGCAATCTTGGAATGAAATTCCAAGCACAAATCAATGTCCCAATATATTCAAAACCATGGAGTTCTGATACCAATTGTTGCACACAGCGGAAGCAATAATGGAATACGAAAGAAAAGAAATGAGACACGAGATTTACGTGGTTGGAGAAATAACTCCTACGTCCATGGTGGTGCAGCCAAGTATTTATTCAACAATACTCAAGAGGATTACAAGGTGTTCTTCCTCACAAGTGTCTTTCTTTTCTCTCTAATTTTTGCACACTTCAAACAAATGAAATACAAGCCTATTTATAGGCACAAGTAGATGAATCTAGATACATGCAAGAATGTATGACACTTATGAGGATTAATTATTTCTTTGACTGAAGTTGGAAAGATAAGATAGATTCATCAATGAACTAACAAATTCATGCATCACCTTCAATGTATATTTCCAACAGTATGTTCGACACTCCAAAATTTTATAACATTTTACTATAAAACGTTATTATTATAATTTTAAAATGTTATATTAGAAGGAAAAAACAAATTATATTGACATATTTCTGTTTGAATTGACTTCAACCACAACACTTGTGTTGGTTCGTGTTAGTGTTCAACAAAGTCCTTGCTAAAGTTTGGATTTTGAACATTGATCAAGACACGTGTGGTTGTTATGATTAGTAGAGAGAACAATGACAACCTGATGTCAAAGTTTGGCCTAACTTTCCATGTCAAAATCTAAGTTGTTATGGCCGACAATTGTTTAGGTATGGAAGTGGGATTTCTTGAAAAGAAATCAAGAAATCTATGATTCATGTTAGACAAATTCGTATTATTATTTTCTTCTTTGTTATTACCTACTTTGAATTTTTTGTTTTTTCATATGCATGAATACTATGATGAGAAATAGCAAGACTATTGTATAAACTCAAAAAAAAAAAAAAAAAAAAAAATTAAATTGAGTTACTCTCCACTTTATTTATTCATATTCAGAGTGTAACTCATATTATTTTTATAATGTACAAGATTTTTCACTTTTGATGGAATACGTCAAGAATTGACGGTCAACCCATTAGATCAAATATTTTGACGAAAATATCCCTCCCTTATTTTTCTCTTCCTCTTCCCTCTCACCCCTCTCCTTCCCGCCACCGCCGCCACCTTCCCTTCCCATCCCGCCCTCCCCTCCCTGCCGTCGCCCCCATAACAGCGCCGTAGCAGCAACATCAGCAGCAATCGCAACGAGGCGAGCGAGCAGCAGCGAGCGATTGCTGCTGCTACTGATGTTGTTGTTGCGGCGCTGCTACGGTGGCGGGGAGGGGGGTCGGCGGTGTCGGGGAGGGGGGGGGGAGGGGAGGAGAGGGGTGAGAGGAAAGAGGAAGAGGAAAACAAGAAAGAGATATTTTCGTCAAAAAAATTTGATCAAATGGATTGACCGTCAACTCTGGACGGATTCTGTCAAAAGTGAGAGATTTTGTACATTATGAAAACAATGTGTAGTGCATCCTGAATATGGATAAATAAAGTGAGGAATAACTCAATTTTTTTTAAAAAAATATAGTGAAAATACTATTGAAATTGTTTCTATTTGAAATGTTACTTGATTCTTGAAATTAAATTGAATTTTTTTTTTCTTGAAACTAAGTTAAAAGCTTAATGATGTGTCGTAAACAAAAATAAAATTAGTCTCATTTCGGGGTTTTTTTTTTTTTTTGGGTGGAAGGATGGAGTCTCATTTAGTTCCCTCCCAATAATGTTGGGATCCAGCCTCGATTCGAGGTGTGAAAGTACACTATGGACGTCGTGAAGAGTCGACGGGAGTTACGAAAAAAATGAGACGGGTCGATGGCTGAAACGGAACTTGAACCGAGCCAAAATAGCAGCAGCGGTATATCGTATGCCGCTGACAATATACCGACTTTTGGACAGTTTTTTTCAAAACCTATTCTGAAAGGTCAGACGGTACATTGTAGCATGTCGGTAGTATATCGTCCGTCGGAATATGGTTGTTCCAGTCATCATATAATAAATATTGTATGAATAAATCTGGACTGCCATGTTTAATATTGGATTATTTTTAAGAATTTCCTAAATCCTAAATTAAATTTCTACTAAGGAGCAATCATTACATTGATTTCTAGTAACCTTAAATTAAATTTCTAGTAACCACTTTTTCTACATGAAGAATACGTATCTACTTGGAGAAATATCTTTATGGGTTAAAGCAGTCCTAAGGAGCATGGATTGGTAGATTCACCAAGTTTATTACATCATTTATATACAAACATAGTAATTGTAATCACACTATATTTTTAAGAGAAAAATTGGGACGCTTACAATGCTTATAGTTTACATAGATGGCATGGTAGTAATAGAAAATGACCTGACATACTTACATAAATATTTATCCATTAAATTTGAAATGAATCGTATCGGCTTGAAGTATTTTCTGGACATTGAAATATCAAGGTGTAAATTAGAAATATTAACGACAAAAAAAGTGTCACGTCGTCGTGTCAACTTATAGTTTCGTCATTAGAAGAGAGACTGAAACTTAATATTGATCCTGACAAGATACCAGTTGACAAAGATTAGTATTGGTTCGGATCATTGTCAGCTAATTATTATTGTATATCTCACTTTAGTTCCACGTCGTCTAGACTAAAGGAGTATGTCATGACTTGTTTCTATAAATGTACTAAATTTTCTCATATTTTAAAAAAAATCAAAAAATTAAAGTTCTATTCGAATTTCCCATTGTACTTTCGCACATATCTTGAGCCTTGTTATCAATTCGGCAAACGGAAAAAAAAAAAATCGGTACGACAAAAGTAGGAATATAGATCGGCACAATATAAGTAAAATAAGTTAAAAATTTCGGACAGATATTCGTCAAACGAGAAACATTTGAATTAGATTTAATACGTTTTATATGAACAAATTCGGCACTAAAAATTCGATATGTATTTATTTTTTAATCCCTAATAAATAAGCAAACAATTGATTAAACACAAATTCATAAGTCCACATTTCTACCCATCTCACAAAATGATTATTGATGCAGGCAATAGGACTGTTGAATTTCTTTCTTGGTTAATTAAATAGGTTGTATGTGAGGATTTTTTTTTTTTTTTTTTTTTTTTTTTTTTGTAAATAATTTTTTTTGTGAATTGTGACAGGCTGGTTAAAAGCAACAAGACTGCAAGAGTTAATGAAAGACTGCTGGATTTCTTTCGTAGTTAATTAAATAGGTTGCATTGCTAGCCATATTTTTTGAGCCAAATTTTTTAATTATTCGTACGAAAAAATTAGTACGGAACGCGTTTAAAACGTCACACCCTTAAAATTCGCATATTAATTCGAATCTTTCAAAATTACGTAGGTATTATACGTTTATGAAAGATACGCAAAAAATCGTATATTATATACGTTTTATTCGGGTGATTGCTAACAATGATCTTGAGTTTTATCTTGTGGATCAATACATCTAGTTCAAGCCTATAGTCACCATAGTCTCGTGCTGTATCAATTAGAAAATATGTCACAATTTTTTTATAACTACCTTAGGCGGAACTATGTAGGGACTGGGGTGGGTGCCACTTCCAAAAATAATTTTCGTTTTCTTTATATGAGTCAGTTCACACCTTCTCTATTCTAATCCGTCCTAGTTCATCTTAACTCGAATTTAACTAGAATTTATGGTTCCACTTTTGATAACTTTTTTTTGATATATCATTTCCAGTAAATTAGGAACTAAATTCTTAAGGAGGATTCAAATCGTATTCATTTCCACGACTTTCATCGTAACCAAGAGACTACGACCCCACGAATGTTCCGTTTTTGATTACTACTGGGCCAAATTTCTCCAAACAAATAGTAGCTATAGCCTTTCTACTATATTTACAAAAGAAATTATGATGGAAAATCATTCATGATACCCACTCGACGCATGCACTCCATGCTCATAGTTCTTGCTCAAACCACATGTACAACTTCTTGGTAATTAATGGGCATGATAATAACCATGGGTGGAACACTGACAGCATCTCAATGATGGAGACTATGCGTATGCATATTTCCATCTGATCTGCCATTGTAGTTGGCCACACTTTTATGTCACATGGGCACATCAATTTGTAGGTCCGTCTACACAGACCGTTATTCGGCACAGACCGTTATTCTGTCCGAAGCTGAAACCGCAGTCACGTGTCGGCAATTTTTTTTTTAATCAAAACAACAGTGTATAGAGAACTAAGTGAACCAAATGGCGCTGGAAGATAGTCCAAGGCAGGCTACAAAAAGGTGGGGGAAGCCCCTAATGGAAACCACAAACAACATGTGCACTAAAGGTTTCTCTGCTCCATGGAGATGACATGTGCAATCCCTGGTGGAAGAGTCAAAGTGTGGGAGAAGATCAGTTCTTCTAGAGAAGCCAAGGCTAAAGAAGCTAGAGCTCGTGCCACACTGTTAGCCTCTTTTGGGATCAAGGAGAAGCTGGAGGAAGTAGGGGTCAGAGATAGGATCTGTCTAAATTTATACATAATCTTCCAGGATGTGGATGAGCTCCCTGAGAGTAGCTGAATAATAGAGCTGGATGTGGACTCAATGACATTGATTTGCAAGTTTGTAGCCTTGCATAGTAGAAGGGAGGATAGGAGAATATCAATCTCGGGCAAGGAAGTGTTACCAATAGTTGAGATCTTTGTCAAAGCAAGAAGGACTTGGCCATCATCTCCTCTGATAATGCCACCTCCCGCAACTACATTTGTGGCACCAACGATACCGCGAATGTTGAGTTTTAGACCTGAGGGTGGGGGATGCCATGAGGTGCTGACACTCGGGGTGGTGATGTTCCTGGTGTTGGGACCCTTAGAGTCGTCCCCAGCTTTCTTGTGGGCTCTCAAACAGATCTGTAAGTTGGAAGACACTTTACCGATGATGTCATAGGTGTTTCTGGTGACCTCGTTGTAGATGATCATGTTTCTTTGTTTCCAAATTTCCCAGAGGATGCTACCGAAGATGAAAGTCCTGCCAATATCCGTTAGCTACGTGTCGGCATTTGATTGGTAGATTTTTTCAGTCCGACGGTAGTAGGCTGAGATGTTTTTCTCTGACAAATCAAATGTCGACACGTGACATCTCGATTCGGTTTGCAATTGGAATTTTCCGTTCTGGCAAGACTTTTTCAATTTGTAGACCCCAATATGGAAAAAAGAAAAGAAAAAAGAAGAGGAGATTGCTTAATGCTTATTGTTATAGGAATTAAAAAGGGGCCATAGGTTCTTGAAAGAAAAATCAATTACTTTGTCCTTTCTATGGAGATAATAAATTAAAATTTATGTCAAATTTTATTTTCTTTGTTCGGTAAAACAAGAAAAATATTTTAAAAAGGCAATTTGATTTTTCTTCATAGGTGCAGGAAAAGGAAAAATATCAATATTCTAATTATTGTTTTTATATTTTAAAATAAAAATAACATGTTTGAGATCTCCTAAATTTTAGTAATAAATGCAGAAAAAAGAGAAGAAATTTCTTTTTAATCTTATGGGTTCTGAGTGAAACCATCTTTCCTCCTAAATTTTTTTCTCTATAGGAAAATAGTTTCCAAATTATTGCCTACCAAACAAAAGAAAGAAAGAATTTTCATTTCCTGATTTCTTAAATCCGTGAACCAATCATGACCTAATTGCCGATCTTACTGTAGCTTCTTTTATTCTCAAAGCTCAAAGTATGTTACGAAACTTCCATTGTACAACATTTAAACTTTCTCCAATTGAAAATTTGCCACCAATGCACCTTTGTACAAGAGTATTGTAAGGATCTGAGCACGCATAACAATGGTTGATGTTAATTATTAAACCAAACTACCAATGGTATGTTGATTCAAATGGGTGGAAATGGACATGCTTTCAAATTCGGGTCCAATTCAGATGAAACTGGGTTTGGTTGGTTGGAGTTAGAACCAACCTGAGGTTGATACATGCCCATAACCATTAATAGACAACAAAGACTTTTGCTCCATAAAAGACCCAAATGGTCACGCGAGTATAAAACTTCGTTTTTTCGATATGCAGTTTAAGCTCTTGCAAACCATAAAGTGTCTTCCAAGTTTTCCTATACTATAAAGAGTCTCGACTTGCAACCATGACACCAGAGAGAAGGAATCACATTCCCACTAGCAAACGAAAAGGAGAACAATTTTCATTCCTGGTTAAAGCCCCCTGCTAACAAGTTAATTTCATCATATTTCTGTACCTTCTGAAACTTGTTCTTTGATTCTTGAAACTCCACACAATTCAATGTATAGCCTCACTTAACAGGAAGCATTCATCATGTGGGAATGCATCATCATCTGATATAGAACAATAATTCAGGTCACCCATGACTATGAGAAACTTATTTTTTTTTCCAAAATTTTATTGGGTACTAGAGAAGACTAGCAATCACAGAGCATTCCTGATAGATGGGTACTTGGTACAGAAGGTTTTGGAATGAGACTAGGATAGGCCTAGGACTTTCCCTGTGGCCATGTCGATATCAATATCGAAGAAGCATGGCCTCGTTGGAAGGCCGGGCATGGTGCTCATGGTTCCGACAAGAGGATAAATGAATCCAGCACCGATGCTGGCTCTGACGTCTCTAATCGGTAGTAGGAATCCGGAGGGAGCGCCCTTTTGGGAGGGGACATGGGAGAACGAGTATTGGGTCTTCGCCATGCAGATTGGTAGACCTGAGAATCCCTGCCTGCTGTACATCTCAATCTGCTTCTCAGCCTACAAAAAGCGATAACAATATTATTGACCAAGAGGAAAACAATAAGGACACATATACGGGTAAGGACGTGATACATAGGAGGGATACGGTAACTTTTAAATAGTTGCAATAGTAGTTATACCTATGTTGCATGAGTACGGACAGGACACAATACGGATACTGACACCATTTTCCTGTGTCTGTGCAGATAATTCCAATACTATATAACTAGGGGTAGGTGCACAAAGAGAGCAGTGAGGAAACAAGCCTCTATAGCCATTTCTAAATGGTAGTGCAATTCGTAAAACCATAAAATAGTTGTCATATTTTGAAGGTCTTAGGCTCAAATCTTAGAACTAACACTAAAGCTATTAAAAAAGGGGGTCCGCTTCTCGAGTTTCTGTTGTAACTATATTATGAGCGCCCCCCATCCGCCACCGACTAAAATTTCTGAGTCTGCTCCTACTAACAAAATGTAAGTACCAAATATTAGCCCAACTTTAGACTGCCATTAACTCTCCAAGTCAGTATCAAATGCCTTGTTAGAGTTAACTATTAATGTGCTCATCGATAACAGTTAATATTGCAGAGCCAATAAAGGTTAGGGTAAATTTGGTACGGCCCCTCTACTTCCTGGCCCTACGGTGGAGGCCCCTTCCCAACTATTAATTACTTCCAACCCTTATTTCCAAGTACAGCCAAGTACCTTCCACTTTATTCATTAGTATATAGGATATTAGTAAAATTTTGGATTGAAGGGACGAATCTACCTCTCTAAATGAGGCAAGGCAAGTGTGGGAACAAAGTCAGCAGCGATAATAATGTCAGCTGCTACTGTGCTCATTTTCTTTGAGCGGAAAAAATGCCAGCAGTGGCTGACATGTGTGCCCCCCGGGCCTACCTTATTAATTGTTTCTCCACGATTTTTGCGTCGAACTTCGTTTTCGACGCGTTTTGCGCCCAGTCTTGAAATTTCTTCAACTTTATCTTGATGTGATTTATTTTCACATTCACTTCAATCAAATTTTACTCTAACCTTGTTTCGTGTGTCGTTTGCACCACCGGGCTCCGATCAAGACGTACTTTGTGTCTACGAACTCCTCTCAGACTGATAAGTCCGTATGCGACCTCCGTTTCGCAATCAGACATCGTCTAAAATTTCTGGACCATTTTATCCTTGGTACTTTTTAGGTGCTAACAACGTTACTCTGATATTTTTTAAAACCTCTCCCAGTTAATACTGTATGTCCTCTAAATCATAATAGATCATCATTAGCATTGAGAGCATAGCAGCCAAGAGGCTCTCTTGGTACTTGTACAGTTTATCACATATAACGTAGCAATATCACAAGTTAAATATTAATATCATAGGTCATGTATCAATGTCACAAGTTAGGTACCAATATCACAGGTTATATGAAAATGTTACATATCATATATATTATCACAAATCCGTAACCAAAGTCACACGTGAAGAATAGAAATCACAAATTACATACCAAGGTCACAAGTCAGATACGACAATCACAAGTTATATGAATGTCACAAGTTACATATATATGTCGCATATTATCCTTATATGAACAAATAATAGTAATATGTAACAAGTTTGAGATTAATGCCTCGTTCACATGTTACCCTTATGCGTAATCAAGGTTCGCAGTATCGATATCGCAATTGGTATCGAATCCTTCCTAAGTATCGTAATCAACACTATCGGCGGTTTCGAATCGGAGAATCAAATTTTTTTTTTTATTGGAAAGCAAATAATTATTAATAAATAATTAAAATTTTAGAAAAATATTTTATACATTTAGGCATAATTTTAAGTATTTTCTATGTTGTTTTTTAGTAATTTTAAAACTGAATGAAATACTAATCACCCTTGTTGGTGGAAAAGAAGACCCTCAATGTCAGTATTGGAATCGGCTGGTATCAGATCAAGACATGCCATATCAGATCAATACTGCAAATTCTGTGTGTAACAAATAAGAGTAACATGTAATAAGTTAACAGTAAATATCACATATTACTGTTATACATCAAGGTTGCGAAAAGCGCTAGACGCTAGTCGGGCGGATACCCGCTGCCTAGCGCCTAGCCCGCCTAGACTGCCTAGACGGTTCAAAAGATATTAAAAAATTTCAAAAAAAAAAAAAAACTAATACAAATTGCATAAAAAGTCCATAAAATCTCATAACATGCATAATCGGACGTGAGGGGCTAGCCGGGGGCCTAGGCGGGCATCAGGCGGACACCAGCCGCCTAGCGCCTAGCGGACGCCTTTTAGAACAGTGTTATACGTTAACAAAAAATTCAGTTAAATGTGTCTTCTTGGATAAGGCTTCTCTTTAGGCCTCCAGTAGACAACCGGTTTCCGAGTTCCCTTATCCATGACAGAGACTAGCGGAAGATTCTATGCATCAAAGATCTCCCCCCTTTATTATAAAGGGTATGCAGATGATTTGGTTACAGATAGCTGTCACATATTAACCCTTATATATAACAAGTAACAATAATGTGTAATATCAGATAATTTGATATAATATAGACTTCAAAATATGTAACAAAAAGCATTAATTTGTTACGGATTACTATGTAACAAATTACACAATCGTTTACTTTCATCTCTAACACCCATAAAATTATATACTATTTATTTATGTATTTTAAACTATAAAAATATATTAAATTAATTTTTGATATAATTATGATTTTATTGTGTATTTTTCTACATTTTTTTATATTATATATTAATTTAATTTCTGAAGTAATTATGATTTTATTTTGTATTTTTCTAATTTTTTGATATATTTTCTAAGAGATTGTTAAAATCAAGATTATTCTAAGAGATTAGTTTCTATTAACTTAATTTTATACTACACAAATTATACTTTACGTAGGATTAATATTAGAATAATTATTATGTTTAAATTATCTTTATTTGTATATTTTTTCTCAATTTTATTTTTCACAGTTGACGTAACTTGTGATATATAACTCTAGTACGTAACATCTGCAGGTCCGCGGGGGAGGGAGCTTCCATAAGTAAGTGCACTTAATGTACTTTATACAGCCAGGGGTAATTTGGTAATTTATACACGTGTAAGAAAAATTGGAGGAAAATGGAGACGGTGGACTTGTAATTTTGGGGAAGTTTTTGGTTGTTTTGGAAAGTGTAGTCTTTCTCCTTTAAAAAAAGAGGAGCCACTAGAGCTGAAACCCGTATCCCAGTTGATAGGGATATGATAAAGTAAATAAGTTTAAGTTTGGGGTATTTAATAGGTCAATTAATTGCCAAACTTGTAACCATTTAGTAGAGGGGCAGGGAGATGTGAACAAAGGGAAGACTTTAGGCTTTTAATAATTAATAGGTGAATTAGTGTCCATTGTACACGTGAAGGTGAATTCAAAAAAGAAGAAGGGCATTGATGTCTTTTACTATCTATGTACAAAATGGAGGATAATATCGTTGCATCTCTACTTTTCATAAAGAGGCTTGAAAACGACTCAAAATGAGCCGTATAAGCCGTATGTATATCCTCACATAATTAATTTTAAAAAAAACATTGTTTAACTACCTAATATTATCTAACTATAATCAAACACCACTAACTCATGTGGTTAATGTGGGAGGCATTCTCCTTGACTAGGTGGGTTCGATTCCACGGGGCAGCATTATCAATAACAAATTCTAATTTAAATTTTTTTTCAACAATGTTTTTTTTCGTGCGTGCAATGCGTGCACATTACAAGTTTGTAAATAAGGATTGACAAGAAAATAAAAGTTGGAAAGGGGCCTCCGACATAGCGCCCGGAAGTGGAGGGGGGCATAACAAATTTCTGCTAAAGGTTAATTTCACTAGAGGGCAAAAAATATCAACTAAGGCAAAATTGAAGAAAATTGATAGAACGTTATAAGCTTTTAGATGTTTAGTGCGATATCTCAAGTATTTGGGTCAAGGGAAGATAGGTGTAGAAGGTAGTCGCCGTATTGCTTTAAGTTCAAGTCTAAAACCAGATTGTCACTATAGAAATTAGGAGAGATCACAAAATTGGGGAAAGAATATATGCCTGTTCAGAGTACTCCACACCACTTGCACCATACGACCTAGCTATTGCCTCTATCTTCTCCTTAATGCTGATGTCCAGAGGATATAGAAATCTCATTGGCAGGGTGTGGCCCTCACATGCCTTTTGAACTGCAATTCCAAGATCAACCTGCAAATGTGGCAATTAATCAAGATGAGACATCTGCAATAACTCAACAAAAATTGGATTAGTCATGGCCTGGATAAAATATCAGGCATACGCTATAGTAATGCTATTGTCTAATTCAAGGATTCACCAACAAAAGCATAGTGCAAGTGATAAATAAACCTTATAAAAGTTTTCTTAAAGCTAAGATAAGAAAATTAATGGCTATACCGACCGCTCCTTTTCCACCATGAGCATGGTGACTGCAAACAACTGCATCAAAAGCACCGGCTGCAAAAGCTGCATTTTTCACTGCATTCATCTCAGCCTCGGAATCTGTCGCAAACTTATTAATGGCAACAACCACATTCACCCCATAAGCCTTTGTGTTCTCTATATGCCGAGCCAGATTCACACACCCGGCCTCCACGAGACCAACGTTCTCTGTCAAATAGGCATGATCTAGTGGCCTCCCAGCCACCACCTCAGGCCCACCGCCATGCATCTTAAGAGCTCTAATTGTTGCAACAATAATAGCACACTGAGGCACCAAACCACTGTTCCTACATTTTATGTTCATGAACTTCTCTGTCCCAATATCTGCACCAAATCCTGCTTCAGTGACAACAAAACCACCTGGCCCAACCAACTTAAGGGCAATTTTATCTGCTACTATTGAAGAATTTCCATGAGCAATATTGGCGAAAGGTCCAGCATGGACAAGAACTGGAGTTCCTTCAAGAGTCTGCATTAAGGTAGGATTAATGGCATCTTTCATTAGGACAGTGAGAGCTCCTCCAATGCCAAGATCATCTGCAGTTATGGGTTCTCCTGCTTTGCTATTTCCTATGACCATCCTTCCAAGCCTCTCCCTCATATCGGAGAGGGAAGTGGTGAGCGCTAATACTGCCATGATCTCACTAGCAACAGAGATATCGAAGCCAGTTTCTCGAACCATACCTTTCTCATCAGGGCCTTGGCCAACTGTGATTTTCCTTAGGAAGCGATCATTGACGTCCATGACTCGTCGCCAAGTGACAGACTCAGGATCGATGTCAAGCCTAGCAAATCTCTTGATCTCATCAGGTGTGAGATCATCGGGATTAGTTTTTGAGATGCCAAGTTTCTTGAGACGGCGAAACATAACATCAGCAAAGGTCCGCTTCCCTTCTTTGTTAACTGGACAGAGGCGGTTGAAAAGTGCTTTGTCTGACTGGGAAGATTCGTGGAAGATTCGGGTGTCGATGGCTGCAGCTAGAAGGTTGTTGGAGGCAGTGATAGCATGGATATCACCAGTTAGATGGAGATTGAACTCATCCATTGGGATTACTTGGCTGTAGCCACCACCAGCAGCACCTCCTTTGATTCCAAAAGTTGGGCCTTGAGATGGTTGCCGAAGACAAGTGACAACCTAAGGAAAGAAGGTACAGTTAATCAACTCATACTTGCCTACTTGGTAATCTAGTTAAGAGACAACTAAGTATTGCACTGATTCTAGAGATAACAAATAAGTATTATAATGATTCAAATGAATAGTCAAGACTCTATTCTATCATTTATTAAAGTTTGTATTCAGTAATTTCATGGCAGAAAAAGTACAACTAATATCAAGTGGTCAAGCAACGTCACTAGTTCAATTTGTGGATCCAGCATTTCTACCACTCATTTATATTGATTGGAAAATTATTGTGCTAAGTCCTCCTAAATTGATTACAAAGAAGAAGATAAAGAGCAATTAAAAACATATGTAGGCCATAGAATAATGATTCTAAATCCTTTCTCCCCTCAATTTCTCCAAAAAGTAGGGGCACCCTAGTGCCTATATGATCTTCACTCCATCCATTTCTTAGAAATTAAACAACCAAATTATCATGATTTATTCAGTTCTAAAAAAATATTCAAGCACAACCACGATGATAATGAACACTGTTATAGATATTGGATATATCAGATTGTAATTTGAAACCCTAACTAAGATATGTCAGTCTCTCTCTCTCTCTCTCTCTCTCTCTCTCTCTCTCTCTATATATATATATATATATATATATATATATATATATATATATATATAGTTTAGAGAGAAATTGGCCGATATACCATTGAAATATGAATTTTAAAAAATATCAGAAAATTATATTTATTGGGATAAAAATGCAACATAATTAACAAGGGCACAAATGTACCAATTAGGAGTTATCAGTTTGACATGGCTCTTGTACCATCCACTACATCACCAGGAAGTACAAATTAACCTTTGTACAAAAATTGGCCAAACCAAGAAATAACAAAATATGCCAATTCGTTCTAAATACTGGAAGGAACCATTCTTAACTTACAGCCTCTTCACATGGTTTCTGGCCGAGTATCCAACTTGTCTCCTTATAGTCTAAGTGATAATTCATGGGGATTAAAAGGGAATGGATTGCTTTGCCTAATGTGTCACTAGCTATAAGATAGATGGTTACTATTTCCAGCCCATCATTGCCTCCATGACAATATCCAATCCCTGCTGTAGCTTTAATTCTGAAGTTGTACATAATCTCTGATATTTATGTACAGCAATAAGTTATAACATCATAGTAGTCTAGATTTTGATCTCTAAAGTGCATCAATTGGTTTCTATATGCTCAATTATGTTTCCAACTTAACAATGTTCAATGTAGCCCAGTAACTTTAATAGAAAATCCAGAGATAACCAAATTCATAATAGCTGGGAAAATGTCTTCTTCAAAGTAAATAACTGTGATATTCATTCATAGGATTCTCGATGATGAAAGCATCAGAGATGTTAATGTACTATAGGTTGGATTGGTTAGTGGGGAAGGGGCAGAGGTACACAAGAGGCTTTTACCAAGTTTTGGAGAAGAATTACATAGCATATTCTAAATGCAAGTAAATGATAACTTTACCAAATACTTCTAAGTCTACAAGTAAACCAGATCAACGTAAACTTGTATAGAATTCTTATTTAACTAATAGAAAAATCTTCACTCGAAAATGTAGAAGCCACTGATGGTGCAACCATTTTACCAAGGTAACATTTCAAATCTGAAAGAAATCAAACCCAAATAACCCATATCTAGAGAATAGAAATCCACAGCAAATCAACTAGTCCCTATTATTCACAATAGAGATAGTTTACATGTGTCACCATATTCCATAATAAAGCAAGCCCATGTGAAAGAGTTTAAAGGACACCAAAGTTCATCCAAAACAAAATCGAAAATCCCTATATATTAATGAATCTTCTTCCTTAAAGAGAACAATGGAAGGGTAATAATAGTCCAAAAAGGTACATTTCATGGAAATCTCCCACAACTCTGCATATGAATCAAACCCATTATACACATGTTATAGAATACTGAATAAATAAATAAAATCTCCTAATACCAACAATTATGACACAGAACCAAATTCTTCTCTTTACTCAGATCACTAATTTCCATATAGAGATGTGTCAGAGAGACTAATCTAATTCCCTATAGCAAATTGTATCACCTAACCGATTTGTCTATACTCTTTGTAGTTTAAGGGAAATTGGAGGGTGCTTCTAAATTTAGAGAAAGGTACATCTACCTATCTGCCAACTAGCCCTCTCGTGCTCATAGGTATATTTGCTAGGCTCTTGGCACTAAAGTAGAGGTTGATGTATCTTGTATGAAACTTTCCTATGCTCAATAGCAATCATATCCTGATGTGGGATTCCAAATACCTGTGGCCAATATCCCGTGTTGCTAAATCTCTCTTTCCTCTCAGTGCAGCCCATCATGCATGTGATACGTACAATTTCTCCTAGCCAATATCTCATGCAGCCTCCCCTATTTGCATTGAGTGCACCCAATAGTACAAGATATTTGTTCCAAGGATATGAAAAGGCTTGGATGATGACGATGATGATCATGGCGATGATTTGTTTTGCAATAAAGCAGCATCCACTATTGGAGTATTATAAATAAATAAATAAATATCCAATAAAGCAACGTCCACAATTATACTAACATAAAATTTACAACCCTAACCAGAACCAGGACAGCCCAGGACAAGCCAAACATGCCCGCGGGCTTGGGAACCCCTATTCTTAGGGCAACCCCCCTGGTGGGCCAACAAGTAGAGAGTTTTGCCTGGGCCTCCTGCCAACAAAAATCAGTGTTGACAAAAACCAGCGACAAATAAAAGCCAGCAGCAGAAGTCAGGTCTCTCTCTAAGAGTTTTCTAGTGTTTGCTCTGTGCTCACTAAAAGTCAGGACAGGAGCCCCAACGCAACTTCCTTCCACTTCTTCATTGAGGTTCGTGACTGATTTCCAAGCGAAGTTTTGTGTTTTTTATTAGTGCCCATTGCCAATTTGACCAAGTTGTGCAATAAAAATCGGAACTTTGTGCTTGGTTTCAAGTAAAGCTTGTGTTTTTATGAGTAACCATTACTTTAATAAAGTTGTGCAGTAAAAATCGAAACTTTGTGGTTGATTTCAAGTAAAGTTTGTGTTTTATGAGTACCCATTCCTAATTTGATCAAATTGGGAAGTAAAAAATCAAAAGTTTGTGGTTGATTTGATTTCAAGTAGGAAAGTCAAATATATGCTTTAGATATTGCTATTTGCTAGCTTCAGTTCCTATAGACTATATATATTTGTAGAAATTCATCTTTCCAGTAGGAAAGTCATAAACCTAGGATTTTTCTAATCATAGTAAGATCATACTCGCTCATTTCTGTACAAGGAGATCGGGAGCGCTAATGTGGTAACAAGAGCCTTCAGAAATTGTCCAAGAATAGTCTGCAACTGAAAACTGTTAAACTGTTTACAGTCTTATGCCATCCATGGCCATTGACATAGATGGACTTTTTGGTAATAAGTGTACCAGAATAGATGGACTTTTTGGTAGTTTTTTGTTAGTAGCTATATATATATATATATATATATATATATATATATTGTTAGTTTTTTGTTGTTGCTATATGCAACTTTTTGGTAGTAAATGGGTTGTGTTACTCGGTGAAATGTACGAGTGTACTCACCTAAGATCTATGAACTGTGTCAAGGGACAACCAAAATTAGCTCAGGCTAGGGCAACATAACCCCCCCCCCCCCCCCCCCGGCCGGCTCTGACTGGAATTTTGGAGTTTCGGCACTGTGACAACGGTGAATATAGCATGGTATCATATCAAGCCACAATCAAACTCTTCTATGGCACCATTTAAGTAGATTTTATAAATAAAATAAATTTTATACCGCCGGCTCTTAGAGCATCAATAGTAAGGCTCATCCCAATTTCTAGATTCTAGATTCAGAATGTAGGATTTCATTTTGTAGAATAGTAAGGCTCAATTGGAGTTCCGTGATGGTCCCAACCCACCCACATGAGCTATAGCTTGGACCTCATAATTTCTACATTCAGAATGTAGGAACTCATTTTGTAGAATAGTAAGGCTCAATTTGGAGTCCAAATTTCTAGATTCTAGATTTCTCATTATTTTTTTACCACATTAATATTTGACCACACAACTTTTGGGACCAAATGTTATTTTATCATTTTCTACTATTCCCGTATAGACGTCCAAATTTCTAGATTCTAGATTTCTCATTAGTTTTTTACCACATTAATATTTGACCACACAACTTTTGGGACCAAATGTTATTTTATCATTTTCTACTATTCCCGTACAGACCCAGCCCATTCTAGATTTTACTTTTTTGTTATAAATTTTGGTCTCAAGATGCATTTTTGAGCTCCACCTAGGGTCTCTTTGGTTCGCGGAAAGGAAAGGAAATCAATTTCTTACTTTTTTTTTCCTTTGGAAAATTGTAATTTTCATCGATTTTCCTTTTCGGTGTTTGGAAATGCAAAGGAAATTGGGAGAAAAAATAAATACTTAAAGGTGGGAAAGTAAATACTTGGTTGGGTGGAGGGAACCACTTTCTCCCCCTTTTTTTCCATTGGAAATCACCTTCCTTATCTCCTACATTCCTTTGGCATCCAAATATAGGAAAGGAATTTGACTTTCCTTTCCCAATGGCATAATTCCGCGAACCAAAGGATATCAACCCGAAATGACAGCATAATATCAGATCTATTGAACTCTTGGCATCTTCCTCAAGAAAGCCCCAGAACTCCGAAACAACGCAAAAAAAAACAACAACAACAACAACAACCAATTAGTGAATTAGATCTGATCGGGAAAGCATCTTCACCTTCTTATCAAGGAAAGCTCCGAGGGCCTGGCAGAGGCCGACGGTGGTGGTGCTCTTCCCTTCGCCGAGCGGCGTCGGGGTGATCCCTCCCACCACCACGTAGTACCCATCCTCTCTCCCCTCGAGCTCGTCCAGAGCCGACAACAGCACCTAAAAATGAAGGAAAAAAAAAGCATTCGAATCTCACCATTAGAAGAAGAATAGAAGAAAATCGAGGTTTTTTTTTCTTTTTCTTGACCGACCTTGGCCTTGTACTTCCCGTAGAGATCGTAGTGCTCGGCGCCGACGCCGAGGTCGGCGGCGACGGCGGAGATGTGGAGCGGCTGGACGGAGTTGGCGATGTCGATGTCGGCGGGGACGGGTGACGTCACCTCGAGCTTCCGAGTGGTTTTGGAAGAAGCCATTGCTAGGAGAGGGAGGAGTAGTGGAGATCTCGCTTTTAGCTGCCTAAATTGAAAATTCGACAGATCTCTGTATATTATTATATGATGACGATGACACGGAGACAAAGGAGAGGATGGACCATAAGTGGTGGGAGTGAGTGACATTTTGTAGCCGTTGGATTGAGATTGGAAGAGGTAGATTTGGGAATTGGTTAATTTTTTTTTCTCTCCTCCAAAACTTCAAATTTTAGGGCAATTTTAGGGACTTTTGGTTGCCCGTAAATAAATAGAATTCTCTCGCAACAAAAGCTATTGTAACCGTAGGTAGTGTTTCACTTTGAAGCAACAAAAGCTGTTTGTAACTGTAAATGGTGTTTGTAGCTGCCAAATGTTATTGCGGAATAATCGTTGTAATTTTTGTTACACCACATGTATTAAAATTGGTGCAAGTGGTGCAACGAATGTTTCAATAGTTGTATTTTATATCCAGCCAAATAATTTTTAGTACGTTGAATATTTTATAAATTATTAATACTAGTCACATTTACGTAAATTGCACATAATTATAATAATAATAATAATAATAATAATAATAATTATTATTATTATTATTATTATTATTATTATTATTATTATTATTATTATTATTATTATATATATATATATATATATATATATATATATATATATATTAATTAGGATTTTTTTTATAGTTATTTTTATAATTTTTATATATGTAGTTTAAATATAATTCAAAGTGGTGTTCAAAGCAACAAAAGTTGTTAGTAACTGTAAGTGGTGTTTGCGGCTGTCAAATGTCATTGCGGAATAATCGTTATAATTTTCGTTACACAACGTATACTGAAATTGGTGTAAGTGGTGCAACGAATGTTCCAGTAGTTGTATTTTATATGCAGCCAAATAATTCCTTAGTACGGTAAATAGTTTATAAACTATTTATATTAGCAAACTGATATAGTATATTATCTATATAATTATTAAAAAAAAGTTTAAAAATAGCTCAAAATGACGTACCTAGTTAAAAAAATTTAAAAAAATTCTAACTAACAGCCTAATTATATAATATTAATTAATTATATACACATATGTTATAACAAATTTTATTTAAATATATTCAATCGTATCTGTATCAAATAATAACTTAAATTATTTTTCAATAGTAGCAGATTTTTTTACGTTCAATGTACGTGTCCGTGACGGGTTATAATTAGTAACTAAATACATTAAACTTTTGATATCTCAATTTTCAGTCATTTTAGGACTATAACCACTTACAAATAAAAAAAGTTGATGGTATTTATTTAAAATTAGTCTTTTATCCTTTTTTTTTTTTCCAGTGCTGTGCTCAGTTTAGAAGAAAGAAGAAGAAATGATTCTGTCCACTAGAGTGTAGAGTATGACTTATTTTAAATTAGTTAAATGATTGTCCAATGATACCTGAAGTCATTTTAAAATTTTCATAACAGTGATTTGCTAATAAAAATACTATAAACTAGGTTGTAAAAATGTAATAGTTTGAAGTATTTAAATGCAAAATGGCATTAAGAAATTTAGATATAGAGTAATCTGTATGAAATACCTTTACTAATTTCTTTTAGAATTTGTTAACTTGAATTTTATTTTTATTTTAGAAGATAAAGGAAGAAATGATGATGATGTTTTTTTGTTTATTTAATTGTCTTAGATTGTTCAAATATCAAATGGGAACCGAGGGTTGACACATTGTAATAATTCCATACAACCAAAAAGTTTATAGCAGCAATTTGTTAATAAAGGCAATATCCGGAGTAATTATCTGCAAAAAAAATTATGAAGGTATTTAATTGCAAATAACCATACATAAATAAATCCTGTTTGAGAAATTTTATTGACGGTATGATAATAAAAACATTTGGGACTTCCAAAATATCATTGCAATTCCTAAAATCACGCAATTGTGGAAAATTTTATCCCTTTATATGAAAAAAAAATATCTTTCTTTTTTTAATGAAAGATAGTCAAGATTCATATCGTTTCATTTACGAGAAGAAAATAAAAATAAAGTACATCAAAAGTCCTTCTCTTATGCATCTACATGTCCTTGATAAAGGCACAACCATAAGTGTAAAGGAAAAAAAAAAATATGTGCCAGTGTCACCGTACATCTTTTATGTCAACCATTAGATTGTATGAAAATTTGTGCATGCACATATCTCCATACAATCTATAGATTGAAAAAAAAGAAGAAGAAGAGTGATATAATGAGACCGGCACATAGAATATTTTTTTGTAAAAGAACATAATTTTGACGTGTATATTCGTTAAAGTTTTGAACAATCCTTATTATATTTGTTATGTCCCCTGTCAATAACTATAAAATACTTTCAAAATAAAATAGAACATCAAAATAGACAACTATATAGGTAGTGTGTCACCATCAACTTTGGATAGCTTTGGCCCTCCCCATATACTTGGGCTATTTGATTTTATCCTCCTGTTAGATTATGTATATTGATATTACCTCCATGTTAGATCAAAAGTTGAGAATACTTCCTTGAAAGTGTCGTTAGAAGTTTTGAAAGTGTCGTTAATGAATTTTTTACGACATTTTCAGGAGGGTATTCTTAACTTTTGATATAACAGGAAGGTAATTTCAATATACTACTCTAGGAATTTCATAGCCATTACCATAAAAGAGTTAGTATTAGCCAAAATATTATCCAAAATAACAGTCTAGCCGCGATTTGATTATTATATTACAAAATAAAAAAATAAATAAAGTTTATATATATCAAATTAGCACATGAGCTGCAAAGAAAATATATTAGGGTGCAAAACCATGGTTTGTCGTAACACTAGAAAGAAAATAAAATGTGTCACATCATTAATTTTTCTAATTTTTTTATAAGTTACGATGTTTCAGAAAACACCTTTTGAAATCAAGAGTTATACATTTTCAAATTAAAAGTTGTCCCTTTTGACAAAAAAAAAAAAAAAATTGGTAATACCTTTTGATGGATAGAGGTATATACCTGTAAATAGATATTTTGGGTCCTATTCTCACCGAGAAATTTTGTCTCATACATTAGCATGTGACTCCATCAACACAGACTCATATTTGATAGAGAAGAGAAGATCTTTGATTTCTACTATTTTATTAAATCTAAAAACTAAGAACGGAAGTATGTTACTATTTCTTCCGCATTAAATATCTAACACAAAAAAGTGATGTTCATCACTATCCTTCTTTATCAATTCATTCATCATCCTTGTTAGCTAATACAACACTTGTAAACATATGAACCCTGTCAATAGTTTTAGATAATTTGTAAAATCAGTTTATTTGAAATGTATTTTCTATTCGGTTGAGTGGTAACAAGGAAATCGATAGTTTAGTCTCATATAGAAAATGGAAACAGGAGATATAGATAATTTAGATTGGTATAGATCTTAATAAGAGATTTTTCTAAGGTATATATGCTCAGTCCAGTATCATATGTCATAGATCAAATCCGATTCTAATCGAAGCATAAAAATAGATTTTAATATCCAAAAAAAAAGGTAAATATGATTTCGATTCTTCTAAATCTATAAACATGAACCCGATTCCTATCCAAATTTTCATGTTTATCAGGAGACAATTAGCAGTCCATGTAGCACTGTCGATTTTAAAAGCCAACATGCTTTTAGACAAGAACCAAAATTGAGTAGTTAGAGGAACCAAAAACATAAACACACATCTCAACTATTATAATACAACTAAGAAAAGGTTCAAAAATGATGTGATAAAAGTTCAAGAAAGATAGAAAAGAATATATTGTATATTTTAGAAATTTAAAATTTTATGTTAAAAATTTGAGAAAATGACAAACAATGCTCAATCGAATTCTATTGTTTTCGACCTTATCCGGACTGGAAACAAAACGGATTTGGCCAATAGACTGATATGTCGACAGAAACGTTAAATTAATACAGAAATGGACATTTAGTTCCTTGTATTTACACTAGAAATAGAGTCCAGTCCCAAATAGAACATATGTGAATAATTTTGTAGACCTTAGTTTTTATTGATTTTCTTTCTATTTTTTTAGCAATTGCACACAATATTATTTCTCTTCCTCCTCTCAGCAGATCCGATTCATATTGATTTTCACTTTCCATTTCTTTAAAGCCTTGTTGTTCTAAAATTATCCTCCGGTCAGGATAATTTTAGCTCCATGTACTTCTAATTAATTTTAGAACATCAATTATAATAATCTTAATTAATTTAAACCAATTTTCATCTTTGTACAATTTTTCAATTGTTGGACGCTTTTATGCAAAAGCGCACTGAGGTGTCCACACCATTGGACAATACATGAAGAAACTCATTTTTTCCTTCATTATTTGGTCATGAGAATTTTCTCCATAATTTTTGTAGTGTGTAGCAATCACCATCACCCCCATCTAATCCTAGTCTTGCATTTTAAACAATGCAAATCCTAGCCCTCCAAATATCTCCATGTGAGACCAAAGTCCAATTCCAAAGAAGGGTTGACCGGCCCAATCTCCTAGGTCAACCACAAAACCCTACTTTCTACGTGTATAAATATACAATTTTTATTCATTTCTTTTCCTTTTCTATTTCAAACCAAATACTACCATCATCCCCATCCATCTCCTGTGCATCCCCTTCCCCGCCGGAGCCCACGTCGGAGACCCGCCGGACTCTCCTCGACTTTGCCACGCCACGCCACGCCACGCCGGACCCGACCTTCTCCTCCGCTCCTCGACCTCCTCCGCCAGCAGCATCTCCTCCCCGACTTATTCTCCTTCCCGGCCATCGATCATCCCCGAGTACTGCTCCCATCATCGTCCCCGACATCCCTCGACTGCAACCACCATCTCTTCCCTGACCTCCTCCTCTTCCCGACCGCCTGCACGACCCCTCATCTCCGGTGTCACCATCCACCTCGCCAACCCCGTTCTCCTTCTCCGATCTCCTCCACCACCATTAACACCACTGCCATTAACACCCCGACTCGATCACCTCCTCCTCCTCCCGTTCCCGTTTCCCTCGTCGTCCCCTGACCGCCGAGCAGCAGCCCATCACCGCTGCCAAGTCCTCCTCCCCTTCGCCTGAAACGAGCACCATCACCGAGCACCGCCCTCTTCTCTCCTCCCTGTTCTCTCCTTCCCCCGCCGAGTCCTCCCCGAGCAGTCGACCCACTGGACCAATCTCCACCTTCTTCCTCCTCTTCTCTGGCCTGTCCTCCCCCTCCGTCGACTTCAGCCCGTCGACGACTACACCCCGCTGCTCGCCGCCAGTACCACCAACTTGATACCCTCAACTATCCAAATTGTTTTTAATATTGAAATTATTAAATGGGCTTAATTACAACTTGATACCCTCAACTATCCAAATTGTTCAACTTGACTTCCTCAACTTTGATACTCTCAACTATCCAAAATTTATGATTGTACAAAGATTTCGAATAATCTCCTATTAGGACAGTGCAATTCGTACACGACTCTTCTCGTAGACTGGTAACTCTAATCAGGGCCGGCCCTGGCCCAGGACGGAAATGACGACCGCTCAGGGCCCCATGGGCCAGGAGGACCAAAAAAAAAAATTTAATATATAAATATTTTTTTACCGAAAATAGAACTAGTATTTACCATGGACCCTTCTTATCACAAAGCAATTGTTGTGTAATGGTTATTACATTAGACTTGCACACGGGATTCCTAGTTCAATTCAAATCTTTGTGGATGTACATTTTTTATTTTACTTTGGTTTCATTTTTTTTTTTTTTTATATTATATATGGAACCTCATTTTGAAAGTCCGTCTCAGGTTCCCATGAGCTCAGGGCCGGCGCTGACTCTAAGTCTTTTCATTATTGTTGTTATTCTGGTACAGAAAAGAAGAAGTGATTTTATACAACCGAAGCCAACAAGGAAATAATACAATCATAAATTTGTGTACATGATTTTGAAGATCTTAGCCATCTAAAATTAACAATGTATTTACATGACAAACAAGATTAGGTAATTGTGGCTTGTCCTGTCTTCTTTATATAAAGATTTAGCCAGACGGCTCCCCTCCCTCTCCCTCTCCCTCTCCCTGTTGTAGGTCAGACTCGCACTCTAAAGGAGAGTCATAGAGCGCGGCCAGCATGCGGCCGAGACTCATAGATCGAATGTTCCGAAAGCTCACCGATCTCGCCGGCGCCGCCACACCTCGTTCGGAGAAGATGTTGGATGATTTGGAGAGGATGAAGTAAACCAAGGTTTGGACCGCCAAGAAGACCCCGAGCTTCCACACAATTACTACTCCGTCCGCCTCCACGGCCAGCTCCATCAAGGTTTCTTGAAAGGAACGTGAGGATATGATCATGATGTTGAATGAAACAGTACTATTGACACAAATTGCAAGTCATCAGTAGTTAGAGCCTTCTTTTATATATGTAGCCATGCATAATGACGCCACACTCTTTGTGATTGTCACGTAACCATGTATTAATTGTTACTTGTACATCATGGTTTGCTTCTTGTAAGAGCATAAGGAACTTCCTCCTTTTTGCTAATGGGAAAGTTGGAAAAGAAAGAAGAAGAAGAAGAGCTAAAGTTTGTAAAAAGAAGCCTCCAAAATATGGACTGAAAGTAACTGATTGATTTGTAGTCCAGCTTGTGTGACATGCCAGGAGATTATCCGTTATGAAGTATCTCTATCAATTATATGTCCTAAAACCTTATCGAGAATAATTTTAGAAGATGGTTTTGTTTCAAATTATTCCTCTTTCTATGTGGCATCTGACGTAGTATGTTAAGTAGCTAGCATCAGGGGCGGAACCATGACTCGCGTTGGACAAAATTAAGTCGAGCACCTAAATAAATTTTTAAAAAAAATTCATATCATTAAAGCGAAAACAAAGCCAAGTTTACTAATGTTCTTTCAAGAGGAACTTCAAAATTGTTCTAAAAAACAGAAACCATAATAAGTATGTAACCAATATATATTCTATAGATAAGAAAGAACCTGAATTAAACAATAATTCTATTTTTTTTTTTTTATCAAATTCGGGAGGTGGGGGGAAGACAGGGTCTTCTTTGGCCTTAAGGTAGCTATGTCTCTGACTAGCAATCATCTAACATGGCAGCTGTGATGACAAATTTTAACTAAAAAAATTAATCACCCAAATTTTTTTTTATATTAACCGTAACATCAGCTGCCACTGCTACCGCCAATACGGAAGAATAATTTATAGGGACACCTTCTAGGAATTAATAGCATTGTTCTTTCGTAAAGGCAAAAGTTGTCTCAAGAAACTCTTAACCAAGTTTGGGTCACCAACAAAAATTCTCATACTCCAGATGACACGCAACTCCACACCTACAAGATTACCACAGAAGAACAAGAAAACAACAATTGAGGTGTCCCTATAAATTAGTGTCAACAGGTCAGGAACCTCAGTCGAACCTCGACGATTGGAAAGAATACCTATTTTACCTCTGAAATCTTTCTTTTGGATTCAGATTTTTTGTTCGGTACCTTTTGAGTTGCCGACCGATAAAATTTTTCCTCCCCACTAAAAGCCGACTACCTCAGAGTTACCCTCATATCCAATCGTTGCCTTCTTGTATCTGACTTAAAGTTGCTCTCGAAGTTTTTCAGCCCAGTAATTAGGACATGTATTCGAATCGCTCTCGGTAAAAACTTGAGGAGAACTCAAACGTCCGTCGGATATTCCAAGTAGAGAACGGAACACTCGACAAACGTGATATCAAAAAATTACCAACATGTGTCACGACCCGCACCCAGATGAATCGGGCACCGGTTCGCGAGTACGTCCAGCCTACGCCGCAGCGTCGGCAGTAGTACGTTGTCTAGATCATATTCACAGGTAATTTAAAATCTAGCTCATTCACAGTAAATAAATAGACAAGGATAATAACAGGAAATAGGAATGCTAAGATTTCATAAGGCAAATTGTGACAAACAAATCCACAGTTTATTACAGAACCAGAAGATAAATCGGGGACAAACCCGATTACTATGCTGAAAGAAAATACTAGCTAACTGGCTAACTACTCCTCAACAGTAGTCTCCTGAGTAGGAACCGGCTCCTCAAAAGTATCATCTGCTACGTCATATGGACCATAAAAGGTGGGGGCATAGTCCTCATCATCGCCTAATATCAACGGATCCAGTCAGAAAAGGAGCAAAGTACCAATACACAACAAAGCTTAAACTAAATATTTATGACAAGTAGTGAAAACTGACTAAGCATCACGATAAGAATATGCATAATAAGTAGTAAAATTAACTAAGGTTAAGCACTAAAAATCAGGAATATAAGTAAAACAGGATTATAATGAGACAAGAAAATGGAACTGCAACAAGACAACAGGAACCACGTGTGTGTGAAATTGTGTATTTAGAATACATAGTTGGCATGTAGGGGGTTATAAGGCTAATAAGGCCGTCATAGAAGGCTAGCAGTCAGGAATAATCGAGTATAAAGCTGATGGTACAGTCGCGTACCAACAGCTAGCAGTCAGGACAGGGGGAAGGGTAAACTACATGCCTCCTAGTATTCTCCCTCCCGACACGAAAAGCGAAACATGAAATCCAAATTCTAACACTAAGTGTAATCATCCAATGGTGCTAGTAGAGCAAGAAACTAATTATCATAATATAAAGAATAAACTTGAAGTGCAGGTACTTGCCTGATGTTTGGATTCCCAACTACGGTTCTGTTCTCGGGAAATTTCCAAAAATGTCTTCAGATGCTGAAATAAATATTACCATCATGCTCAGAAGATATCAAATAGCTAAAAACGCCTGTCCTTGAGTCCAATTTGGAGACAAGGACAAAAAAGACAATTTTGGGTCAAAACGGGGTCCACATGTGGGCCCTGCTTTGCACCGAAAAATGTGTCAGGGTCAAAGGTCTCCAAAATTCACTAAACTTAGTGTCAACAGGTCAGGAACGATGATACGAACCCAACGGAACTTCCAGAATTGGATTCCGATGAGCCGATCACAAAATCGCCCGTCGAGTGGGGCCTGTGGGGCCCACGACACGCGATTTCGTCAACGTTCTCAGAATCGAACCAAACTTGGGTCACAGGACCAGCGTATCGCTACGAGTCCGATGGCGCAAGTTTCGTTTCGATCCGACGTGTGTACACAAAGTTTAGGGCTCGATTCAGAAAAGTCGAATACGGGGCGTTGTTTTTCCTGTTTTTGGATCGCGGTTCGCGATCGCCACAGGACGCGATGCCCCGAGCGGTTTGCCCGGGCACCGAGGGGGTCATGCAGGCTACGCGTTGCAATTGACGGAATCAGAAACGGGATTACGAGCAGAAAGTTACGAGTACCTGAACAGGACTCCAACACCCAAAAAATCGTGTCCGACACGTGTCCGACACAAGGAACTAGGGTTTTAGGGTTCAGGGGGTTCTCAGGCGGAGCTCCGGCGGCTCGGCGGCTGGGGAGGCCGGCCGGAGGGAGCTGGGGGCAGCGCTGCACGGCGGGGGACGCTCGGCCGGAGGCGGCGGCGCACCGGAACGGCGGCTCGATGAGGGGCGACTGCTCGGGGAGGCATGGCGGAGGAGGAAGACAGGGCGGCCGGGGGGTCTGGGGAGTCGGAGACGGAGCCGAGGGGGCGAGGCGCCTGGAGGCGAGGCTGTGGCAGAGCGGGGCTGGGCACGGCGAGGCTGGGAGGAAGGAGGAGGAGCTGGATCAGGCGGCGCCGGAGCTAGGGTGGCCGGATTAGGGTTCAGGGGAGCTTGGGGGAAAATGGGGGAGGAGATGGGGTTTTTATAGGGGGACGGCGCCGTGGGTGGCCGGGTGAGGCGGAGGGAGAGTCGGGGTCGTGGCGCGGGACGCGGGCGGGTCAGGCGCGGGCTCCGGCTACGTGGCCGGAGCCGCCGGCGGAGAAATCGGGGGAGACGTGGGGGAGAGAACGGGTCTCCGGGTCGCGTCGGCGGGTTCGGGTCGCGAGTTGTACCCGGATCCGACCCGCAGCCAAGGGTTGGGCTGGGCCGGCTTGGTTTGGGCTGGGTCGGGTTTAATTTTAGGATTAATAATAAATAATCAAATAAATAAATGAATAAATAAATAATTAATTAAATATAATAGTTTTTTAGGTGTTTTAAACTAGGTCCGGGGCCCAATAAATTCCAGAAAAAATTACCCTAAGTCCAGTTTTTCATTCTACACCATAAAATATTATTTTCATAATATTTTAATATTATTTTATTATCAATTAAAAATTATTTAATAATTAAAATCCTGATTTTAATTACAGAAAATTCCCAGAAAAATCCAGAAAATTGTGAAAAATCCAAGTTTTAAAATTTTTGAAAAATCAGGGGTTTACAGGGCAGTATCTTGTCCTATAGCTTACTATCATTTTATGGCCACAATTTCATGACCACAACATCCCAAACGTGCTCTTCGAAGAGAAGCCAATGTTCAAGGCGAATATTATTATTGTATATGACTTATGTTCAACTACGGATGTTGTCCGATGATCCTAAAAACTCGCGAGGAATTAATCGAAATACTAATATACGAGACTCGCAAGAACAAAGAGTATCAGGGAGGTATACGTAAGCCAGACGAAACACATTGACGTGAGGTATCACAAGATACATGAGTGGTGAAATAAGGAAATTGATCTCTTGAAGATCGAAAATAAGATGGATGGCAGACATGCTAACAAAGGTGATTACTATGGAGAAGTTCAATTCCGCTTTGACTTCTATTCAAGTTTTCAAGTTTTAGGAAAAATATTGGTCTCAGCTGGACGGTCGTGTCAATTTCACAATTTTGGATAAATACTGTATTAGAGGTAGTTTCTCGGTTATAGGCAAAGACCGATGGTCTTACTTAGTCTTGGACAAGACAATGATGATGATTAGTTTCTCAATTCTAGCTAAAGACTACGCAGGTAAATTGCTAATATACCACAATTCGTGAAATTTTTCCAGCAAGTATTTATGTGGAAAAAAAAAATTTTGTCCCAACTAATATCGCCAGTATACTAGTAGTATACCAACGATATAGTCGATCTTCAGTTGAGCCAAATTTGGGTTTGGAACGAGGTCGTTCAAGTCCAACGACTATGATTGTCTCCAGATTAGGTAGGTGTTTATAAACTAAAGACTTAATTTTTTAGGGAGAGAGAGAGAGAGAGAGAGAGATCGTCAAGATGGGTGGTTGTACAATTTTCAAGAAGCATGAGAAGGAAATTGGAAGAGTTTTTTAGTTTGATTCGAAGAAGACCATATTCGAGGATATTTGTATCGGTTTGTCTTCGTGTTCTCGTTTTTGTTAAACCATATATTTCTCCATTGTAATATGATGTTATTCCTTGAGATGTTGTCGTAATCCGATTTAGAACGGTGGAAAAAGTTGAGGGAGTCGGTATATTTTTTTTATTCTATTAGTGGAGTTTTATCGAATTGGACTCGAAACGTTACGTATTTTTTCTCTTAGAAGTTCCCACCTATAATATCTTTGTGTTTGTGATTGTTGTCTTTTGTTTTATGTGCTAGTTTGTAGGGTTCTACGTTCCAACTAATTAGTCCTCATAGGTTTTTTTTCCTGTGTTCTGTGCTCCGTTCCCAACAAGTTGTCGTCAATAGGTTCGTTGAATATGCCTGCAATGATGTTAGTGCAACGGTTCTGTATGGAACAAAGACAAAATATCATAAAGAAGTAAACATATAAATTCACTGTGCTGAAAACATCTTTATGTCAGAACATTGAAAACTTTAAATCTTGACGTTTGTTTGGATGATCCGAACCAAGTTGATATGAAACTTATTTTTTGTTGTTGATATTTTTATGATGGCTTATCAAATTTGAAACTATGTTCATCCATTTTAACTGGATAGAAAATATAAACAGTGATAAACATACAGGGAAAGAAAAGAAATAATGATCTCACTTCTTGAAAGAACAAGGAAAGAAAAATCAGTTATCCATCATATCATTCCTGATCACATTGAGAGAAAAATATGTCAATGAGAACTTGAATTGAAATAACTGAAGAATAATTTTTAGAAAAATTTTGACTTATCTTCCAAATTTTTTATCATATTTAAGGGTGTTTTCCACTCCCTGCCACCGCCCTCCTCCCCTAGGCTCACCTATTAGAAATATTATCGTTTTCTTATTGAAAAATTTCTGAATACAAAAATAAAATTAGACAGATGTTACTGGCCTATGGGGAAGTCGTGCACGAAGCACTGCCCTAAGAGTTGATTCGGGATCTGTGTGCAGACGTTCCCGAAGCTCCTAGTGGTAAAACTCCCGCACTACCGGTATCTCGTCGCCGCACACGACTTGGAGAGAACGACCAGGACTTAGCTCTGCCCAGAGCTTGGAGACGATGAAGATTGAACAGAATGTTGGCAACAAAAGTTTGGAGGAACGATTTTTTTTTTTCTCTTGATCTTTTACAAAGAAAACCAGGCAATTATATAATACTAATATGTAACGGTCTGAATTAATTTTCCTATTAATTCAGCCGTTACACAGGAGAAAGAGAGAATGAACCTGGACACAAAATAATATAACAGTTCAAAACAATTTGTAACGGAAAAATTAATTTTCCCACGTTCAGAAAATTAAATGAAAAAATTAAGAGGAGCAAAAAGAATTTTAGGGTCCCAGCCCGAAGAGGAAATCGAATCGGCATTCGGCGTCCGCAGATGTGGGCGCGTACCCGCACCCGTTACGCACGTCGAACTGAACCGAGCCGAGCCGGGCGGCGGCGGCGGCGCCCGCGTGTGGCCCAAGGGGTTCCCCACACAACAACTTAAGATAGCAAAGAAGAGAAACTAATATATGTGCACAAGAAGGGGTTGGCCCATCCGATGTGGGACTAAAGAAAAAGAAGGAGCTTGAGCTTTTGAAAGCAAAGCAAAACCAACAATCCCCCCCAAAAGGTCAAGTTCCGAAACAGAGATAAGAGTGAAGTAAATAGAGAGAGAGAGAGAGAGAGAGAGAGAGAGAGAGAGAGAGCATCTGGGCAGTAAAATACTATGCATAGATGAGATGGACTACAGCCTTGAATCTCACGTAGTGACTATTGCCTTAATCTGAAGAAGTGCTTGATGGACTATGACTTGAATCAGACTTCTTGAACCAGCTTTAGAAAAATAGCACACATAGTAAGCTAGAGGTCCTTGGTCTATCGGGTGGCACTTTTAAATGGCCATGCGCACTTTCCACATTCATGAGAGTTGTCTGGGATCGCCCTGTCCCATAGTCGCGGCCTTCACAACCTCTCATATAGGTAAGTCCTTAATGGTTGGTGATATGAATCAACCCAGCATTACAACTTGGACCTATTAAGAGTTTAACCTCATCCTAACCATATCACACAGGAACACTGTCACCATAGGGATGGGGAGTCATTGTACACATGTACAGCCGCTTGGGCTTTATTTTTATGAGACTTTAATCTCGAGTCAGTATTCCATAAAGTCACCTAAGTTCAGCTTGTTTCAACCCATTGAACCGGCTTCTTGGGATCTCCAGTCAGACTCGGTTGGGTTGCCACTGCTAGTGACTAACTTATGGGCTTAACCCTATCCCCCTCGATGATTCTAGGATCAAAGTCCTAGACAGACCCTTCGTCAAGTGATCTGCAAGATTCTTTTCTGACTTTATATAGTCAAGAACCACATATTTACCTAGTAGGCTTTTTATTGACTTGAAGCGCAGCTGCAGGTGCCTGTTCATCTTAGCATTCACATAATCATGCTTTAGTAGTTCAATAACAGATTTATTATCATAATTTATAGAAATTGCAGGAACAGGACTAAGAGAAACAGGTATATGCATAATAAGATTTTTAAGCCATTCAGCTTCTGTGCAAGTTGTATCTAAAGCTATCATTTCGGAGTCCATTGTACTCCTAGCTATGATAATTTGCTTACAAGAACCCCAGGAGATTGCAGCTCCTCCTAGAGTAAATACATATCCAGTAGTAGATTTTATATCATGTGAGTCGATTACCCAGTTTGCATCTGAATAACCTTCTATGATATCAGGGTGCCTAGTAAAATGAAGTTTGTAATCTAGGGTGCCCTTGAGATATCTAAATACCCTATCCAAGGCAGTCCAATGTGACTGATTTGGGTTACTGGTATATCTACTTAGTCTCCCAATAACAAATACAATATCAGGTCTTGTCCTATTTGTTATATACATAAGGGAGCCTATCATCTGTGAATATTTATGTTGTTCCAAAGGTGATCCTTCATTCTTTTTAGTACAATACTGATGTCATAAGGAGTAAGGACATGTTTCTTATCAAATAACTCAAACATTTTTAGCATTTTTCCAATTGAATGTGCTAAAGATAGAGTATAACCCTCTTTGCCTTTGGTCACTTGCATTCCTAAAATTAAGTTGGCTTCTCCTAGGTCTTTCATATCAAACTGGCTAGATAAATAGTTCTTTGTAATATTTATCAATTCCAGTGATGAACCTAGGATAAGGATGTCATCTACATACAAACATAAAATGACACAACTTTTACAAGTACCTTTAGAGTATATACATTTGTCATACTCATTTGACAAGAAACCATATTCACAAATTACTTTGTCAAATTTATTGTGCCATTGTTTGGGAGCTTGTTTCAAGCCATAGAGGAATTTTACTAGTCTGCAGACTTTCTTTTCTTGACCTTTAGCAATGAAACCTTCAGGTTGGTCCATATAAAGTTCTTCCTCTAGATCTCCATTCAAAAATGCTGTCTTTACATCCATTTGATGGATTAGCATATCATGAATGGATGCTAAGGCCAAGAGAGTTCTAATGGATGTGATCCTAGCTACAGGAGAGTAGGTATCAAAATAATCTAACCCTTTCTTCTGGGTAAAATCCTTAGCAACTAATCTAGCTTTGTATTTCTCTATAGTACCATCGACTCTGAGTTTCTTCTTGAAAATCCACTTACAACCTATTGGTTTATTGCCTAAAGGTAGATCTGTTAGAAACCAAGTGTTATTCTCCATGATGGAGTTGTATTCACTGTTAATGGCTTCTTTCCAGAAGGGAGCATCAGGAGACGACATTGCTTCTTCATAAGTTGAGGGATCACCCTATATCAAAAAAGTGAAGAATCCTTCTCCTAAATTTTTTTCAATCCTATTCCTTTTACTCCGTCTAGGTTCTAAGTCTTGTTCAGATTGTGAGCTTGGTATTTGGACTTGAGAACTAGTAGAGGGTATGGAGGAAGAGATTGAACTTCTATCCTTAAAAGGAAATATATTTTCAAAGTAAACTGCATCTCTTGCTTCTATAATGGTATTGTTAGAGATTTTATTTACTTTTGAGTGAGTCACTAGAAATCTATTGGCATAGCTGTCTAAGGCATATCCTATGAAAACAACGTCTACAGTCTTGGGACCAATCTTCCTCTTTTTAGGTTCGGGAATTCCGACTTTAGCAAGGCATCCCCAAACTCTAAGGTAATTAATCCTAGGAGCTCTACCTTTCCACAGCTCATAGGGAGTCTTATCTTTTGTCTTATTAGGAATCCTATTAAGAATGTAACATACAGTTAAAAGGGCTTCTCCCCACTGGTTTTCAGGAGCACCAGAGCTGAGAAGCATGGCATTCACCATATCTAACAAAGTGCGGTTCTTGCGTTCAGCAACTCCGTTAGACTGAGGTGAATATGAAGCAGTTACCTCATGAATTATTCCATGTTCTTCACAGAAGTTAATCATTTCGTTTAAGGTATATTCTCCACCACGATCAGATCTAAGGATCTTAATCTTCCTTTCTAATTGATTCTCAGCTTCAAATTTGTAGACCTTAAATCTATCTAGAACTTCATCTTTAGTTTTGAGAAGGTAGATATAACAATACTTTGAATAATCATCTATAAACGTAACAAAGTATTTTCTACCGCCTCTAGTCAAAATCATATTTGAGTCACATACATCACTATGGATAAGTTCTAGAAGGTCAGAATTTTTTTCTACAAATTTGAATGGTAATCTAGTGTGTTTGGCTTGAACACAGATTTCACATTTGTGTTTGTCATCTATTGGAGTCTTGGGAATAAGATCTAAAGTCATCATTCTTTTAATAGAACCTAGGTTCACATGACCTAGTCTGCCATGCCAAATATTTGAATATTCTATATTAGAGACAATGAGAGAACAATCAGAAAATTTATTCATTGTGCTTAAAAAGAAAAGACCGTCTTTTACAAAGCCTTTTCCTATAAAGGAGTCATGCTTAGAAAATACTACTTTATTTGCCTCCATTATAATTTTGTATCCTGAGGCTACAAGAAGAGATCCACTAACTAGGTTTCTCCTGACAGACGGCACATGAAGAACATCATGAAGAGTTAAGATTTTTCCTGATGTCATCTTTAGGTCAACTTTTCCTCTTCCAATAATTTGTGCCGTTGAGTCATCTCCTAGGGTCACACCTCCTCCACTTGATTCCTGATAGTTTGAAAAACAGGAGCGATCAAATAAAACGTGAACATTAGCTCCAGAATCCAACCACCAATCATCAGAATGGTAAGAGAGGTTAATAAGGGGTTGAAAGCTTACAGACCTGAAGGAACTCGAAGAACCTTTGTGAAGCATGTTCGCTTCTGGTCTAACTGAGCCATTTCCTTTGTAGGAGGTCTGAACAGCTTCCTTCTTCCTATGGTAGCAGTTGGTGGCCATATGGTTTATTTTACCACACACAAAACAAAATTTCTTCTGATCGTGAGTCTGACTGAAGTTTCTAGGTTTTTGGTTTTGGTGATGATGATTTTGGTGGTTAGGCTGAAATTTTTTCTTCTTCTTAAAGAAATTCTTTTTGGATTTATAAGAAAAATTAGATTTGGGTTTTCCTTGGCCTTCTATAAGGTTTACCTTAGCTTTAGATTCAGTCTTAGGCTTAGACCTCAATCTAATTTGTTCTTCGGTTCTAATTTTCTTTAGGACTTGATTGTAGGTAAGATCTCCTTGTGTATGGATAAGTTCCTTAGAAATATCTGACCAAGAGGGAGGTAGCTTGTCTATTAGGCATGCTATTTTATGCTCACTTGAGAAAGATGTGCCTTTGGCTTGAATATGCCTAAGGTATTCTTGGAATTCATGGAGTTGGTCATTCATTGGCTTGTTATCTACCATGAAATACCTATTAAAGGTTGAAGAATTAAACCTTTCTATTCCGGCATCATCACAACCGTATTCATCTTCCAAGGCTTTCCAAATTTCTTTAGCGCTATTGTATTCAAAAAATATATCATACAAGGATTCAGATAATGCGCTTAGAATTCTATGAAAACAGTGGAAGTCTATTTCTTTAGCGGTTTTTGGTTTCGCGGAGGTGGACACTCCTATGTCAGACTCAGTATCATCATAATCATTTGTGATGGGTGTGGACCCATCAATGGCAGAAAATAAGTCCTAAGGTCGTGAGCCAAAATTTTATTTGACTCTGCCATCTTTTAAAGTATGAGCCATCAAACTTAGCAAGTTTTGCAGTAGAGGATTCCTCCTTACCAGTCATGATTGCAGTCTGAAAAATATAAATTTATTTAATAACAATGTCTAAGATAATAGTTTAGGTGGTCTTTGCTAATTAATCTTAAAATCTTTAGTTTTTCAAGTGTTGATCAACTTAGGTTAGCTGTAGGGCCCGGTTCCCAGCTAGCGGCGGTCCGAAGACTCTTAAGTACCGTGTCGCTTAGGGCTATTTGCACCCGGTTGACAGAAGGACCCTTTCGGCTTGTGCCCGAGTTTGTCTCTACTTTGAAACTTAGATTTAAAGATTTTATTTGCAATTTCCTTTTTACTAAACTATTTTCTTTTGGTCCTAGATTGCTTTCAAAATACTAAGTGATTAAAAATGAAGCAAATTGTATGTTACACTTGAAAGGAATTTTGTGATCAAAATTGCAATTGACAAAATTATCAAATGTGCTAACAATTTTTTAAAATACTTTAAGCAAATTTGCAATTTGACAGTATAGTAAACAACTTGATAAGTACATAATTAACTAAATTTAGGAAATGAAGCAAATTTGTAACAACTGTTTTGAGTTAACGATTATGGTCAAAAGCAAATATTAAATATGGTTATTTGCTATGGTAAATATATTGAATTTTCTAGAATAAAAATTAAGCTACTGCAACTTAATGATATTGGCTATAGTAAGAGTAATTTTCTACAAGTTAAAGCACATTATAGTCAGAAATTTTAAATTTTCAAAATTATCAACTATGTTACAGTAACTATTAACTTGAATTTTGTAGAAAAATTTGCTAGAGTAACTATTAACAAATTTGTAGAAGTAACTATTAAAAAAAATGCTAGAGTAACTGTTAAAAAATTGCTAGAAGACCAATTGCTACAGTACCAAATTTGTAGAAGACAATTTGCTACAGTAACAAATTTGTAGAAAACAAATTGCTACAGTATTTAACAAATTGCTACAGTAGCAAATTGCTAGGAGAATTTGCTTAAACAAACAGTAACTATTTAACAGTAACTCTTTAAACAAACAGTAACAAATAGTTAGAAAACTCAATTCTAACAAATGAATCAACTCTTAGATTGTTAGAAATATTGTCGTTTTCTTATTGAAAATTTTCTAAATACAAAAATAAAATTAGACAGATGTTACCGGCATATGGGAAAGTCGTGCACGAAGCACTGCCCTAAGAGTTAATTCGGGATCTGTGTACAGACGTTCCCGAAGCTCCTAGTGGTAAAACTCCCGCACTACCGGTATCTCGTCGCCGCACACGACTTGGAGAGAACGACCAGGACTTAGCTCTATCCAGAGCTTGGAGACGATAAAGATTGAACAGAATGTTGGCAGCAAAAGTTTGGAGGAACGAATTTTTTTCTCTTGATCTTTTACAAAGAAAACCAGGCAATTATATAATACTAATATGCAACGGTTTGAATTAATTTTCCTATTAATTCAGCCTTTACACAGGAGAAAGAGAGAATGAAGCTGGACACAAAATAATATAACGGTTCAAAATAATTTGTAACGAAAAAATTAATTTTTCAACGTTCAGAAAATTAAATAAAAAAATTAAGAGGAGCAAAAAGAATTTTAGGGTCCCAGCCCGAACCCGAAGAGGAAATCGAATCGGCATTCGGCGCCCGCAGATGTGGGCGCGTACCCGCATCCGTTACGCGCGCCGAACCGAACCGAACCGAGCCGAGCCGGGCCGGGCGGCGGCGGCGCGCGCGTGTGGCCCAAGGGGTTCCCCACACAACAACTTAAGAGAGCAAAGAAGAGAAACTAATATATGTGCACAAGAAGGGGTTGGCCCATCCGATGTGGGACTAAAGAAAAAGAAGGAGCTTGAGCTTTTGAAAGCAAAGCAAAACCAACATCACCCCCTTCCCCCCCTTCTCCGCCACCGCCTCCCCCCCCCCACCCCTTCCCCTCCCCTCCCCGCCCCGCCACCGTCCCCACTCTTCCGCAGCAGCAGAAGCAATAGTTGTGACGAGCAGCTGCGGAGGCGGCGTGCGCGAGCAGCGGCAACCGGCTCGACGACGCATGCGTGCGAGAAGCGGCTGCTGCTGTTGGCTAGGGAGGCGGTGGGGGGGGGGGAGCAGGGACGGTGGCGGGGAGGAGGGGGGAGCGGCGGCGGCGGCAACCTGCCTGTTGGGAGGGAGGAGAGGAAAAAGACAATAGGAGGGATATTTTGGTCAAAATAATTGACCGTTAATTCCAGACGGATTTCGTGAAAAGTTGAGGATCTTCTACATTATTGAAAAATTGTGAGGTGCAACCTTAAATATGATAAAAAAAAGTAGGAGATAAGTCAAAATTTCTCTAATTTTTATTGTTTATAGCTTACTTTTCAGTATCGGCCGATATCGATCCGACACGGTCGATACCAATACGGCAGCGAGCGGTAAGAGGGCATAGAAACCACTCTGGATCAGGACCGCAACCATTAAATCAAATAAGGACCGGGGTTCCAGACCTTCACCCGAGCATAACTTTGCACTCTAACCATGCGTCGAAAGAATAAATAAAAGGGCAAGCTTAACAGATAAAACCACATTCATTGCACGGCCAAACATGACTACGACTTGCTACAATTAACTAACTAGGATTGTCACATGCCTTAATTACTAAAATACATTTTTAAGAATTTTGCTTCCATCGGCACTGCAGTCAACCCAGATGGCCAAGAGTACGCTTGTCTAGAAAGTTAGTACACATCACAACAAAATATAACTTGTAATCTTAACATAACCATGAACTTGTCAGGTAACCATAAACTTGTTTTGAAATCATAACTTGTCTTGTAAACATAAACTTGTCTTGTAAGTGCCGTAGCATGTGCAAACTCGGTAGGTCATGAAGCCCTTGCCTAGCAGAGTTGTCACATGCCTCATGGGGCCCTTTGGTATCAGGGTAGCCTGTAGAGCAAATATATTTTTTCTCCCAATGATCTATGTAAATTTACCTTGTTAATTATTTCAAATTTTATTACAAATTCTCAAGTCGTGGACAACGAGAACCTTCCTATGAGCTTTTCACAAGTTATCACTGGGCGAACTTATCGTATCCGCGACACACGATACATTGGGCAATGCTCACACATGATTTCCCGATGTTAAATATAGGCTTATTATACGCAAATAATCCACGGTGTCGTGTGGACCATAAACTCGTGTCAATATAAGGAAACACAACATTCAACTATGCTACAATACTAAACCAAGATGGTGAAACGAATAATCAAAGAAAATATCAAAAAGATAGTTGCAACAACTTATGGAGCATTAAGCAGCCAAAAAGATAGCTTATCCATGAAATTGGGGTCAAAAAATAAATTATGGACGTATTTTTGGCTCAAAGATGGGTTCTGGCGTATGTTTGTAAAAAGGGAATGACTTATGTGCGTATTTTAGCTCAAAATAGACTTCTGGCGTATTTTATCTCAAAATGGGATTTTGACGTATTTTAGATCAAAATGGCCTTTTTGCGTATTTTTGTAAAAGGGGGAATGGCTTATGTGTGTATTTTAGCTCAAAATAGGCTTCTGGCATATTTTTGTAGAAGGGGAAGGACTTATGTGCATACTTTAGCTCAAAATGGGTTTATGTGCATATTTTACGCAAGGAAGGAACTTATGCGCAGTTATACATAGAAGGAAGGGTTTCTGCGCAGTTTTATGCCGGGGGTTCTGAACAGTTTTACGCCAGCACTATTCTTCTTCCTCAACCGACATAAAAAATTTAAAAACTTGTTTTGGGCCCAAAAAACTCAATTTCAACTCGAAATTCGACGTTTCAAAAGCCAAAATTGAATAAAATTTAATTCCCCACAATATGAGAACATTAGTTTTCAGAAATACTAAATTTTAAGAGATGAAACCCATAAAATTTGGTAAAATCCTAACTTTAAAACTCAAATCTACTCATCGAAACCAAAAACACCAAGAACTAAAATGGAAGATAACATCAAGTAGAATGTTTTTCATCAAACACATTTTTATTTAACGTATATATGCAAAAATCCAAAATCTATGGCTTCACTATTGAGCAATATGTACTTGCCTGGAGTCGCTTCTTAGCCTCTCTCTCTCTCTCTCTCTCATGGTCCAAGTAATCACAACCACCTCTTTTAGGGTTTGAGGGTTAAGGTTCTGTTTTTCTTCATCTGAATTTGTTGCATTAGAATCTTTGGAAGATACATCAGAACTAGATATGCTCAAATTCTGATAGGACCATATATCCTTTCACCTGCATCGAGCAAAATGTCTTGTTATTTCTGATAGGTTAAGCAAGAAACAATTTGGTGGAGTAGTGTGGTTATGCTAAACATGCAATGAAGAAAGTAACCTTGAATTCGTAAAGGTGACGCCATCAAATTCTGCCCATCTTTACCCCCCCTGATTTTATTCTCGGTACAGGTGATACTTTTCCTCTGGGCTGTGCATTTGATGAGTCCATAGTTCATTACCACAATCTTCAAATCTAAACATAAAAGCTTACTGAAGATGCTGAGTAGTATCTATTTAAAGTTACAGGTAATTCAAGACAACAATGTCATCTGCATGCAATAGAAATTGTCGTTTCCTCGGTTTCTAGTGTGATTTGATGTATCCATGTAGTGTCAGATATGCTGGGCATTTACTGAACCAATGTGGCCTTTCTTCCTGATCAAATTGCCAATCTTTTCCTTTTAAGTATCAAATAATTAAATTCTTGTGATTAATTGTTGATTTCTCTAAAATTCATGATTTTTGTTGGCTTCTAAAATTTCACATCAAGAAATTAGACATGGCATGTTGTTGATATGGTATGTTGGGTGTCATATTTAAGTATAGTATAAGCACATGGGAATATCCTGAGGACATATTTGGGATGCCAGAATATGTCACAGGATATTCCATTATGAGATTATTGTCATAATGATTGAAATCATTGTGTTAATGACTGTAAGGCTATATAATGCCAATGAGACAATCAATAAAATCATCAACTAATTCAACATGGTATCAGAGCCAAGTTTCCACAAACCCTAGCCGTCACCAAGCTTCCACAAACCCATAGGAGGATTTCCTAGATCTCCTCCACCGAACTCTTTCACGCCCCTCCCTCCTTTTTTTCCCTCCTCTCCTCTTCTCCGCCCTTCGCAGGCCGCCCTTCGCTGTTGCTGCCTCGTTCCGCTACTGCTGCGGCTACTACTGCTGCTGCGACTGCTGCGACTACTGCTGCTGCGACGGCGGTTGTGACATGCGTGTTGCCGCCTCCTCCGCACCAGCACGAGGCAGCGCCTAATAGGGATGTCTAGATCTGAAAAAGGGGGGACATGTTCGGATTTAGGAGCGGACGACGAGGACAAGCGTGAGTCGCGAAGCGGACGTGACGTGACTGGATAGATGACGCATCGATGGAGGAGATCATCAAGAAGCTAGATTATGCAGAGGTGGCAACGTTGATGAAGTTGTTGACGATGTCGGCTGGTGAGAACACGACACGAACGTCGCCGGAGTTGAAGCTTCCCTCCATCGATCTGAAATTAGATGGACCAGTCACCTATCTGAGTTGGTCACGACGGGTGAGAAGAACCCTCGCAGGAAAAAACATGGAGGGGTTCCTGACGGGCGAGACGACAGAGCCGGACGAGGGCTCGACAGGACGCGATGAGTGGAAGTCCACTCATATGGTGATCTACATCTGGCTTCTCAACTCCTTAGTCCATTCTATTGCCGCCACAGTAGACGGTATTGAGATGGTGAAAGATGTGTGGGAGAAGTTGAGAAGGACCTATGATGGTGTGGGGAACAACTTACGGGTCTTCCAGATAAAGGGGGAGATTGATGACACCGTACAGGGAGAGAAGACGGTGCAGGAGTATGCCACGGAGTTGGAGCGTCTGTGGTTGGATTATGATCACTCCTCAGATCGGGCGAGCTGTTGGGACCCTAAGTGTAAGGAGAGACAGGTGTGTCTGCAGGAGAGGACGATGAAGTTCCTCAAAGGGCTGACTGCAGCTTTCGCACAGAGGACGGCCCTACTTCTAGCCCAACCAAAGATCCCTAGCCTTAAGGAGGCTATCTCAGCCATGATCCAGGAGGAGACACGCATCAGGCTGCAAGCCGGGACAGGTGGTCCCCCTGAAGCAAAGTCAGCACTAGCGATCACCAGCTCAGGTAACACAGGATCTAAGGGAGAGCCCTGGCAGCATAACCGGCAGTGCTACAACTGTGGAAAGATGGGTCATCATCGGTATGCTTGTACCAAACCACCTAGGGAGGGAGATTCAGGTGGTGGACGAGGACCGTTCGGCGGACGAGGATATAATGGAGGACGTGGTCGTGGTCGAGGGGATAGACGAGGCGGCCGAGGAGGTTATCGGGCAAACCTCCTGATATCAGAAGGGAACGGAGAAGCTGATGGCACCTTTACTGTGGAGGACCAGGCACTGGGAGACATGAGGAGTAGAACAGAGGAGGCGTCCACCTCATTCTTTGTTAGGGGCAACGCTGCCATGTATGCCCATCCATCAGAAGGTACTGACGAATCACTTGCCCTTGCGTCTATCTCTTCCCTTAAATCATCAGACTGGATTATCGACTCGGGAGCATCTCGGCATGTGACGGAGAATGCTAGTGAGTTTTCTTCCTACACTCACCTAGCATCAGCAGACAGCATTCAGACAGCTGATGGCACTTTCCAGCCAATGGTCGGTAAGGGTACTGTTAATTGTACAGGTTCAGTAAGATTATCCAATGTTTTACATGCTCCATCCTTTCCAGTCAGTCTCTTGTCCATTAGTTCTATAATCCTCCAACTTAAATGCATTGTTTCTTTTGATATTCCTAAGGTGACCTTCCAGGAGAAAGGGACAGGACGAAGACTTGGGACTGGCACTTGGCATGAGGGACTGTGGTACCTAGATCGAGAATGACTGGACTCAGCATTGGTATCTATGGCAGAGAAGGCTGGCATGGAAGGACTGCAGCAGAGGACTGAGGATACCTTGATACTCCATCATCGGAGGATGGGACATTCTTCCTTTGATACTCTAAGTAAGTTGTATCCAGAGATTTATGCAAAAACAAATAAAGAGAAATTAGTATGTGATGCGTGCGAGTTAGGAAAACTTACTAGGAGCTCATATGTTGGCACGGGTCATAGGAGCACTTTTGCTTTTGAGGTAGTACATTCTGATGTCTGGGGTCCATGTGCTACTAACACTATGAATGGTTATAAGTACTTTATTTCTTTCATTGAGTGTGCCTCTCGTGTTACCTGGTTATATTTGATGAAAAATAAGAGTGATGTACCTGCTTGTTTTTGGGATTTCCATAAGCATGTCCAGACTCAGTACAAAGCAGTTGTGAAGGTACTGAGGTCTGACAATGGAACAGAGTATACCAACAGGACGCTTGCAGAATACTTGTCAGCACACGGAATACAGCATCAGACCACCTGTGCATACACACCAGCACAAAATGGAGTTGCAGAAAGGAAAAACAGACACCTTCTGGAGGTCGCAAGAAGTATGATGATCGACATGAATGTCCCACAGAGTCTGTGGGGGCATGCAGTGTTGACAGCAGCTCAACTCATCAACAGGATGCCCTCGAAGGTCCTCGGATGGAAGTCCCCATGTGAGGTATTGCAAGGCAATAATAGTGGGATACTCCCACTGAAGGTATTTGGGTGTGTGTGTTTTGTGAAGGACAACAGGCCATCAGTTGGGAAACTTGACCCTAGAGCGGTCAAATGCATCTTCGTAGGCTACTCGGCGACCCAAAAGGGGTATGTGTGCTGGAGTCCAGTAGAGAAGAAGAAGTTTGTCAGTATGGATGTCCACTTTCGGGAGCATGAGCCATACTACCGCCAGGACGGAACTTCACACAACACGCCTAATACTGCCAGTATTAGGCGAGAGGGGGAGATGGAGAACTTGGTGGTAACCGATTTAGAAGTTTGGCATGGAGGCACGGAGAAGGGACAAGAAGGTGAAGGTGTTAGGCCTACGGCTCAGGGAGAATTACTTACCTACAGCAGGAGAGAGAAGCAAACTGCAGGACCAGTACCGACAGTGCCAGTGCCAAGTCCCTTGCCTGCGTTCTTCCCAACTCCTGAGGCACCGACACCAACCCTCCTTCAGGTGATACCCCCTCCTTCACAAGATATCATTCCTCCTCCTACTACTCCTCCCACACCACTATCTGTACGGAGGACCACTCGCAACAATGCAGGAAATCCTCCAAACAGATATGGTTGGGATATTGCTCAGTTTGTTTCTTATGACCATATCCCTTCTTCTCATGGAGCATTTATAGCATCTTTGGATAGTATTACTGTACCTAACAATTGGCAGGTTGCCAAGAACGATCCAAAGTGGAAAGCGACAATGCACGAGGAGTTGGAAGCTCTGGAGAAGAACCACACTTGGGAGCTTGTGAGACTGCCAGAGGGGAAGAGAGCAGTTGGATGCAAGTGGGTCTTTACCGTGAAGCAGAACCCAGATGGACAGGTTGATCGCTACAAACCTCGACTAGTAGCCAAAGGATACAGTCAGACGTACGGCATCGACTATGACGAGACCTTTGCACCAGTTGCAAAGATGAGCACTGTCAGGACTCTGATTTCTCTGGCAGCGAATGGTGGATGGAAGCTACACCAACTGGATGTGAAGAATGCGTTTCTTCATGGAGATCTAGTGGAGGAGGTGTACATGGAGATACCACCAGGATTTGGCACCAATCAGACAGTAGGCAAGGTCTGCAGGTTGAAGAAGTCCCTCTATGGACTGAAGCAGTCTCCTCGAGCTTGGTTTGACAGATTCAGAAGGGCGATGATAGGGATGGGATATCAGCAGATCAATGCTGATCATACTATGTTCTTCCGTCGGAGTGGAGGCCACATCACCATGCTTGCGGTGTATGTGGATGATATGATTATCACAGGAGATGATGAGCAAGAGATCGCCCAACTCAAAGGAAAGCTTGGCAAGGAATTCGAGGTGAAGGATCTCGGCCTTCTTCGGTACTTCCTTGGGATTGAGATTGCTCGAGAAGCAGAGGGGATTGTTCTCTCTCAAAGGAAGTATGCACTGGACCTTCTCACAGAAACTGGGATGTTGGGGTGCAAACCTGCAGCGACACCAATAGATCAGAGGTTCAAGATTGATGTTGAGGCTGGAGAACCAGTTGATCGGGACAGATACCAGAGACTGGTTGGCAAGTTGATCTATTTGAGCCACACACGTCCTGATATCTGCTTTGCAGTAAGTGTGGTGAGCCGCTACATGCATGACCCACGGAAGGGTCATATGGATGCAGTGTACCAGATTCTGAGGTACTTGAAAGGTGCTCCCGGGAAGGGACTAATATTCAGGAAGAACAATCACGTGAGCATCGAGGGCTACTGTGATTCTGACTGGGTTAGTTGTGCTGATGATAGGAGGTCTACCTCGGGATATTGCATATTTGTAGGAGGTAACTTGGTCTCCTGGAGGAGTAAGAAGCAGTCTGTGGTGGCCAGATCGACAGCTGAAGCAGAGTACAGAGCTATGGCCTTGGGAGTTGCAGAGCTGCTATGGTTGAAGAATATGCTGGTGGAGCTGAAGCTGGATCAAGGAGCCAAGATGAAGCTGTGGTGTGACAATCAGTCAGCTATTAGTATCGCCAACAATCCAGTACAACATGACAGGACCAAACACATCGAGATTGATAGATTCTTCATCAAAGAGAAGTTGGATAGAGGATTACTGGAGCTTGGCCATGTTCCAACCAGGGATCAAGTAGCAGATGGACTAACCAAAGGACTCGCCTCAGTGAGCATGATTAGAGGATGTGACAAGATGGGCTTAGTGAATATCTTTCACCCATCTTGAGGGGGAGTGTTGATATGGTATGTTGGGTGTCATATTTAAGTATAGTATAAGCACATGGGAATATCCTGAGGACATATTTGGGATGCCAGAATATGTCACAGGATATTCCATTATGAGATTATTGTCATAATGATTGAAATCATTGTATTAATGACTGTAAGGCTATATAATGCCAATGCGAAAATCAATAAAATCATCAACTAATTTCAACACATGTTATCTTCATTTGCATCCGAATTTTATGCTCTGAATCATAATACCAACTTTAGTCATTTACTAAGCCCATGGACTAGTATACCATCTTTACTATACCAACTTTATTCATTTATTCCCTTGTATTGACGTTACGGTCCTTTTCTCAAGAGACCGTGAAGAGTAGTCGAAGAACCAAAATTTGCCATTAGAAGTGGAAGAAAGTTGCAAAATGAGAGAGAATTGAACAATTTGGAAAATTAGTGTTTATTAGAATATTGAAGAAGAAGAAGACATTCAATCAGAGAAAAGAAAAAGTAGATCTGGAAAATGAGAATTACAAATTGACTGCCTATCCTCTCCTTCTTTGGACTATTCATAGCCATACCCCAACATAGGTGCCAGGTCATCAAATTGTAACTGACTTGGGTGAGCGAGGTGGCATAACCGGATGTGGCAGTGGTGACATGAAGGAGATTATTAACAGTTGCATTAAACTGTGATACCGAGATTAGTAGCACTGAAAGCCATATACTCTGCTCCTCTATGCTTCTAAGCTCTGATACTGGCTATTACCTGCTACTGAGCTCTGATATGCTTCTAATGCATTTATGGCTGATATTGATGATGCCTTATGCACTGGATCTTGCATTCTGATACGAATTATTGAGTATCTGCTTCAAAGAGACTGGCCTAACTGAACAGGAGATGGAATTATGCTATTGCCTCCTACACTCCATACCGAGCCACTGATTGTTCTACTTGTGCTACGTTCCTCTAGGCTCTATACTGAGCTACTGACCCAAATAGGTTCTTAACAAATGACATATTGTCTCTAACCAATTTCTTTCTTACTCTTTGTTAACTTCAGTAGAAAACCTATTTAAATGAATATATATGATTCTTTTAAGATTTTTTTTTTTACTTTGGACTAAAAGTCTTTTTATCCGGAACATCTATAAAGCTAATTTCAATTTATTTTTAATCGGTTCTTTTGCTAAAATTTCATATCTATTATCTAATCTAGTAGTAAGTAGTCATATGTGGTTATAGGCAGTTATATACTCTAATAATGAACTCTACCTTTTATGATGGTATCTAATACAATATTATATGTTCGCAATTCTTGTTATTGTGAGCTAGAATCATCACTCTCTGGTTTGGACTGCGTGTTTCATCCTCGGGCTTTAAAAATAATTTGTGTTTGTTTTCATCAAAATACATTATCTTGTTTTATCAGATTACAATGCTTTTGATGTTCCCTTCAGGAGTCGCTTTTTATGTTCCCTTCAGGAGTCGTGTTGTATTTATGGTGATAGTCCTCTTAGATTTTCTGTAAGCATTTGTTTTTGTTTTTCAATTTGTCCACTTTATCCTCCAATTTTGGAGCAAGTCAGTTTGAAATTTCTTTGTACAATGTCGATGTCTTTTTCACATTTGACAATTGACATTTTTTTGCATAATTTTGCCTGATCATGCTTATGATATCACTGATTGACAGGATCGTGCAGATGATTTTCTTTCTTTCTTTCTTTCTTTCTTTCTTTTCTGCACACAGGTTCACTTTACATTTGACAATTGACATTTTTTTGCATAATTTTTGCCTGATCATGCTTATGATATCACTGATCATGCTTATTACAGATTGTGTATGTTTGTAAGAAGGACAAGTTCTAAGTATTGAGAACTGCATGTACTGTACAGACTCTTGGCATCAGATCTGTACTCATGTGGATCAAAGAAACTTGAAAGAGAGAATTTGATGCTTTCACTCTTTATATCACCTACCAGTACTATCCCACGTAACAGTACTAAGTAGCAACTCCATAATATATAGAAATTGTGCAGTTGATGATGATGATGAACCTTTATTCCCTGATGAATTCCTTCTTTCTTTCGTTTTCTACTGCAGCTTCCTCCCGTGTGGACTGAACAGTTTGCTTCTGGCGTTCAGGCATCTCTCTCTCTCTCTCCCTTTATTTCTCTTTACATTTTGTTCTTTACTTCGATTAAAATTTGTTAACTCAAGTTAATCATGCCTTTATTCTTTTTCTTTTTTTCTTTTATTTGATTATCTACATTTCTTTTAAGGTTTTTTACTTTGGCCAATTATTCTGTTGTGCTGGTTTACATTTTTGCAGTTTCTCACATTTATTGATTTCACAGCATTACATGCTGAAGAAGACAATTGGAGCTCCTGCCTACATCGAATGCAGTTTAAAGACACAGCAGGTATGATGTTCTCTTTTTTCATTCTCACTGCATATAGTGTTGCACCAATGTTCCTCTAGAGAGGGTCGTATCCGTGTCCTATACGTATGATGTTATAGTTTCAAAAGGTGCAAACTTTCATTAATACATTTCATTTGATGTTTTCAGCAGCGGTTGTAGCAAGTACAATCACAATATGCACCATCAAGAACGGGTAACCAGAAAATCTATCTTTAAACTCATTAGTTTTTTTCAAGTGCATTTACTTTTGCCTAACTAATCCTTTCAATTGGTTATATATATGGTTCTTGATGAGTGACTGTTGATATCGCCAGCATTTCAGACTAGTTGCTTACCGTTCCCCAATGGCTCATCCATAATCACAACCATGTTGAGCCTGATTCAGGTCAATTTGAGACTACCAGATGAACTTGCTTCCAAACTAATACCACACTCATTTACAAGAAATTTTCAGGTATGTGGTCAGCTCTGAACAATAAATCTACTTTTCCAGGTTTTGCACTTTTTTCTGAGAAAAGGGAGTATTATGAGCTAATCATCATGCGCTCCTGCAGTTGCATGATTCTCGTAAAATTCGTCAGGGAGGTCTCCCAGGCACCCGTTGATGTCTGGGTCGTCGTCTTCCTCTACAGGGATGCTTATTTCTTTATTTTACATTTTTTTTTTCATTGGATCGATTTCTTTTGTTCTGATCTAGGAAGCACGAGCACCCCTGAAAACGGTGCCTTGTCGCATCATGTCTGCCACTTACTGAACACGATACAAGCACTCCGGAATACATTAGGACACCCACTTAAAGAGGTGCCGTGTCATTTTGTGTATATGCAACATAGCTTGTGATTGATGCCAATATTTTAAGATTCTTGGTGATCTAGCTTATATTAGACTATGAGTTCAGTTCATATCTAGTTTAAATTTGTAAGGCTTGATTTATTTGTAGTTTCAATGTGTAAACTAGTCCTTATAGTTGGTAACTGAATGCATGGTTTGCAGTATCGTTTGTTAAATCAATTCCACATCCTTCTTAATTTTGTCGGTTTTGGAGGATTTTGGTGGTTTTGAATCGGTTGATCTTAGTAGTTCCAACAACAATTTGGGTAACCGATTGAATATTTAGAATAGCTATTGGAAGTTCCCATTTGATTCTGGATCTGTATGTGAACTAAAACTCTAGTTTTTGAGCTTTTGGAGTTGCGGACTACTGAAACTCTTGGGGTTTCCCAAATCACAAAACTCCATTGTAAGATTTTGGGCATAGTAGAAGAGTAGACCTTAATGTTTTCTTCTCCTCTTTGTAGGGTCAATTGGTAAGTTATGGTGGTTCATGCTTAATCACACATATTTCTTTGCTAACGAAGACAAATTGCTTGTGGTTAAGTAGACTGATATGTATATTTTGGCTGGTGTGTGTGTGTGTGTGAATAGAAAACTTTGGCACCATAACATCAATTTGCACCCAGTCATAATATGCATATTTTGTTTTTGTCAATATGGAGTTTTTTGTTGCTCCTACGACCCCATTCCATTGGGAGGAAAGATGCAGAGGAAGCATGGACACGCCAAAATGCTTGTTGTGTCCGTGTCAGACACGTACCGTGCATGGTTCAGTCATTTCAAAATGCATACAGAGACCAGAGACCAGTGACGTGTCCAAAAACTTGAATAACTCAAATCCCGATTTTCTACGCCTTTCAGGTATTTGCTGGTGTGTTATTTTTTAAATCATGGAAGCATTTTTGAACATCTACTCTCCTTTTTATCCTGTTGCAGCATATTAATTCAATGTCATCCTTTATTGTGAAAACAGAATATTGAAATTTCCTTTTATATGCCCTCATATTATACTAAAGTAAATTTTTTTACTAAAGTAATTAATTACTTGTAAATTGACAGAACGTTTGGAGTATTGAAAAATTACAGGTTAACTCCTTGGAGAATCATTAAAAAATAGTTCTACTTCCCCGCAACCGATTGGGACGTATGTTAATTTCTTAGGAAGATTTTGCTTTCAATTCTAACTATGGATCGACACATTGCTTAAAGTTTACAAGATGAATAAGATGTGACTATTAAGCTGGAATGGACTACAAGATGGTAATTTAGTATTCTAGAATCCTCAATTAATGAAATCGAGCTATTGAAGGTGGGTAGGAACAAGAAATTTGGTGTGTGTGCGTGTCTATCTGTTGGTGGGGGTGGAATGGATGTGACTTTAAATGGTCAATTTCCATGAAATTTCCAAAATTAGAACTCTAGTTGGATAATAGTCTCTAACATTTTTCTTCTTTAGCACCATAGATGCACTTTCATCACTGTAATTTAATTCGAGTAGAAAGAATTTTATTTTCTAGCACTAGAAATAGTTTTCCAGAATGGAAATTGAATTCCAGTAATTATAGAAGAATTTCTTGCAGCTTAAGTATAATGCCAGAAACAAATGGAGAAATTTTAGTAGTTACACAAGCATTACTAACCCAATGGTAATTCAGAAAAACTGATACCAATCAGGAAATCCAAGTGTTAAACATATAAAACCTAGTAAAATGCCGTAAAAGGTTGAGATCAGTGGAGATTTGAGAGAAGATGAACTGGAGGAAGTCTAATATTAGGTTGAAGAAGAGAAATAGCATACTGAAGAACAGATGGAAACTAAAATCCCCTTCTTTTTTAACATGGCAGCTGTTAACTCCAAGGGAAATTATGATATCTTATCTCTATCTACTCTACTGAGATTGCCCCCAAAAGAGTATATATCACCACAATCTCTAAGCTAATTCTACTAACATTTCTTAACCTTGTTGAGCCCTTCCATCTAGTATGATGATTGGTTTTAAACTGGTTGGAGATTAGATCGCCTCTAGATTCTGATAGCTAACTAGTCTTAGTCAACTTGACTAGATATTTTGTAGTGCTTATGTTCCAGACTAGCAACCATTTTTCACCTGACTGGAGTACGATAGGATCAATATCGACTTATGGACCTGTTCTAGTACATATGCTGCACCTGAACATTAACTGAAACACATCTTATTAAGTAGCCTGAATTTAAAAACAATAAACTACTGATATGTTCGTGCCAGTTAGTTGCTAAAAGGAGTCTGGCAAAGTTGTCAAAAGGCGCACAAGGCTCTAAACTCATTGCCTCTTTACATGTGGGGTGAGTCTCAATTCATATGACACACGCTTCTCGGAGCCTCATGGTGAGGTTCACGGCCAACTGACGCGTGCCTCATACATATTATTGAATTTTATATTTTGTTTTATATGTTTTATTTTCTTGACCAATTGATTTTTTAATTAAGTAGGGACCATCATTAGATATGTTAGTTATGCCTTTTAAAGAGAAATTGAAACAGGCTCTCACATATCAAAAGTTTTTTTCTTCTTCTATGAAGTCTTCCTGTGTGTTCTGAAATTCGAACCCCCTCATGGTTCCCTGTTCTGAAATATGAAGCCTCTAACGGTTTCCTGGTTCCCTATTATATTCTACCATTGGATTTTTTTCTCTGTATTTTAGTTTTTTTTTTTTCCTGTACTTTGATTTTTCTTCTTATTTTTATGCTTATTCTTTCATTTTTATTATGTCTTACCCTGAATATGCTTTTATTTTCTTTGTTTTTTGCCATGCTCCTTTTGTCTTTTTAATCCTACTTGCTCTATTTTACTTTTTAATTTGATGTTGCTTTCAAGTTTTGTAGAATATTTTGGAGTAATTGTTATATTTTTTATTGATAATCTCTTGGCTATTTATAGCCTTACAACCCTTCATCTTACATTAATACCCCATTAAAATCCCATATAGAATATTCTAATATTCCAACAAATGTATCAAGAATATTCTAATATACCAACAAATATACCAAGAATATTCTAATATACCAACACTACTCCTCAAGATGGGCGAAAGATATTCACGAAGCCCATCTTGTCACATCCTCTAATCATATCTGCAGAGCTAAGTCCCTTGGTCATACTGTCTGCTACCTGCTCCTTAGTTGGAACATGACCTAGCTCCAATAGTTCACGGTCCAACTTCTCCTTGATGAAGAACCTATCGATCTCGATGTGTTTGGTCATGTCATGCTGCACTGGATTGTTGGCGATACTGATGGCTGACTGGTTGTCACACCACAGCTTCACCTTGGCTCCTTGATCCAGCTTCAACTCCACCAGTATACTCTTCAGCCATAGCAGCTCTGCAACTCCCAAGGCCATAGCTCTGTACTCCGCTTCAGTTGTCGATCTGGCCACCACCGACTGCTTCTTACTCCTCCAAGAGACCAAGTTGCCTCCTACAAATATGCAATAGCCTGAGGTAGACCTTCTGTCATCAGTACAGCTAGCCCAGTCAGAGTCACAGTAGCCCTCAATGCTCAAGTGATCATTCTTCCTGAATATCAACCCCTTTCCGGGGGCACCCTTCAAGTATCTCAGAATCTGGTACATTGCGTCCATATGACCCTTCCTTGGGTCATGCATGTAGCGACTCACTACACTCACTGCAAAGCAAATATCAGGACATGTGTGTGGCTCAAATATATCGGCTTGTCCACCAGTCTCTGATATCTGTCTCGGTCAACTGGTTCTCCAGCCTCAACACACAGCTTGAACCCCTGGTTGATCGGCGTCACTGCAGGTCTGCATCCCAACATCCATGTCTCTGTGAGAAGGTCCAGCGCATACTTACTCTGAGAAAGAACAATCCCCTCTGCTTCTCGAGCAATCTCAATCCCAAGGAAGTACCGAAGAAGGCCAAGGTCCTTTACCTCAAACTCCTTGCCAAGCTTCCCCTTGAGTCAGAAAATCTCCTGCTCATCATCTCTTGTGATAATCATATCGTCCACATATACCGCAAGCATGATGATGTGGCCTCCACTCCGACAGAAGAACACAGTATGATCAGCATTGATCCGCTGATATCCCATCCCTATCATTGCCCTCCTGAATTTGTCAAACCACGCTCGAGGATACTGCTTCAGTCCATAGAGGAACTTCTTCAACCTGCAGACCTTGCCCACTGTCTTATCGGTGCAGAATCCTGGTGGTATCTCCATGTACACTCCCTCCACTATATCCCTATGAATAAACGCATTCTTCACATCCAGTTGGTGTAGCTTCCATCCATCATTCGCTGCCAAAGAAATCAGGGTCCTGACGGTGCTCATCTTCGCCACTGGTGCAAAGGTCTCATCATAGTCAATGTCGTATGTCTGACTGTATACTTTTGCCACCAGTCAAGCCTTGTAGTGCTCTACTTTTCCATATGAATTCTGTTTCGGAGTAAAGACCCACTTGCATCCGACTGTCCTCTTTCCCTCTGGCAGTTTTACCAGTTCCTAAGTGTGGTTCTTCTCAAGAGCGCCTAACTCCTCGTGCATCGCCGCTTTCCACTTTGGATCATTCTTGGCAACCTGCCAATTATTAGGTACAGTAATACTATCCAAAGATGCAATGAATGCTCCATGAGAAGAAGAGATATTATATGAAACAAACTAAGTAAGGTCCCAATCATATCTATCAGAAGGATTTTCCGTATTGCTGCGAGTGGTCCTCCGTACTGATAATGGTGTGGGAGGAGTAGGAAGAATGATATCACCTGATGGGGAATCTAGTGGTGGTGGTGTAGGTGTCTCAGGAGTTGAGACGGACGCAGGCAAGGGACTTGGCACTGGCACTATAGGTACTGGTCATGCAGTTTGCTTCCCTTTCCTGCTGTAGGTAAGTAACTCCCTCTGAGCCATAGGCCTAACACCTCTCATCGCCTCCCCCTGTTCCTCTTAACTCTCCTGCTTCTCCTCAAACGTTCCTCCATGACATACTCCTAAATCGGTTACCACACTCTCACCAATCTCCCTCTCTCGTCTCATACTCTCAGTATCAGGTGAGTTGTTCATGGATGAGGTTCCCTCCTGATGGTAGTATGGCTCAAACTCCCTAAAGTGAACATTCATGCTCACAAACTTCTTCTTCTCTACTGGGCTATAGCACACGTACCCCTTCCGAGTCGCCGAATAGCCCACGAATACACACTTGACTGCTCTGGGGTCAAGTTTTCCAACAGACGATCGGTTGCCCTTCACAAAATATACGCAGCCAAACACCTTTAGTAGTAGTATTCCACTATTATTTCCTTACAATATCTCACATGGAGACTTCCATCCCAGTACCTTCGAGGGCATCATGTTGATCAATCGAGCTGTTGTTAACACTGCATGCCCCCACAGACTCTGTGGAACATTCATGGCGATCATCATGCTCCTTGCAACCTCCAGAATGTGTTTGTTCTTCCTTTCTGCCACTCCATTCTGTGCTAGTGTGTATGCACAGGTGATCCGATGCTGTATCCCTTGGGCTGACAGGTATTCCTCAAGTGCTTTGTTGGTATACTATGTTCCATTATCAGACCTTAGTACCTTCACCATTGTTCTGTACTGAGTCTGGACATGTTTATGAAAGTCCCGAAAACAGGAAAAGACCTCACTCTTATTCTTCATCAAATACAACCAGATGACACGAGAGGAACAATCAATAAAAGAGACGAAATACTTGCAACCATTCATAGTAGTTGTGGCGTACGGCCCCCAAATATCAGAATGTATAATATCAAAAACAGAAGAGCTCCTATGGCCCGCACCAACATATGAGCTCCTAGTAAGTTTTCCTAAATCACATGCATCATATACTAGTTTCTTCTTATTTGTCTTCTCATAAATAGATAGATACAACCTACTCAAAATACCAAAAGATGAGTGTCCCAACCGCCTGTAATGGAGTATCAGTGTATCATCGGCACTCATCTTTGGTCCTCCCATTCCTGTCATTTCTGTCACAGACACCAAAGTTGAATCTAGTCCTTCCCGATCCAGGTACCATAGTCCATCATGCCAAGTGCCAATCCCAAGTCTTCGTCATGTCTCCTTCTCCTGGAAGATCACCTTAGGAATATCAAAAGAGTAGTTAGAGGATTATAGAACTAATGGACAAAAGATTGACTGAAAAAGAAGGAGCATGTAAAATATTAGATAATCTTACTGAACCTGTACAACAACAGTACACTTAACGACCACTGGCTGAAAAGTATCATCGGCTGTTTGAATGTTGTCTGCAGATGCTAGGTGAGTGTAGGAAGAGAACTTACTAGCATTCCCTGTCACGTATCAAGACACACCCGAATCGACAATCTAGTCCGACGATCTAAGGAAAGACATAGATGCAAGGGCGAGTAAGTCATCAGTACCTTCCGATGGATGGGGATACATGCAGCATTACCTCTGGCGAAGACTGAGGTGGACGCCTCCTCAGTCCCACTTCTCTTGTCTCCATCGCTTGACGCTCTCTGCTTTCTCCTGAGTACTTCCAGCATGCCCAGTAGTGCCTGATCCTCCTCAGTATAGGCACTATTAGCTCCCTCCTTGCCTTCTGCTACCAGCAGGTTCGTCCGATAACCTCCTCAACCACCCCGTCAACCCCCACCACCACGACCACGTCCTCCAAACTGTCTACGTCTGCCACCTGAATCTTCCTCCTTGGGTAGTTTGGTGCAAGCATACCTCAGATGGCCGGCCTACCTTCCCGCAGTTGTAACACTGTCGAGGGTCTCCCTTAGGTCCTGTGCTGCCTGAATTGGCAACCGCCAGTGTTGTCTTCACTTCAGGAGGACCACTTGTCCCTGCCTGTAGCTAAATACGAGTCTCCTCCTGGATCGTGGCCGAGATAGCCTCCTCAAGTGTAGGAATCTTCGGTTGGGCTAGAAGTAGTATTTTCCTCTGAGCAAACACTGCTGCCAGCCCCTTAAGTAACTTCATCGTCCTCTCCTGCAGACATACATGTCTCTCCTTACACTTCAGGTACTCGCAGCTCGTCCGATCTGAGAAGTGATCATAATCCAACCATAGACTCTCTAACTCCGTGGCATACTCATGTACCGTCTTCTCTTCCTGTACGTTGTCGTTGATCTTTCCCTTAATCTGAAAAACCCTCAAGTTATTTTCCACGCTATCGTAGGTTTTCCTCAACTTCTCCCACACGTCTTTCACCATCTCAAGGTCATCCACTGTGGCGGCAATCGACTGGACTAAAGAATTGAGGAGCCAAATGTATACCATTATATGAGTGAACTTTCACTCGTCGCGTCCTGCCGAGCCCTCATCCGGCTCTGTCTTCTCTCCTGACAAGAAACCCTCCAGGTTCTTCCCTGCGAGGGTTCTCCTCACCCGTTGTGACCAACTCAGGTAGGTGGCCGGTCCATCAAGCTTCAGATCGATGGATGGAAGCTCCAACTTTGCCAATGTTCGTGTCGCGCTCTCACCAGCCGACAGTTTCATCTGCTTCATCAAAGTTGCGACCTCCGCGGAGTCCAACTTCTTGATGATCTCCTCCATCGATCCTCCTCTTCTCCGATCATCTCACACCCGTTCCACGATTCACGTTCGCCCTCTTCGTCCTCTCCTAGACCCGATCATGTCTCTCCCCCATCAGATCTAGGCCTTCGATGTCAACGTCTGGAATGACCCGCGGGAGACGCCAAAAACCGTGGCAGAAAGCTCCACGGGAGTCGCGACTTATGGTGGGCGAGCGGCGACGGTGGTGGCGGGCAAGCGGTACGGTGTGGCAGCGGTGGTGGTGGCGGGGGGTGTGGCAGCGGTGGCGACTAGGGTTTGGGAGGTGGTGGCTAGGGTTTGGGCTCTGATACCATGTAGAATATTTTAAAGTAATTGTTATATTTTTATTAATAATCTCTTGGTTATTTATAGCCTTACAACCCTTCATGTTACATTATACCCCATTAAAATTTCCTGTAGAATATTATAATATCCCAACAAATATACCAAGAATATTCTAATATACCAATAAGTTTCAACCCCTTCATTGCCCACCCGTCAAAACCCTCTATGTTCCCTATGTAACCCAACATGTCTTTCTTCGGTTGTTCTTTTACTTTCCTCATGTTAAAAGCCATAGTTCTTCCTATAACACAAACAAGGACGGCCCGGGGGTTGCATTGCCTCAGCCAGACCTAATTTTGGTTGCCCTTGACCCGACCTAATGTGAGGCGCTTCTTTATGTCATAGAAGGTCATCAGCGACCCTGACCTCTTTGTAGGTCACGCTGGACCTGTTGGGTTGCGCTAAGCAGAGGGGGTTGCCCAAGCCCAAAGTTTTGTCTGGCTTACTGTCACGCCCCAGTCCCAACATACGTAGGACTAGGACACGTAAGTATGCCAGCCGTATGTATATGGCAACTCCAATATCTGGATACCATGATACATACGTACGCTGTAATATGAACAATAATTCACAAGTGGTAAAAGTTATCACAAGTCACAGGGTATAATCTAATCTCATCCATAGAAATCATATATGAGAAAATAACCAATATCTATGAACTAGATCTCAATATAAGGTATCTAAAGATGACAGTCGGATTGAAACAAATCTACTGTCGAACTAGAATATAAAATAAACAAGATAAGTACAATATAAGTACAACCTCTAACAATCACGAGACTCGAAGAGAAGAACTCCTCGAAATATAAGTAACCAGTCCGGATCTGCGCTCCTGCGAATACTCATGAATATCTACACCTGGAAAGGGACCAGGTCCTCAGAGGGACATAACAAGATACATAGAAGCATGCCATAAAGTAAATACTGAATAAATAAAAAGGGGTGCGATTGTAATTTGAGGACAACTTTGAGTGTATGGGAAAGTGTAGGCTAGACATATGCTGACGTAATTCACCAATCGAGACAACTAGCTAGTATATGCCACATATGCCCCCAATACAAGGGCGCTGTAATATAATAACGTCCATACCACTCCGAAGAACGTAGAAGCTGTATAGTATATAACGTCCATATCACTCCGTCGAGTGTGGCATCTGAATAAAGGAGGTGGGTGTCCCATACGCCTACTAGTTGTCCTCCCCGCCCAATGATCTATGCATGTTGTATCCACAACACGCTTCAGCCACTACGCCGAGGCGTCGTAACTCTGGCTCATAGTCTATCGTTAGAACAATAGCCCAACCTTACAACCAAACAAGGACAATGATTGGACCATCGTACCACGATAGTCTATGCTCCGACTACTAATAACTGCTAAGTCTTCTAACATGCATTGCTAATAGCAGTTATTCCCTATCCGTCGCACGCCTACATGTACATGTGGTCAACCGCATACGCAAGTCCGTGCCCTACATGAGACTCACAACACGTGTAAGAAATGTGTCAAGGCCTGGGGAGTCATACCGATTACTCCGCAACTTTAGGTGGGTCTACTAGACACTAGGTCAGACATAAGTCCTAACGTCAACGCCTTCGTTGACTGCACCCGAGTCTCTCTCGGATGGGCACAGTTTAAAATAAATAAACATGCAACTAAATAATAACTGAATTTAAACAGTACAACAAGGGAAGGGTATACTTGCCTGGCAAGAAAGCTGCGTAGCACCAATATTCTACTCCGGAAGTCGCGCAGAACAATCCAATAGATCTCCGGGGTCAGCGTGCACAGGCACGGGAATCGGGGTGTCTGTTGCGGTTGTCTGGCAAAGGTGACGGGTCCACGATGACGACGATGGCGAGGGTAAAGATGATGAGGTGATTAGGTTATGGTTAAGGTGATGATTAGGCCTATGATGGTGGTTATATTGATGATGGGGGGTTATAATGGTGATGATGATTACAATGGTGATGATTATGGTAATGATGACGGAAATGATAATAATGGTGGTGACGTGGATGATGACTGGGACGATGGTGATGACGAGGATGATAATGTGGATGATGGTGATGACGAGGATGATGATGATGACTAGGTTGATGATGTGGATGATGATGTGTATGATGGTGGTGACGAGGATGATGATGATGACTAGGTTGATGATGTTTGTAATGGTAGTGGTGTTGATAATGTAGGTGGTGGTGACTGAACTCCAGACAGGGGGGGAGGTCCGGCCAGTGGGGGAGGTGCTGGTCGAGGTCAGGGATGAGGGGAGGTGGTGGTGGTGTTACTCAGGAAGGAGGAAGGACAAAGAAGAGGGGACAGGTGGCTCGGGAGGAAGGAGAAGAGGTGGTGGCGGTGCTGGTGGTGTAGTGGTGTTGGCCGGGGTGATGGGGGAATCCCGACGGACAGTGGTGGTGCTGGTGGGAGGAGAACGGGTGGAGAGGAGGTCGAGATCGACGTGGGGGCTGCAACGGGCTGTGGTGGTGCTGGGAGGATCCCGGCGGGGTGATGTCGACGGAGGAGGAGAAGTTTTCAGGGATGAGGTCCGAGGTGGAGTAATGGTGAGGGGAGGAGGAGAGGGGGTCCGGCTGTCGTAGATGGCTGAGGAGGATGGTCGACGGAGGGAGGTTGAAGGAGATGGCAATGGTGGTGGGGACTGCTCGGCGCTGTGCAGTCGGGGCCGTCGACTCCGGCCTGCGAGAGGACAGGGAGAAGAGGAGAAAGAAGATGAGGGCAATGGCAATGGTGGTTCAGCCGAGGTCCTCCGGCGAGGTTGGCGAGGGGCAGTGGAAGAGGAGGAGAGGAAGAAGAGGGCAGGGGGAGCTGGTTCAGGTCGGGTCCGGCGGCTGGGGCAGCTCCGGCCGGCGGTTTGGCAAAGGGGGGTCGGCTGGAAGTAGGGTTGGGGAGAAGATAAATAGTATTTGGTTTTGGGATTTGCAAATAATAAAGATAAGAAAAGTTTGTATTTATATACATGTGAACCTAGGGTTTGATGTTTGACCTAGGGTTTGGGCTTGGTCAACATTCATTGGAGTGGGCCTTGGGCTCACATGAGGATGTTTGGAGGGCCATAATTGCATTGTTTAAATGCAAGGATTGGTTTAAAATAAAGGGGGCAAGGCGATGTTGCGCATTGCACATCCCGAAAATTATGGAAAATTTCCTATGAAGGGGAAAGTTAGATTTCTTCTTGTATTGTCCGTTGGTGTGGACACCTCAATGAAATTTTGCATAAAAGCGCCCAACAATTGGGAAAATTGCACAAAGGTGGAAATTGGGTTTTAATTAATTAGATTGAATGCGCATGGTGTTCTGGAATTAATTAGAAGTACATGGAGATAAAATTAGGAGGGACACAAATGTCATGGACATAGAGGGCTCAGAGTAGAATATTAACAAAATTTGGGTTACACAAAACGGTCAAGACTGTGTCTCCAATTTCGATTTGGAACGCACAAGGGTACAAAGTCGTATTTTATTTAGAATTTATTATAAACGTCCGCAACGAATGTTGTGCGACTAAAATATAGCACAAGAAAGTATAATTATAAGTTACACAAAGGTCAGAATGGTAGGCGGGCACGTCTAGGACAAGGTTGTGAAATTTGTAGATAGGCAATGGCTAGTGTAGTGCTCCAATTATCAAAGCAACGGTAAGGTGCGCTAAGTGATATAAATATTGTATAGTTAGATCAAATATCGTGTTCTATTTCTAATTGGATTCTAATTAGACCTAATTTCTTTATCTAAGCAAAGTAGACCTAATTTTGGGTGAGGGGGTTTACACTTACCCCTGGGCTGATCCTGAACACAAATCAAGTTTCTTGTTTTTGTTTTGATACGATATTTGAATTGGATTCCGGCATGTCCACTTTCAATATCTATTACATAATCATATATGATTTATAAATATGATTTTAAATTTTTTGGCCAAATGTGCTCCTTGTCCTTAATGAGGCTCGCAACTTAATCCCGTGCCTCACGCCTTGGTCCTCTATACCTTTTATGCCACGATGTGTCTTGTGCCTTCAATAACTTTGGGTTCAGGTGCTAAACATTCTTCATGGAACACGGCAATAACTTCATATTTAGAACCTTGTTGAACTTAAACATTTTTATTCTAAAAGTTATGGATGAGCCTTTGAATTTTTTTTTTTTTTTATAAATCTTTCAAGTTCCCTTTTATTATTCAGTTCTCATATGGAGGGATTGTTCGCTTGCCTAAATTTGAGATGACAATGTCCAAAGCTGAGGCAAACCAAAAGCCTGCTTTAGCTGCAGAAGACGTGCACCTCATCACAATGTAGGACTTTCTGATAGAACTTAACCTACTTCATTTCTTTAAAAACATTGTTTTTTCTACTTCATTTCTAATGAAAATATTGTTTACAATCACAGCTATGGTAGAATATACTGTTTGCAACTCGACAGGGTTGACATGTTACTTAAGTTTTATAGATTCTACCATGATGCTGTTGTGCAACAGGTAAAATTCGTAAATGCTCTGGTGCTTTCTTTCTAGGCTAAAGTATTCGGACATCTAGTTACAGTTTGAATATAATTGTAGATCAATGTCTACACTGACTTGGGTCTAAACATAGTTATAGGGTCTAATATATCTGACACCATACACAAAATGTTTACTTAGTATACTGATAAAATAGAAAATGCGAAGGCTACTTTTAGTTTCTATCTGTGCATGCCCTATATGTTCTTTTACAACGATATTCAATTTAGTCTGCTGCTGACTTGAAAGGTTCAATTTCTTCTAGCTACCCTCTTCTTGTAGCTTCTCTCTTCACGTGTTGGTAATGGGTAATAATATGGATGCTTGATTCTTCAATGTCCCTTACAGCTTTCAGTTTTTCTTAACGATGTGAAATGGATTTTGTGAACAGAAATAGATTCACTGTCGTTGCATTATTGCAACTTTTGTTGATTGCAACTTATCTAGATCTGTGTGACTTCTTTACTTGTATAGCAATATTGTTGTTTATCTTGTAAAGCATATTGGCCATTTCAGGGGACTCTACCTATTTATTCAAGTAGATTTTCAGTCAGTGCGGTTGATAATGTGCTTCTTGTTCATCAAGATGATGCGAAAGTTGTGATACCGTACGGCTTATTTCTAGATTTCCTAATTCCAGTATCTGCTCCTTTCCTCCCCTGTTGATGGGAACTTCTGGTAATAGAAGGGAAACTGCAGTGCTTATGGAGAAATGATCTATGGAAATAGCTGGCTTTTTCTTGTTCCTGACCTCATTTGTGACGTTGATAATGGCATGTTTTTTAGAATTTCTCTAGATCTAGAGATGAGGTATACTAGTGATAGATTTTATGTAAAGAAAGTGTATGCTTGATTAAATGATATCTTGTTTGTCTTCCAGGCTATTTCTTCAAGTAGCTCAGACATTCCTTCACTACTAGAGTGTTCCTGCATCGACGAAGATCAGAGCCAAGCTAGGTGAATTTGTCATTATGGGTGTAAAATATCCAATTTGTTCACTATATTGATATTCTACAGTCCGAGCGGTTTCACTGTAAGGCTATCCAGACTACCCTTTATTTGCGTTTGTTTTGTTGAGTGCTTTTATTTATTCATTTATTGATTTTATTTCCTTGGTGTTCACCATCCGGACAGTTAGCTGAGTTGGGAAACAAGATATATGAGGTGATGGCAATTGGTGGAAGATGGGGAAGATCAAAGTCCGAAGGTGCAGTAGAGGAAGGGTCTAATCCAGAACAATAAATGAAGATTGTTATTCAATGGACTGTTATTCATTAACATAAACTCAAGCTGGTATGAACAAAGGCAACACATATAAAGAAAAGTTATGTTTATATATAATTGGAAATGAAATGAGTAGATGAATTTTGTTTTTAGTTCCTAGGTCTAATAGTGTTGTAGATTTATTTATATACTTATAATGTCCACTTTCGTAGGTTGTGCCGCATTTTTTTCCTGAAAATTTATATGAAATGCTTTTGACTTTTAATTTAAGGTCAAGTTATTGAGACGGTCCTCACTAAGCCACAAACTAACAAATAACTCTGGTCATGCATCTTACAAATCCGACACGCTTCAAATTAAACTCAATACCCTTCTTATGGTTATACTGGAGATCCCCATGGGGCTTATGGTTCTGCATATGGTTCAGCAGGAGGTCTTTGCAGGTTTAGCCTCTTTCATCTTAAAACTGAAATAATCTTCACCTATAGATGCAATACTACACATCCTCAAGCGCACATGCATGAATTTTGGAGCAGTTTAGTGAATGCTAGTTCGAAATTATGGAATTTTGAGGCCTATATATTTCAACAATTTGTGGTGAAAATTGGATATTTGTGGACTATAGTTCACAATGGAAATTTGGTTCTATATTACATTTGAGTTTTGATTTTTTTGATAAGAACTGGAAACAATGAGGGTACTTAATAATCCGAATGTATACATGAACTAGCTTATAATGTAAGTTCTTAGTTTGGTCGATGATCACCAGCAATTTAATCAGGCTTGACTATTTAGTCTTTTCAAGGTTTTGAATTGCTTGATGTTATATATGTATCATAGGTAAGGATCGGTACATGTTTTGATGTTTGCAGGTTCAAATCCCAAACACAGCCTAAGTGAAGTCACGCTCAAAATACAGTGAGGAACTTATGAACACGGCTCCCTTTATGATTTTAATGCTTCAATGTTATGTTTAAAACTCATGTCTTTTGGTTATATTGCGTAGTTATTGTCAAATAAAAATATGATTTATGTATCCTTCATCTCTCAGTGCCAGAAACACCAAAAGATTGTTTATTTGGGTGGGAGTTGGGTATCAGAGTCTGGATTTTACTCCATTTGTTCATTCTTGCATAGATAGATCTTATATCATTGTTTATATGAAGCCTTCTCTATCTTATTGATTTGAAATTTCTGTCTGCTGGTTGGGTCCTCAATTTTATTTTTTATGGGAAAACAATGTAGTAATTTTTTGTCAGTTCTTTGCTAAGATTGCTACCTGAAGTCAGAAATAATAAATGTTTTATTTAGTATTGTAAGAAATCTCCAAGTATTTTACTGTCCCTTATGATCTATTCTTTTTTTTTTTTTAATCTTTGAAGAGGTTGTGGAACACATTGTCACTGTCTGATGCTATTTTTGTTTTACTGAAGTGAAAATACAATGCTTTCTCTGCTAATTTAGTATTCCAAAAACACAGACAATACCAGAAAAATATCTTATCCTGTGTAGAACTGAGAGGATTATGATACGACATGACAGCACCGACACGACAATAATTTGGTGTGTTCTAGTGTATTTTGTAGCAAGTAACAAGAGAATGTATTTTGATGCTGTCATGTCGTATCAATCACACATTTTTACTAGCTAGGCAGTGTACCAATCACACATTTTTACTTGCTTTTCTTTCAAGTGTAACTTAACCTGGATTGGTTATGCAATCTGTTGGTATATTAGGATATTCTTGGTATATTTGTTGGGATATTAGAATATTATACAGAGGGTTTTAATGAGGTATTAATGTAAGATGAAGGGTTGTAAGACTATAAATAGCCAAGAGATTATCAATAAAAAATATAATAATTATTCCAAAATATTCTACATGGTATCAGAGCCCAAACCCTAGCCACCACCTCCCAAACCCTAGCCGCCGCCACCACCACCGCCACCTATGCCTCACTCCCCGCCACCACCGCTGTCGCGCCCCTCCCCCGCCACCATCCTCGCCGCTCGCCCGCCACCACCACCGCGAAGCCGCGACTCCAGATGAGCCTTCTGCCGCGGTTCCTGGCGTCTCCGGCGGGTTGTTCCAGACGTTGACATCGAAGGCCTAGATCTGATAGGAGAGAGACACGATCGAATCTAGGACAAGGTTCAAAAACTCGGTATCGGTATCGGACAGTTTGTATGAGTATCCGTATCGGCAGTATCGACGGTATCGGTTCGGAGTATCGGATTTTTTGGTATCGGCTGTATCGGCAATATTTAAATAATTATTAATAAATTAGTAAAAAAATAGAAAAATAATTTACATATTTATGCATTACTTAAGTGTTTTTTATTTTATTTTTATTATAATTGAATAAAATAATAGTCATCATTGCTGAATGGTTTACCTGCAATATATAAGAGAGAGAACACTTGCACATCACCAACCCTACACATATATATATATATATATATATATATATATATATATATATATATATATATATATATATATATATATATATATTTGAGATGAGAGAGAGAACACTTGCAGCTGCTTTCCTTCTTCTTTTTCTCTGCTGTTTTTTTTTCTTGTTTTCATCTGACCAAAACCTAAAGACCCTCCCCTCTCCGATGAAAACAGCGGCAAGGCGAAGAAGAAAGGGGTTCTTGGAATATTACCTTCTGGAAAACGAGGTAAGTTGAGTTCTTGAGATTTTTTTTGAGTAATTTATGTTTTGTGTGTATGTCTGTAGAAGAATTTGCCTTTATTTATAGTTTTTTTCCTACTATTTTGGTTCTTCATTATTGTTCTCTGTTGGATTTGATGTTTGGAATCAATTTTTACTTTTTTTTTGGCTTTTTGTAGAACATCTACTTTGTTAAAGTTCCTGTGATGATCTGATCTGATTGTTTCCCGTATCGGCCCGTATCGGCCAGTATCGGCTCGTATCAGCCTGTATCGGCTCGTATCAGTCCCGTATCGGCCAGTATCGGCCCGTATCGGTCCCGTATCGGTCTCGTATCGGCCCGTATCGGTCCCGTATCGGTCTCGTATCGGCCGATATAGCCCGATACCATATTTTCCCTCAATGAATCGGCCGATCCCAATTTTTTTGGGCGGTATCGGATCGGCCAAGGCCAGATCCGATCCGATACGGCCGATACGTATCGGTATCGGCCGATACTTTAAACCTTGGTCTAGGAGAGGACGAAGAGGCCGAACGTGAATCGTGGGACGGGTGTGAGGTGATCGGAGAAGAGGATCAATGGAGGATATCATCAAGAAGTTGGACTCTGCGGAGGTCGTAACGTTGATGAAGCTGATGAAACTGTCGGCTGGTGAGAGCGCGACACGAACATTGGCGAAGTTGGAGCTTCCATCCATCAATCTAAAGCTTGATGGACTGGCCACCTACCTGAGTTGGTCACGACGGGTGAGGAGAACCCTCACAGGGAAGAACCTGGAGGGTTTCTTGTCAGGAGAGAAGACAGAGCCGGATGAGGGCTTGATAGGACGTGACGAATGAAAGTCCACTTATATGGTGGTATACATTTGGCTCCTCAATTCTTTAGTCCAGTCGATCGCCGCCACAATGGATGACCTTGAGATGGTGAAAGACGTGTGGGAGAAGTTGAGGAGAACCTACGATGGTGTGGGAAATAAGTTGAGGGTTTTCCATATCAAGGGGGAGATCGACGACACCGTATATGAAGAGAAGATGGTACAAGAGTATGCCACGGAGTTGGAGCGTCTATGGTTGGATTATGATCACTTCTCAGATTGGACGAGCTGCGAGGACCCAAAGTGTAAGGAGAGACATGTAGGTATGTCCGTAGGAGAGGACGATAAAGTTTCTTAAGGGGTTGGCCACAGTGCTTGCTCAGAGAACAATGCTACTTCTTGCCCAACCGAAGATTCCTACACTTGAGGAGGCTATCTCGGCCATGATCCAGGAGGAGACTCGTATCAAGCTACAGGCAGGGACATGTGGTCCTCCTGAAGTGAAGATAGCACTGGCAGTTGCCAATTCAGGCGGCACATGACCTAAGGGAGACCCCCGACAGTGTTACAACTGCGGGAAGGTAGGCCATCTGAGGTATGCTTGCACCAAACCACCCAAGGAGGAAGATTCAGGTGGCGGACGTGGACAATTTGGAGGACGTGGACATGGTCGTAGGGGTCGAGGGGTTGGTCGAGGAGGTTATCGGATGAACCTGCTGGTAGAAGAAGGCGAGGAGGGAGCTAATGGTGCCTATACTAAGGAGGATCAGGCACTACTGGGCATGCTGAAAGTACTCAGGAGAAAGCAGAGAGCATCAAGCGATGGAGACAGGAGGAGTGGGACTGAGGAGGCGTCCACCTCAGTCTTCGCCAGAGGCAATGCTGCCATGTATGCCCATCCATCGGAAGGTGCTGATGACTCACTCACCTTTGCATTTATGTCTTTCCTTAGATCGTCGGACTGGATTGTCGATTCGGGTACGTCTCGACACGTGACATGGAATGCTAGTGAGTTTCTTCCTACACTCACCTAGCATCTGCAGACAGCATTCAAACAGCCGATGGTACTTTCCAGCCAGTGGTCGGAAAGGGTACTGTTGATTGTATAGGTTCAGTAAGATTATCCAATATTTTACATGCTCCTTCTTTTTCAGTCAATCTTTTGTCCATTAGTTCTATAATCCTCCAACTAAAATATATTGCCTCTTTTGATATTCCTAAGATGATCTTCCAGGAGGAGACGGGACGAAGACTTGGGACTAGCACTTGGCATGATGGACTGTGGTACCTGGATCGGGAAGGACTGGATTTGACATTGATGTCTGTGGCAGAAATGGCAGGAATGGGAGGACCAAAGATGAGTGTCAAGGATACACTGATACTCCATCACAGGCGGTTGGAATACTCCTCCTTTTTATATTTTGAGTATGTTGTATCCATCTATTTATGAGAAGGCAAATAAGGATAAACTAGTATGTGATGCATGTAATTTAGGCAAACTTACTAGGAGCTCATATGTTGGTGCTGACCATAGGAGCTCTTCTATTTTTGATATTATACATTCTGATGTCTGGGGGCCGTACGCCACAACTACTATGAATGGTTACAAGCATTTCGTCTCTTTTATTGATTGCTCTTCTCGTGTCACATGGCTATATTTGATGAAGAATAAGAGTGAGGTCTTTGTCTATTTCTGGGACTTTCATAAATATGTCTAGACTCAGTACAGAGCAGTGGTGAAGGTACTAAGGTCTGACAATGGAACAGAGTATACCAATAAAGCACTTGAGAAATACATGTCAGTCCAAGGGATACAACATCAGATCACCGGTGCATACACACCAGTACAGAATGGAGTGGCAGAAAGGAGGAACATATACCTTCTGGAGGTGGCAAGGAGCATGATGATCGCCATAAATGTCCCACAGAGTTTGTGGGGGCATGCAGTGTTAACAACAGCTCGATTGATTAATAGGATGCCCTCGAAGGTACTGGGATGGAAGTCTCCATGTGAGATATTGCAAGGAAATAATAGTGGGATACTCTTACTAAAGGTGTTTGGTTACATATATTTTGTGAAGGATAACAGACCGTCTGTTGGGAAACTTGATCCCAGAGCAGTCAAGTGTATATTCGTGGGCTATTCAGCGACTCAGAAGGGGTACATGTGCTGGAGCCCAGTAGAAAAAAAGTTTGTGAGCATGGATGGTCACTTCAGTGAGTTTAAGCCATACTACCGTCAGGAGGGAACCTCATCCATGAGCAACTTACCTGATACTGAGAGTATGAGGCGAGAGAGGGAGATTGGTGAGAGTGTGGTGACCGATTTAAGAGCATGGCATGGAGGAACGTTTGAGGAGGAGCAGGAGAGAAGAGGAATAGGGGGAGGCAATGAGAGGTTTTAGGCCCACGGATCAGGGGGAGTTACTTAGCTACAGCAGAAAAGTAAAGCAAACTGCAGGACCAGTATCTATAGTGTTAGTGCCAAGTCCCTTGCATGCGTCCGTCTCAACTCCTGAGACACCTACACCACCACCACTAGATTCCCTTTCAGGTGATATTATTCTTCCTACTCCTCCAATACTATTATCAGTACGGAGGACCACTCACAGCAATGCGAAACATCCTCCTGATAGATATGGTTGGGACCTTGCTCAGTTTGTTTCATATAATAACATCTCTTCTTCTTATGGAGCATTCATTACATCTTTGGATAGTATTAGTGTATCTAACAATTGACAGGTTGCCAAGAATAATCCAAAGTGGAAAGCGGCGATGCACGAGGTGTTAGGCGCTCTTGAGAAAAACTACACTTGGGAACTGGTAAAACTGCCAGAGGGGAAGAGAGCAGACGGATACAAGTGGGTCTTTACTGTGAAGCAGAACCCAGATGGAAAAGTAGAGCGCTAAAAGGCTCGACTGGTGGCAAGAGGATACAGTCAGACGTACGACATTAACCATGATGAGACCTTTGCACCAGTGGCGAAGATGAGCACCGTTAGTGTAACGTCCCGCTCCGCGTCGACGTTATGTATCAGGTGAGTGGCAGAACTTCATTCTCTGATTCTTGCACGCCTTAATAATAACCTGAGTTTTTGCTTGCAATATTTTTATAAGAGAATGATAGAACATGCCTTGCATGTTAATGAACGAACTCACCTAGCTTGTCTTTGAAACAATGTCTGCTTAACGAGAATCCTGAAATGCTTGCCTAGAGTGCATGAACATGTTCACTATCGTCTATGCTTCGAGAGAACCATACTGTGCCTGAACGTGTTCAAGTGATAAGTCGGATTGCCCCACAACAAAGATTGTATTCTGATGGTTCGTCTCGTCTGCATACTAGAGTTTATTTGATAGTGTTCCATGCATTCGCATGCGGTCGGACAATGGCTATTGGTGGAGAGCTGAACTGCATGTGTCACGGCTGCTACAGAGATAGTAGAAAGCAACCATGAGTCACAGCTGCCTCTAGCATCAGATAAAGAGTCATTGGTATGCTGTACAACCAGCTGCCGATCCTGAGATACTCGGGGACCGTCCTGCATATAGCTAAGTCATTGTGTTGGCTTGGATAGATGACTGCCCCTAAGATTGTGCATTGTGTGTCTAGCTTTGCATCTGACCCTCGAGTCGCACGAGACACGCTGCGCACACCGTGGAACATGAACGATTGCTTGCTTGCATATTCAATATGAAACTATGTTTCCAAACATGTTTCCAAACAATGTAAATTGACTCTGCTAGAACTGCATGAAACGAACCTAGGTAAAACTAGAAAGATCACTAGTAATGTAATATTTTATAACATGATTACTTAGTGTTGGTTTGAGTGAATGCTTGTTTCTATTCAGTTATTTTATCTCACCAGTACTTGTATAAAGTGCTGACCCACCAACAGTTTACTTGCTTGCAGGTACTGGATCGTCCAAGGGAGCGATAGACGTGCCACAGTCCCTAAGACCCGGAATCCTGGTTTCGATTGTTGCCCCGAGATGCTATCGTATAAGGGGGCATAATGTATGGAACGAACGTATGCTTTTGCTAAAGGAACCCAAGTTGCCTCGATTGTCCCGAACACTCAGTTGGCTAAATGCATTGCATTGCAACAAGTCCCTTTCCGCTGCTTACTCGATTGATGCGATGATAGCCAACTATCAACTTAAACGATTGGCCTTGTGCAGGCGCAACCCCAGGCCCGCACAGCATCACGTCCCCGAAAGCTCGAACGGGCCATTCCATTAACTCCCTTCCTCGCACCCGCGGGACGGGCACGGTGATTCGCGTCAGGCGCGCCGGGGCACAGTGATTCGTGCCCGGTTGGATAATTTCGGCCACATGGGGGCGGGGCAGGGCGGAGCGGCGGCCCGGGCGGGTCCGGGGCGTGACAGTTAGGACCCTGATTTCTTTGGCAACAAATGGTGGATGGAAGTTACACCAACTGGATGTGAAGAATGCGTTTCTTCATGGGAATCTAGTGGAGGAAGTGTATATGGAGATACCACCAGAATTTTGTACCGATAAGACAGTGGGCAAGGTTTGCAGGTTGAAGAAGTCCCTCTTTGGACTGAAGCAGTCTCCTCAAGCGTGGTTTGACAGATTCAGGAGGGCGATGATAGGGATGGGATATCAGTAGATCAATGTTGATCATACTGTGTTCTTCCGTCGGAGTGAAGACCACATCACCATGCTTGCGGTGTATGTGGACGATATGATTATCACAGGAGATGATGAGCAGGAGATTGCCCGACTCAAGGGAAGCTTGGCAAGGAGTTCGAGGTGAACGACCTTGGCTTTCTTCGGTACTTCCTTGGGATCGAGATTGCTCGAGAAGCAGAGAGGATTGTTCTTTTCAGAGGAAGTATGCGCTGGACCTTCTCACAGAGACAGGGATGTTGGGATGCAGACCTACAACGACGCCGATCAACCAAGGGTTCAAGCTGTGTGTTGAGGCTGGAGAACTAGTTGACCGAGATAGATACCAGAGACTGGTGGGCAAGTTGATCTATTTGAGCCACACATGTCATGATATCTGCTTTGCAGTGAGTGTGGTGAGCCGCTACATGCATGACCCAAGGAAGGGTCATATGAACGCAGTGTACCAGATTCTGAGATACTTGAAGGGTGCCCCCGGAAAGGGGTTGATATTCAGGAAGAATGATCACTTGAGCATCGAGGGCTACTGTGACTCTGACTGGGCTAGCTGTACTGATGATAGGAGGTCTACCTCGGACTATTGCATATTTGTAGGTGGCAACTTGGTCTCTTGGAGGAGTAAGAAGCAGTCGGTGGTGGCCAGATCGACAGCTGAAGCGGAGTACAGAGCTATGGCCTTGGGAGTTGCAGAGATGCTATGGCTGAAGAGTATGCTGGTGGAACTGAAGCTGGATCAAGGAGTCAAGTTGAAGCTGTGGTGTGACAACCAGTCAGTCATCAGTATCGCCAACAATCCAATGCAGCATGACAGGACCAAACACATCGAGATCGATAGGTTTATCGTCAAGGAGAAGTTGGACCGTGGACTACTGGATCTAGGTCATGTTCCAACCAAGGAACAGGTAGCAGACAGTATGACCAAGGGACTTAGCTCTGCAGATATGATTAGAGGATGTGACAAGATAGGCTTAGTGAATATCTTTCGCCCATCTTGAGGAGGAGTGTTGGTACATTAGAATATTCTTGGTATATTTGTTGGTATATTAGAATATTCTTGATATATTTGTTGGGATATTAGAATATTCTAAAGGGGGTTTTAATAGGGTATTAATGTAAGATGAAGGGTTGTAAGGCTATAAATAGCCAAGAGATTATCCATAAAAAATATAACAATTACTCCAAAATATTCTACACCCTATTGTTTGACTTAATTAATATATTTGTGTCCAACTAACTATTGGTCTTATATTGTTTTGAAAAAGAAGTGCCTTTCAAGGAATGGTTAGATTTATTTAAGTTAGCTCCCTTACCTTGTTGAGTTATACATAGTTGTGAATGAAATTATGCAATTTGTCAATTCTCCCTCAGAGAAAAATTTGTACGAGATTTATTTTAGTTACAATTATCGTTGATAATTCTAGATTTAGTGGTCTTACTGAAGCAAGATTTATTCTTGGCTATGTCTCCTACTAAGACCAATCATCACGCACCTTATATATCTGCGAATACAAATATGAACAAACGCTTATTTTGGTATGTCTTAATGTATTTTGAATTTCTCATGTCTTGTTCGATACATGTCTGACTTGGAGACAGCTCATACATGGATGCAGTTTTGGAGTTACCATGCTTCCTACCCCTTAACTGAACAACGGTTCTCTACTACCAATCTTGCATGTCCCCTTTATTGATAGATTTTAGACCGTTGGAGAAGTCTTGATGGTGAGCTTTGACTTTATAGTTCCAATTGCTCATCTTTCATGATGTGCTATATAAATTTTATTTTATCCGATTTGTGTTCTAGAATATAATACTCGGATCTATGGAATGCAACCGGGAAGGGATATATTTATCTTCCATCTTGGGCATCTTTTTCCGGCTATATTGGAAGTGTACATTTGGGTGTGGGGTGGTAACTGATTGCTACGACAGATTGCTTACTACTACAATCGACTTGATTTATAAGTGTATGAGTGTACTGACAAACTGCTGCTGTGTTGAAATTTTCTAGGTATAAATTCTTATTCAGTATCTTTCTGACATTCATGCTCTTCCATGGAATTGCTATACCCGGTGCGAAATCTAACCTGAACTGGTCATCGTTTTTGTTGTAAAACAAGTACCAATTTAGATTCCTGCTAATATTAATGTTTTATGTGCTCAACTGTCTCATTCACGATGATAATGAAATCTGTAAAGAACTTCTTTCAATGTTGAATACAGGTTCCAACACACTGAACTTTGATTATTCGTTATGTTGATATGGTATGTTGGGTGTCATATTTAAGTATAGTATAAACACATGGGAATATCCTGAGGACATATTTGGGATGCCAGAATATGTCACAGGATATTCCATTATGAGATTATTGTATTAATGACTGTAAGGCTATATAATGCCAATGAGACAATCAATAAAATAATCAACTAATTACAACATGGTATCAGAGCCAAGTTTCCACAAACCCTAGCCGTCACCAAGCTTCCACGAACTCTTCCACTCCCCCCCCTTCTTCCCTTCTCCTCCCTTCGCAGACCGCCCTTCGCTATTGCTGCCCCGTCCCGCTACTGCTGCGGCTACTAATGCTGCTGCGGCTGCTGCGACTGCTGCTGCTGCGACGGTGGCTGTGACATGCGTGCTGCCGCCTCCTCCACACCAGCACGAGACAACGCCTAATAGGGATGCCTAGATCTGAAAAAAGGGGGAACATGTTCGGATCTAGGAGCGGACGACAAGGACGAGCGTGAGTCGTGGAGCGGACGTGACGTGATTGGATAGACGACGCATCGATGGAGGAGATCATCAAGAAGCTAGATTCTGCAGAGGTGGCGACGTTGATGAAGTTGTTGACGATGTCGGCTGGTGAGAACACGACACGAACGTCGCCGGAGTTGAAGCTTCCCTCCATCGATCTGAAATTAGATGGACCAGCCACCTATCTGAGTTGGTCACGGCGGGTGAGAAGAACCCTCGCAGGAAAAAACATGGAGGGGTTCCTGACGGGCGAGGCAACAGAGCCGGACGAGGGCTCGATAGGACGGGATGAGTGGAAGTCCACTCATATGGTGATCTACATCTGGCTTCTCAACTCCTTAGTCCAGTCTATTGCCGCCACAGTAGACGGTATCGAGATGGTGAAAGATGTGTGGGAGAAGTTGAGAAGGACCTATGATGGTGTGGGGAACAACTTACGGGTCTTCCAGATAAAGGGGGAGATTGATGACACCGTACAGGGAGAGAAGACGGTGCAGGAGTATGCCACGGAGTTGGAGCGTCTGTGGTTGGATTATGATCACTCCTCAGATCTGGCGAGCTGCGGGGACCCTAAGTGTAAGGAGAGACAGGTGTGTCTGCAGGAGAGGACGATGAAGTTCCTCAAAGGACTGACTGCAGCTTTCGCACAGAGGACGACCCTACTTCTAGCCCAACCAAAGATCCCTAACCTTGAGGAGACTATCTCTGTCATGATCCAGGAGGAGACGCATCAGGCTGCAAGCCGGGACAGGTGGTCCCCCCTAAGCAAAGTCAGCACTAGCGATCACCAGCTCAGGAAACACAGGATCTAAGGGAGAGCCCTGGCAGCATAACCGGCAGTGCTACAACTGTGGGAAGATGGGTCATCATCGGTATGCTTGTACCAAACCACCTAGGGAGGGAGATTCAGGTGGTGGACGAGGATCGTTCGGCGGACGAGGATATAATGGAGGACGTGGTCGTGGTCGAGGGGGTAGACGAGGCGGCCGAGGAGGTTATCGGGCGAACCTCCTGATATCAGAAGGGAACGGAGAAGCTGATGGCACCTTTACTGTGGAGGACCAGGCACTGGGAGACATGAGGAGTAGAACAGAGGAGGCGTCCACCTCATTCTTTGTTAGGGGCAACGCTGCCATATATGCCCATCCATCAGAAGGTACTGACGAATCACTTGCCCTTGCGTCTATCTCTTCCCTTAAATCATCAGACTGGATTATCGACTCGGGAGCATCTCGGCATGTGACGGGGAATGCTAGTGAGTTTTCTTCCTACACTCACCTAGCATCAGCAGACAGCATTCAGACAGCTGATGGCACTTTCCAGCCAGTGGTCGGTAAGGGTACTGTTAATTGTACAGGTTCAGTAAGATTATCCAATGTTTTACATGCTCCATCCTTTCCAGTCAGTCTCTTGTCCATTAGTTCTATAATCCTCCAACTTAAATGCATTATTTCTTTTGATATTCCTAAGGTGACCTTCCAGGAGAAAGGGACAGGACGAAGACTTGGGACTGGCACTTGGCATGAGGGACTGTGGTACCTAGATCGAGAAGGACTGGACTCAGCATTGGTATCTATGGCAGAGAAGGCTGGCATGGAAGGACTGTAGCAGAGGACTGAGGATACCTTGATACTCCATCATCGGAGGATGGGACATTCTTCCTTTGATACTCTAAGTAAGTTGTATCCAGAGATTTATGCAAAAACAAATAAAGAGAAATTAGTATGTGATGCGTGCGAGTTAGGAAAACTTACTAGAAGCTCATATGTTGGCACGGGTCATAGGAGCACTTTTGCTTTTGAGGTAGTACATTCTGATGTCTGGGGTCCATGTGCTACTAACACTATGAATGGTTATAAGTACTTTGTTTCTTTCATTGAGTGTGCCTCTCGTGTTACCTGGTTATATTTGATAAAAAATAAGAATGATGTACCTGCTTGTTTTTGGAATTTCCATAAGCATGTCCAGACTCAATACAAAGCAGTTGTGAAGGTACTGAGGTCTGACAATGGAACGGAGTATACCAACAGGACGCTTGCAGAATACCTGTCAGCACACGAAATACAGCATCAGACCACCTGTGCATACACACCAGCACAAAATGGAGTTGTAGAAAGGAAAAACAGACACCTTCTGGAGATCGCAAGAAGTATGATGATCGACATGAATGTCCCACAGAGTCTGTGGGGGCATGCAGTGTTGACAGCAGCTCAACTCATCAACAGGATGCCCTCGAAGATCCTCGGATGAAAGTCCCCATGTGAGGTATTGCAAGGCAATAATAGTGGGATACTCCCACTGAAGGTGTTTGGGTGTGTGTGTTTTGTGAGGGACAACAGGCCATCAGTTGGAAAACTTTACCCTAGAGCGGTCAAATGCATCTTCGTAGGCTACTCGGCGACCCAGAAGGGGTATGTGTGCTGGAGTCCAGTAGAGAAGAAGAAGTTTGTCAGTATGGATGTCCACTTTCGGGAGCATGAGCCATACTACCGCCAGGACGGAACTTCACACAACACGCCTAAAACTGCCAGTATTAGGCGAGAGGGGGAGATGGAGAACTTGGTGGTAACTGATTTAGAAGTTTGGCATGGAGGCACGGAGAAGGGACAAGAAGGTGAAGGTGTTAGGCCTACGGCTCAGGGAGAGTTACTTACCTACAGCAGGAGAGAGAAGCAAACTACAGGACCAGTACCGACGGTGCCAGTGCCAAGTCCCTTGCCTGCGTTCGTCCCAACTCCTGAGGCACCGACACCAACCCCCCTTCAGGTGATACCCCCTCCTTCACAAGATATCATTCCTCCTACTTCTACTCCTCCCACACCACTATCTGTACGGAGGACCACTCGCAGCAATGTAGGAAATCCTCCAAATAGATATGGTTGGGATATTGCTCAGTTTGTTTCTTATGACCATATCCTTTCTTCTCATGGAGCATTTATAGTATCTTTGGATAGTATTACTGTACCTAACAATTGGCAGGTTGCCAAGAATGATCCAAAGTGGAAAGTGGCAATGCACGAGGAGTTGGGAGCTCTGGAGAAGAACCACACTTGGGAGCTTGTGAGACTGCCAGAGGGGAAGAGAGTAGTTGGATGCAAGTGGGTCTTTACCGTGAAGCAGAACCCAGATGGACAGGTTGAGCGCTACAAAGCTCGACTAGTAGCCAAAGGATACAGTCAGACGTACGGCATCGACTATGACGAGACCTTTGCACCAGTTGCAAAGATGAGCACTGTCAGGACTCTGATTTCTCTGGCAGCGAATGGTGGATGGAAGCTACACCAACTGGATGTAAAGAATGCGTTTCTTCACGGAGATCTAGTGGAGGAGGTGTACATGGAGATACCACCAGGATTTGTCACCAATCAGACAGTAGGCAAGGTCTGCAGGTTGAATAAGTCCCTCTATGGACTGAAGCAGTCTCCTCGAGCGTGGTTTGACATATTCAGAAGGGCGATGATAGGGATGGGATATCAGCAGATCAATGTTGATCATACTGTGTTCTTCCGTCGGAGTGGAGGCCACATCACCATGCTTGCAGTGTATGTGGACGATATGATTATCACAGGAGATGATGAGCAGGAGATTGCCCAACTCAAAGGAAAGCTTGGCAAGGAATTCGAGGTGAAGGATCTCGGCCTTCTTCGGTACTTCCTTGGGATTGAGATTGCTCGAGAAGCAGAGGGGATTGTTCTCTCTCAAAGGAAGTATGCACTGGACCTTCTCACAGAAACTGGGATGTTGGGGTGCAAACCTGCAGCGACACCAATAGATCAGAGGTTCAAGATTGATGTTGAGGCTGGAGAACCAGTTGATCGAGACAGATACTAGAGACTGGTTGGCAAGTTGATCTATTTGAGCCACACACGTCCTGATATCTGCTTTGCAGTAAGTGTGGTGAGCCGCTACATGCATGACCCACGGAAGGGTCATATGGATGCAGTGTACCAGATTCTGAGGTACTTGAAAGGTGCTCCCAGGAAGGGACTAATATTCAGGAAGAACAATCACGTGAGCATCGAGGGCTACTATGATTCTGACTGGGCTAGTTGTGCTGATGACATGAGGTCTACCTCGGGATATTGCATATTTGTAGGAGGTAACTTGGTCTCCTGGAGAAGTAAGAAGCAGTCTGTGGTGGCCAGATCGACAGCTGAAGCAGAGTACAGAGCTATGGCCTTGGGAGTTGCAGAGCTGCTATGGTTGAAGAATATGCTGGTAGAGCTGAAGCTGGATCAAGGAGCCAAGATGAAGCTGTGGTGTGACAATCAGTCAGCTATTAGTATCGCCAACAATCCAGTACAGCATGACAGGACCAAACACATCGAGATTGATAGATTCTTCATCAAAGAGAAGTTGGATAGTGGATTACTGGAGCTTGGTCATGTTCCAACCAGGGATCAAGTAGCAGATGGACTAACCAAGGGACTCGCCTCAGTGAGCATGATTAGAGGATGTGACAAGATGGGCTTAGTGAATATCTTTCACCCATCTTGAGGGGGAGTGTTGATATGGTATGTTGAGTGTCATATTTAAGTATAGTATAAGTACATGGGAATATCCTGAGGACATATTTGGGATGCCAGAATATGTCACAGGATATTCCATTATGAGATTATTGTCATAATGATTGAGATCATTGTATTAATGACTGTAAGGCTATATAATGCCAATGAGACAATCAATAAAATAATCAACTAATTACAACACGTTATGCACTTGGAAGCATCGGAAACACGGTCAAAAAACTTATACGCTAAACTTCTATCACAATATCCTTCTTTTTATTCGGTCGTTTATGGCAGCTACGCTGATGAAAGCTAACTTTGGTTTCAGTACAAAATGTCGAGTTTATCATGTCTATACTTTGAAAACTAGCTCTGTTTCCTCGGTCAAATTATGCTAGTCTCATTTACAAGATTTTTGGAGTAATACCACACTCATTTACAAGATTTTTTTTCAGCTATGTGATCAGCTCTGAACAATATTTCTACTTTTTCAGGTTCTTCACTTTTACCGAGAAAAGAGAATATTATTAGCTAATCATCATGTGCTCCTGTCAGGGAGGTCTCCCAGGCGCCCAATGATGTCTGGGTCGTCGTCTTCCTCTACAGGGATGGTTATTTTTTTTTTTACATCATTCTTTTATTTCGTTGGATCGAGTTCTTTTGTTGTGATCTAGGATTCTTTTGTTGTAATAGGAAGCATGGATGCCCCTGAAAACGGTGCCTTGTTGCGTCGTGTCTGGCACTTACTGAACACGACACTAGCACTCCGGAATACATTAGGACACGCCCTCTTAAAGAGGTGCCGAGTCGTTTCGTGTATATGCAACATAGCTTGTGATTGATGCCAATATTTTTAGATTTTTTTTGTGATCTAGCTTATATTAGACTATGAGTTCAGTTCATTTATAGTTTAAATTTGTAAGACTAGATATATTTGTGGTTTCAATGAGTAAACTAGTTCTTATACTTGGTAACTGAATACATGCTTTGCAGTATCATTTGTTGAATCAGTTCCAGGTCCTTACTTGATTTTGTCGGTTTTGGAGGATTTTTGTGGTTTTGATTCGGTTGATCTTAGTAGTTCCAACTTCCAACAATTTCGGTAACCGATTGAATATTTAGAATACGTATTGGAAGTTCTCATTTGATTCTGGATCTGTTTGTGAACTAAAACTATAGTTTTTGAGCTTTTGGAGTTGTGTTCTGAAGCTCTTGGGGTTCTATTCCCAAACCACAAAACTCCATTGTAAGATATTGTGCATAGTTGCACAGTAGACCTTAATTATTCTTCTTCTTCTTTTTTGAAGGGTCAAGTGGTAAGTTATGGTGATTCATGCTTGCTTAATCACACATTCTTTTGCTAACGAAGACAAATTGCTTGTGGTTAAGTAGGCTGATATGTATATTTATGTGAAGACATCACTTGATCTCACATATCTTGAACATGATGTTTCAGCATTTATATATATATTTTGGAAGAATGGTAATTTTATTGATTTAACTTCAATTACATCTCATATACAGTTTAAATCATGGTATAAACATCAAACTCGATGTTGTGCAAGATACCCCTTTGGATTGTGCTCAAACCTTCAAAAATATGTTTGTTCCGTTCCCTCTAGATACGTCATGCCGTAGTCGATAGTTTGATTCGAGCCAATCTGAACCATTTACTCCCTTTCCACCGAAGGTTAGAGATTACCTCTATTTGGTTGTTCATGTATTTGTCAGTCATGCTAGTAATGTGTAGTGTATTACACTGTTCCTTCCATATCTCCCCAAGTAAACTGACAAGCAGCAAATTGTCGTTCCATAGGATGTCCCATAAGCTCAACCCCCAACCCCCCCCCCCCCCCCCCCCCTCCCCGCCCACCCCCCCACCCCCACCCCCACCCCACACACATTCAATAATACTCCTGTGATCAAGCCACGGGTCTTTTCAAAGATGAGTGTTCCTTTCTTTACCAAATTTACGTGAGATAAGCAGTTGGATAGTGGCTCTGGTCCGTAAAATTGTCTTGTCAGTAACAGAGAAATTATTATTTTTCTGTTGGCACCAGAAAATTGACCCCTTTAGATAATTATCTTGCCCATGACGAATTCCTCTGGAGAAGCTTCCATGTGAGGTGGATACCCGCCACTTCCCGAATAATGAATAAAGATCGTAAGTCTACTCCTCCTTCAGCTTTGGGGACACATATCCTTCCATGCTTTCGGGTGGATTCCTCCATGCCACACAAAACTAGCACATAATATCTCCACTTTGCGGATGATAGCTGACGCCAGCATAATGGTCTGTAACCAAAAAAGTAAGATCGCAGTTATCACCGATCTGACAAGCTCAATTCTGCCACGAAATGATAGGATCTAGGCTTGCCAACCGTCAATGAGTCGTTGAACATACTCCACCATACTATGACAGTCCTCTGCACGGGCATAGTTGATCGTCAAAGGTAGTCCCAGGTACTTCACTGGCAAGGTACCTCGTTCTATTTGTAGAATATTTTGCAGGTTGTCCTGATCCGGACAACGTAGGTTTTAAGTAAAACTTTCCCTTTTCCTTATTCAGATGTAATCCCGACAGCTCTCCAAATTCAATCATAATTTGTCCCATTGATCGAAGTCCTCCCTTCGATGGAACCAAAAATACTAACAAGTCATTAACATAAATAAGATAGGAGACGATTGGTTTCACCTGTCTATATAGCAGGATGATGTTTTTGCAATGAGCTGTCATGTCCATCAAACATGTGAAGTATTCCATGACCAAGGTGAATAGATATGGCGACAATGGATTCCCTTGTCGAAGACCTCTGGTACTGGAGAAAAACCCATGGGGCTGTCAGTACGAAGAAAGATGGATATACACTTGTGTATCATGGCCACCCATACGGGGTCAAATTCCATTGTCCGCATAATCTGACACACGAATTCCCGATTGACCGTGTCATATGCTTTCCGTAAGTGGAACTTGATGTATGCTTTGCGGCCACCCAGTTTGTTGAAATTGCGGACCATCTCATGTGCCAAGAGACTATTCTCCGCTATAGAGCGACCTTTAATAAATGTCGCTTGATTTTGGGATATGAACCCCTGCATGATACTCTCCATCCGTCGACACATAACTGATGCTATGATTTTATGAAGAAAATTGCAACATAAAATAGGTCAAAAATCAGCCAATGATTTAGCCTCTTCTTCTTTTTCGGGATGAGAGTAAGAAAAGTGTGATTGATTTTCCGGTCCGTTGTCAAAGAAGTCCTGGACAATATATAATATCTCATATTTGATTTCGTCCAAATGGAAGTTTAAAAAAAATTACTATTGAACCCATTTGGGCCAGGAGCTTTGTTGGGATATGTGTGCTTAACCATACTCTCAATCTCCCTCATGCTCATTGGTATACAAAGATGTCTGTTACCCTATTACTGACACCATTCGCTTGCAAATAAGTTCAAGAAATTTTTATTTATAGTTATTTTGATTAAGTATCAAATTTTAGTATTTTGTACTTTTAACCTCCACTTCTTCGAAGCATCCGAACGAAAAAAAAAATTGCTTCACTTTATTTTACCAGTAAAATATCTATTTCTGATTTCGCCGCACTCCGTGGAACCAACCAGTCAGTGATATATGGGAAATTAAGGCCTTTGATAAAGGCACTACAAAAAAAAACTTAGGGCTAGCCTAGTATTGGTGCTAGCCCAGCTAGGAAGAATTTTTACTCAGGCTAGTCCAAATTTTACTAGGGTTGTCCACCCTCTTCACCTCCCTCCTCCTGCTCCTCCCCCACTCCACCCCCCTCCGGCCTCTCCTCCTCCCTCCTCCTACGATTTTTTGCCTCTCCGCGTTGTCTACCTCGCCATCGACCGCGTCGCCGCCGCCGCCGAGCCGCACCTCGAGCACCTTTTCGTCGGCTCCGTCACGAAGACGATGCAGAAGAAGAAGAAGAAGAAGAAGAAGAAGCAACAACAACAGCAGCAGCGAGGACGACGTCGAGCGGAGGCGGCCCGAGACGGCGGCGACCCGGAGCAGCGCGGGGACGGCGCGAGGCGTAGCCGCCTCCTCCTCAACCCCCCCCCCTCTTCGGTCTCCATGCAGCCCCGTCCTCGTGGCACCTCGCGTAGTCCTCCCCTCCGGACTGTTTAATTTTTGACAGTCCTAAAAAATCAACATATTTTTTAGGACCGTCAAAATTTTGACAGTTCTTCTAATTGTTAGGACTATTAAAATTTTGAGAGTTCTTCTAATTGGTATGACTGTCAAAATAGTCCTGATTATAAAAAAAATTTGAAAGTGAACGGTTTTGTGAGTAATTTTTGAAAAGGACAAATATTTAATTATCAAGGATAAAAATATGGAATGTACTGAGTCTCTTTTTTAGTGCATTGATCACAGGCCGATATTAGTTATGGTATGCAGATAAGAACTCAAAATACAAGACGACAAATAGAAGTGGGGAGTTTGTTCAAGAAGAGGAGAAGTTGTTGTCACATACTGAACCAAACGCAGCAGTAACAACAACAACGGCTTTCGTTTGCATTCTTCCACGTTAACATCTCCTCCTCCCTCGACATCTGTCTCTTCTTCCATTAGACAGCTGCTGCAAACCTGAAACTCAACTCGCACTCCTCTCTCAACTCCTCTCTCCACTGCACCAGCAGTCAAGCAACTATAGCCCATCAATCAAGCTCAACTAGAAGAATTAAAAGAGAGAGAGAGAGAGAGAGAGAGAGAGAGATCATGGAGAGGGCAAAGGGCTGTCGCCACTTGATGGGTCCTCTCCTGCTTGTCAACTTGGTAATGTACGTTGTCGTCCTCGGCCTCGCCGGATGGTCCATTGACAAGTACATCGACAACAAAACCCACCCCTGTAAGTACTTCCTCCTCTCCCTCCTTTGGTGGTAATGGTCCAATTCATATTTTGAAGAGTTGTATCGTGATAAATAAAAGAGGAGGAACACAAAGAGAAGGTATTTTGAAGTTTTTTGACCAAAAATTTTATTGTTCTAAAAGACGGTCACCTAGTCAGCATCTAGGTTAGCGCCTGGTGTCCGTTCGATGCTCGCATAGTCCTCCTACGTCCGACTTGTTGGGAAAAACAAGACCTTTCCCGTCTTTGTGATGAGATGAGAATATAAAATAGAAATGGAAGAGAAGCAAAAAAAAAAAGAGAGATACACACACAAGATTTACCGAGGTTCGGCTCAATTTGAGCCTACGTCCTCACCCGCTCCTTCTTCGCCTTTTTCACTATAATCAAATGAAAGATTACAAAGAGCTCTTCTCTCAAGTTGGTACAACTTCACTTGAGGATCACTATCTCTCAAACTCACTTGAAAAGAATTACAAGTGTGAGGATTACAAGTTGTGTTCTAACCTTCACCATCTCCCCTCTATTTATAAGGAGGATAAGCCTCTTGGGTACACCACTCTATGTATGGAGAAGTCCAAAGGGCAGCCCTTTCATCTCCCAAGATTAGTCCTTCCATCTTCCAATGCATGGAGAAAGGCAATACATCATTATTGCATGCAAGATGAATACATGCAGAATATGAACAGATAGCCTACTTTCGAGAGCCATAACTTCTTCAATACACCTCAGAATGATCTGGTTCAAAGCTGGAAAGAAAGAGAAAACTTTTTCCAACAACTTTCGCGTTGAAGACCGAGCCTAATTATGCCTGCAACAGCTCCGAAAACGGCTCCCAAAAACTGTATCTAGTCACAGAAACTGCACCCAGAAAAATGGCTAAGTACTTGGCCGAACCCAACCATGGGTGACCGATTTTCATGGATCAAATCCATATTGGTTCATCATGGGGATGGACCCCGTTCCCATCACGACTATACATGTTTTGAAATTTTATGAACTTTTTATACAATTTATATTATGTTTTTTATTTATTTTTTAATATTTTTGAACTACTTACATCTCGACGGTCGTCTAGGTGTGTGTTTAGGCGGACAAAACGCTAGGCGGCGAGTACCTGTCCGACTAGCGCCTAGTGCTTTTCATAATCTTAGAGAAACTCTAGTATAAGAAACAATCAAATTGAAAAAAAATAGTCACCAATATTTGCTCTGATACTAATTTTTTTTTTTCCACTGCTATCACATACCCATCATCATCTTTCTATTTTGCATATGCTTTCTCATTAGCTTTATCTGGAGCCTTGATTGCTGAATTGGTCGTACGCTAGAAAGCACGGACACTCCAAAAATCTGATCTTATCGTGTCGAACACATATTGGACACTTTGGATACACCAAATATATTAGAGGTTTTCTTCTAGTCCACATCATACCGGTGGAGCCACCACCAACGGTGGTGTATGATACAAATATATGCCCCCATCAAAACTCTAGTCTTACTGGATTGTAGGGACCTGAGAAGAGCTCTTCTTATTAAAATGATTCAATTCTTGGAATGAACCAGTTCAATTTCCAGCATATTCATGTCCTTTGTATTAACTCTGCGTTCTCTCCATTTACCAAGGTTTGTAGTGGCGGAATTGAATCCTTTCTACGAGTATCGGGATCGACGGTATTGGCAATATCGTCAATTTCGGATCGAAGTATCGAAATTTTTGGTATCGATAAGCAAATAATTATTAACAATTTAGAAGTTTTTTTTTTACACATTTATGCACTTTGATTTATTTTATGTGTTATTTCGTAGTAGTTTTGAAATTGAATGAAATAGTAATCATCATTGCCGATAGTTTTACTTGCTACAGATAAGTTTTTTTTTATATGTTTTTACACCTTTGCTATGCTTTTACAATCTTGCTGATTGATTTTTTTCGTTCAATTTTCTTTACCAAAATTTATGGAAAAGATACTTCTAATGTCGGTCAGTATCGGATATCAGTCGGTATTGAATCGGTACATGCCAAATCGTAGCGACATCGTATCAGTATCAGACAATACTGTAAATTATGTCATTTACCCAAAAATGATTTGATGGACCCTGGGTGACTGTCAATATTGATTGATCCTTTCACACATTCCAAATTGGTTTTAACCTATGTACACTAGAAATAAATGATGAATTTTGCTAACAAGTGCCATAATGACACATGTTTTAATACATTGATGAATGTGTATTTTAGATGGGTAGTCTCACAAGTACATTTATCAATACATCTTTATTTAAAATATGTATTGATAAATGTAAATGTGCAATTATAAATGTGCTAGTATGAATATCAATATAAAATACACATTTATCAATGTGGTTTTTTTTTGAGAAATTTTGACTTACCTCCCACTTTTTTTTACCATATTTAAGGGTGCATTACACATTGTTTCCATAATGTACATGTCATTCCACTTTTGACGGAATCCGTCCAAAAGTAATGGTCAACCCATTTGACCAAAAAAAATTGACGAAAATGTTCTCCTCATTTTCTTCCTCTTCCCCCCCCCCCCTCCCCGCCACCGCCATCCGCCCCCGACCCCGCCCCCCCCCCTTCCCACCCTGCCCTCGCAACAGCAGCAGCAGCCGCGGCTAGGCGAGCGCGCGGAGCAACGGCACGGCGGCAGCGAGCACGGCGACGAGCAGAGGCGGGGAGGGGGGAGTGGGGGTTGTGGCGGGTAGGGGGGAGCACGGTCGGAGGGAGGTCGACGGCGGCGGCCGCGGTGGGGAGAGGGGGGGAGGGGGTGAGAGGAAAGGGAGAAGACGAGGATATTTTCGTCCAATTTTTTTTGGTCAAATGGGTTGACCGTTACTTTTGGACGGATTCCGTCAAAAGTGAAAAAATATGTACATTATAGAAACAATGTGGGATGCACCCTTAAATCTGTTAAAAAAAGTGGGAGTTAAGTCATACTTTCTCTTCTTCTTCTTTTTTTTGTTGAAAGCCATTTATATTCCACATGTACATGGTCCATTCCACTTTAAGGTTGTCTCTTGTTAGAAAGGTGTTCTTGTACCTAAGCCATATGAAAGCTCTCCATTCTCGAAAATCATCAAAGAGTTCCATCACTAACTAAATCCCAAAAGATCTGTTAAAAATAGCAAAGGGAATCTTCTGTTCCTGGCAATTTTTCTTCTTCCAAGTTGAAGGCCACTCTCCTCACTTCCTCCTGTGAAGATTTTATACCACATGAATAAGAATGTTGTTGGGATAGTGATAATACAAGTTATTTGGGTGCAGATTTGGGAGGGAATACATCAACGATTTACCTTCTGATATTTTCGCTGCTGGCCGGAGCAGTGGGTACATGCTCGACGGTGGCAGGATTCCTGCACCTGCGGGCATGGCGGAGCGATGGCTTGGCCAGTGCTATCTCCTCTGCTCTCATCTCCTGGGCTATCACTGCCCTCTCCTTCAGGTACATTACATACCACCCCAACTCTTCTTACTAACATCCATTATCAAAGGATATTGGCTTCAACTTCAGTGATCAAGAAATCGAATAAAACCCTCCATCATCCAAAGACTGATCAAAGTTCCACGAAAGATTTGACAAAGTTTTTATAATCGGGTGTCAACCTGACATCAGTCCTTTATATTTTATATTGGTGTCAAATTCATAGCAATGTAACTATGAGCATAAGAGGACCATGACATAGAACCTAGTTGGCAATTAGGTAGATCTACCTTTTGGATATCAGTTTAAGATCATGCAACTAAGAAGCAACTTCCAATAAATCGAATAAATTGTTCCATTTATTTCAAAATGTGTATATAATTGCTCACAATTTATAATCAGATGAAAAATTACACAGAGTTCAAACTATATTTGGAAACATTAAACACATTTGTAGCACCCTAAATTCTAATATCAAGCTGCAAACGCCAACTTCATCTGGAAATTTACATTGTTCTTCGTACACTGGTTCTGCAGCCTTGCCTGTAAGCAGATTCTTTTGGGAAACCGTGGGAGACGCCTGGTATGATATAATGAATAAATTCTGCTGTTTAGACCTCCATTTCATCAGCTGTTATAAGAGTATTTACTTTCTATTGTTGTCTCAAAATATCAGAGGACACTGGAAGCTTTCGTAGCGATCTTGACGCTCACCCAACTAATCTACCTGATCCTGCTGCACTTTCGTGTTGTAAGTAGCAGATCCGACCATGACTACGGAGTGATGATGGAAAACCAAAAGGAAACATCCGGCACCATAGCTCCTCCAGATGCCTGAATTAACATCGGAGTGTTCCTGTTAAATCACGAGATAAGGTTGTGTTGTCCAGTCTGTATCCTAATTTGTTGCACTTTCTTTTTGATCTTTAAATCCAAAGAGTAGACTACCGGAACTATATATTAGTTATGTGAGCTTTGAATCAAGTTGTCCTCTCTTTCTTCTGTTACTGTAATTGCAGTTGGATTCTGTGGATGTTTCTCCCTGCATTCTGCAAACATAAACTCGGAGACCAAGGCCAAGTGATCACTTCCAATTTCCTAAAGATTAAAAAGGCTTCATATAATTAGCAAGATTATGCAAAAAAAATAATTGCTATTTGTAACAACTAAATCATGCAAAAACACAAACACAAGAACAGGTGCATAGAGCCAGTTTAGTCGTCCTCCAATAAGAAATACCGTTAGGCCCAAAAGTTTGTGAAGATGGATGCCAGAATTAGAGAAAGATGACCAAACACATTTCTTGTTCACCGAGTAGTAACATCACAGAGGTATATGTAACAGTTCAAAAACTACTAATAGATGAAGATCATCGTGAAGTGGAGTGAAATTACTCTAGCCTCCTTTCAAGAAGGGTTAATACATCAAGCCTTTAGCCTTGTTGTGTCTACCTACATATGCCAGTTCTCTCACCTTATTATTAAACTTCTGTTCTCAACAAATATCAGTAGGCAACATTGTGACCCATAATCAGGACAGCTCTCTATATACATCTGTAAGGTTATTTTACATTTTTCTATAGTAGTCATAAGTGGTCATGTCATAACAAAGATAAGAAGTCAGAGCTTCAGTGACGCATCCACTTTTCTGATAAAAAAAATGATTTATCAGCATATTAAGAACCCCATAGCCTGCTAAGCTAGAAATTAGAAGAGGACTATTAAATAGGCTTGCCTGTGATGTATCCTCTGCTATATTCTGAAGAACCCATTTCTAAGACCTACAAATTGATGTTGGATTGTATCTCGTTTCCGGTTGAGCGCTTAAAGGTGGTGACAATGTTGTTGATAATTTAGTCTCACATCGGATAGGAAGTGGGATCATGATGCGTAGTTAATTGGGATTGGTTCAGGCCTTACATGAGAATTCACTTTAAAGACATATGAGCCTAGTCCAATATTACACCTCATGGGCCAACTCCGGTTCGGGTCAACCGCGTTCCTAACAAATGGTATCATAGCCCATAGTTACGGGAAAGGTTTTGGCGACTCTAATTCATTTAAGACAGATCGTGTTGAACGTTCATGCGTATAATCGAATTATACGTGCTCTTTTCTCAAGGTGGAGTTAGTGTTTTTGCCTAGTTTTGGTTCAAGACAGATTATATTGAACGTTCATGCGTATAATCAAAAGGCACAATTTGAGACATACTAGTGTTTTTGCCTACATTTCGATCCGTGCGGTGCACGAACTTCCTCCTCGAAGACCCGTGCAAGCATTTCTCCGACAACTTAGCTAGATCGCTAAGACGATAATGAAAAAATGTAGAGCAAAAGAGAAGGTTTTGATAGTTGAAAACTTCCACTATACTAGAGAAGAATACAACTTTTGGACGGTGAGGAACAAATAAGGCCTCCCCCTTTATATAGCCTCAAGGACTTTACATGGATGGCTACGATCGTGTCATGTGTCATAAATCTAACGACTACAACATTCTAGAAACTAGATCTTTACAATACAAATAAAGAAGGTATTTACATGAAAAATATATAACTCTTTTTAAATGATATGAATCCACATGAAACTTCTAGATGCAAGGAATATTCCAAGAAACTTCCAAGAAATATTTAGGAAGAATATCCAAAGAATATTTCCAAAGATTCCATGCAAATCTAGAGTATTCCACGGGCTTCTCTCAAATAATCTCTGGGTTGATAGGTTGTGCAAAGTTGTCTCGGTGGAGCAAAAAATATTGTACATAACATTCTCCTCTACCTATTTTGTCACTGCCTATGTCTATATATAATGCACCAAGTCTCTGACCTCCCTTGTCACATGGTTGCTACTTGCCAAATCTTCCCTTGCCACGCTACCTAGATTTGCTCATCTTCTTCTCAAGATCTGAAGTAAAGTGGTTCACAACAACACTTATATGTGTGGTTCACACCCTCCTTGGCACGGATAGAGTCTTGCGACTCGCTGATCTATCTTGTCTCATGGGCAAACGTAGTCCTCCATACCTCCATGCATGCAAGTCCTATTGCAACTTTGTTGATCAGAACATTCACCCAACTTTGTATCACCAAGATCCTTGAGCGAATCTTTGCACCATCCACTCTACTCCGCACAAATGTCTCATCACCCTTGACATAGCAATGCTCCTCCTTTGGCTAAAACCTACGTGTATTGCCTCCTTGAGCAAGCTTCACCAACCTTTGGGACGCTTGTTCCTCGACTATTCTTCTTGGCACGCCGGAGTAATCCCTCTTACTCAATATCTGCGCCACGGATATCCTGACTATGCCCTCCTCAATACGGTCAAGGCTACCTTTCTTCGAGAATCCTCGCACTATGGGATCCTCGAATTTGTCCTTGACACGGTCGAGACCGTCTCTCTGTACCTTGAAATCCTCGATTATGCCCTGCTCGACGTGTTCGAGACCATCCATCTTCTTTAATCTTCACACTGTGGGATCCTCGACTATGTCTTCCTCTACATGATCAAGGCTAACCCCCTTCTGCACGCATATCCTTGTCTTTGGATCCTCACAGACTGCAACATGCATCTCCTTGCCCGGTTCCAGCTCGATAGAACGATCCACCTCCCTCCGCGAAAGTCTCCTTGGAAAATTCTTTTGCAACGCCTTCGGTCTCGATCAGAAGATCTTCCTCCTCGAAGTCCTCCTTCGTCTCGAGAACCGCCAAGTATATTGTCTCTATTTTTGTTGCCTTTCTCAAGCTAAATGGTTGAGATAACTTTCCCTCTTTTTCATGCAACACCACTGGCGTAGCTAACTAGGCTCGAGGGGTCGCGGTCACGCCCCCTGAGATTTTGATGGCTTCCATCCTGACGTCATTCACTCACATACCCACCATTTTATTTGTATGCAAAAAATATACGTAACAAATGCACATTCAACATATTTAGCCATGTTCGCTAGTCAAAAATTGAGTTTGGATAATTATTTGTTGATTGCATTATTTCAAATACTCCTAGAAACATTTATCATTGGAGAGAAGATTCACCAACTAGTAGACAATAGTAACTACTCAATTTATGTGATGTAGTTCTGAAAATATATATATCCAAAAGGAATCGCGATCTTTTTTTACTAGGTAAGCTCTCTAACTTGTTTAACAAAATTTACACGGTTTTCTAAAAGAAATTCTTACACCGAAAGGTGCGAACGGTCATTGTCGATGTGTGAAAATTGACGAAACTCGAATTCGTCGATTGTGCACGACAAATTTGGCCCGCGTTCGTCGAATTTCATCGTATTGGTGTTTTTGGAAATTTTGCAATTATTCTCCGTGCGCTCTTCAGGTCGCGACAAGATTTACGCTATTGGATGCACAACCCCACGACGCAAGTTTCGTGTCCAATTCTGAAATCATCTACCGGATAACAATTTTGCGTAATGCACCCTAGATGAAAATCCTTGCTACCAACTTTGCAACAGTCACCATGCACGAAAAGCCTTCTTCTATGAAGCTGATGGCTCTCAAATATGGCATTGAAAACACCATCACCGCGATTAGAAAATCCATGCCAAGTATCATCTTGAAATCATCCAACAATGTAGCGATGAAATTGGCAGCACCCGACCAATGTCCCACCTTTACGTGAACTCCCTTAGCTACCCTCTGGACGGGATGCACCTCCGAGTTGACTACCCTCTTCTTGCTTGAATCCTTCTCCAATGCTAGACCAAGTGACGGACCTCCGCATCTAAGATGAAGTTATATGTGGGACGTCCACATCTAAGGTGAAGTTATAAGTGGCATCCATATCGACCAACGTCCGTGTGCTAATGCTATTAACCCTTATGTCACGTCAACGTATATAAGCTGCCTTGCTCAAAGTCTTCATCAAAACAGACTTGGCCTTAATGGCATTGAGCAAGCGCAAGTCTCCCACGTGCGATCCCACTTTGTTCTCCTCATCATCCACCTCCTTGATTAAGACAACGTTCACCCACTTACTCTTGTTCTGACAATCCCGAGCATAGTAATTTTCTCCACAAGTGTAGCACAAAAGGTACGCTCGAGTTGGGCCTTCTATCCCTTCTTTACCTCTAATGGCTAGAACATTCTAGAAACTAGATATTTATAGTACAAACAAAAAAGATATTGACAACCATGAAAAATAGCTAGCCCACTATAAATGGTAGGAATCCTCATGAAGCTTCTAGAAGCAAGAATTATTTCAAGAATCTTTCAAGTAATATCAGGGGAAATATTCAAGGAATATTCTCAAAGACAACATGCAATTCTAGAGTATTTCGGAGACTTCTCTCAAGTAACTTTTTGGCTTGATAGGCTGCACAAAGTTGTCTTGGTGGAGAAAAAAAATCTTGCGTGTGAGAAATAGTTGGTAAAGCTTTTCAAGATTCTAGGAACTTAAAAAAAATGCTGCTCTCAAACATGGTATAGGAATAACTTATCTCAGAATGAAGTTGGAAGGAAACTTATAATATTAGAAATTTTATAACTGATTACAAGTTTGAAAAGCCCATCTTTGAACTGCAAGTAAATCTGAGAAAGAAGTTGGAAGGAAACTTATAATAGTAGAAATCTTCAACTCATAAGTGATAACACAAGTTTAAAAAGCGCATTTTCTAACTGCCACTTCAAGTGTAAGCCTCTATATTAGCTAAAGAATAATTGATAGATCTACCAATTAGCATAAGCTATGCATCACAAAAGTAGGGGTTATTTATACCTTGCTTGGCAAGCCACCATTAGCTTTTAAAGTGTCCATTGGCAGTGTGTCTAAAACCCTTGTAGGTACAAGACCGGTAGAGTACCTTCAAGGAAATCAAGGTAATTCCGCAGTGATGCTTTCCTACAGTATGTGCATGAAAAAACACCAGAGATAGGAAGCTTTACCAGATATAGTCAACAGTTCCGACAAACTTCAAATGGTAAGTAGTGGCAACTGGCTCACCATAAAGACATCTGGTCTGAACATTACCCTGAAATGTAAACTCGACTTGTCACCTTTTCCAGCAGACAAGTAGCAAGAGATCCTTAGAAACAGATAGGTCAGTACCTTAACACTAGCATAAGAGCTGTGTAGTTCGATTGGATGTCTAAGTAGCGTGCATTTTGGGTTGCCAGATGCATTTTTCAGCTCTTCACTAGTCCAAGAACACTTTAGTAATCTACAAAACATACTTATCATTACTAAGAAATGGCAATGACCTTACACTTATGTAACCATTAAATTGAGGTGAGAGACATAATAATGGTTGCAACTGATTAGCAAAAATATTTATTTAACATTACCTAGGCAAAGCATACGGAGAAAACTGAAGTCTGTCTTGTCCAGAGATATATCTTTTGTCATGTGCAGTTATATTCAACTGCAACGGAAAATGCAGATAAGCGGTCAGATGTCCTGTCACCGAGCTTGTTTCTGAAGTGAGATTACGTTAACAGAATTGTTTAGGTGTAAGCAATAGAAAATCCTGAGGCATACTACTGATTAACAAGTTTTCACCTCCGAGGTTGACAAAAACTCATACATCGCACTCTGCATAGATACATTTTTTTTCGAAAAGTTAGTACCTCAGAGAGAAGAATTAATAAGTTGGGAAAAAGAATGTTTACAATTATGTTAATGTTAGTTAAGACAGCTTGAAATTTGCAAGTTTCCAGTCTTGGGGGATTAAAAGTTAGGTTAAAAAAAAAACAATGTAAGAGAAAGCAATAAAAAATGTGGAAAAATGTTTTAAATGATTTAAGGAATCAAGTAATAAACCCACTCTATTTGTAAAGGAAATAGATCCCTCCAGCGCGCATCATAAACCGGTGCTCATCACTTTGACATTATAGTCTTTTTTTCACAGATTGTTTGTCAATTTGTAGATTACCTTGAACGGTGTTCCTCATGCATTTGGATGGTCTATAAACATTGCATGAGGCTGGTCTAGGTTGTAGCATAGGTGGCATTACATATCACATTTACTCATATGTGTGTGCGTATACGCACGCAGGAGGAATCAGTTGGTTTTCAGGGATGCAGATAGAAAATTAAAAATTAAACATTCTAGAGAAAAAGGAGAAAATGATGAAGGGGCCTATAGGACATCAGGGGGTGGCCCAGCTGATGGGGACTAGTGAGGGATAATGGGGAGGTCCTGGTATCGAGCCAGCCTAATAATAATAATAAATAAATAAAGGGGCCTATAGACAAAAACACTGATTTTGAGTGGCATAAAACAAGAAAAATCGAAATACTAGGGGTAGAACATACATCGGGAGTGCTATTGAAATCACCGGCAAGCACAACAGGTATGCCTCCCCATTTCTCTGAAAGGACATGGGCCCTAGACAACAACGTGCGGACCTGTAAAAACAAATTGATATATTACAATTGACGTCAATGCAAGCAATTAAATAGTTGGCACAGAAAAGGAGCTTGGCATTTCCCTCTTTTCTGAAAAATTAAATCACTTCCATAAGATTTTCAAACATTGTGACTTCAGAAATTTTGCCATCAACCATAATATTCTCCGAATTAGCAAAAAACTTCTGAAATTTCATGATTATTTCATTAGCCATATGATCTTCTTATATTTCGTCAAAGATAAATGGATTCATTATTCGTCAACATGTGAATTGCAATATATAATTAGCAAAACTCATGACATTGGCGAATAGTCCGATTGCTATAAAATGCATTAATGAAAGCATTCAAATAAACATACCTGACCCAACTTGATGTCCCCACGCTTTGGATTGAAAAGAACATGGATGTTGCAAACAACTACCCTTCTTGAATGACCTTGACGTACCTGATTATCGGACACCAAGGTCAGATAAATGAAGAAAACATTTCTTTCTTTTTTTAGAATAGTATCCAGTATAATCAAGATAGTCAACTAGATAAGAATTCCCCCTTTCAGTAATGAAATATAATAGAGGGTTAGTGTCAGACGGCGTAGATGACTTCGCAACCTACATCATTACAGGACACAGCTGGTAAAGTAATTATGAATGAATAATGCAAGATCTAAATTTACTAGGTAAGTCATACATATAACCTGTAGACAAATTGTGGTACAAGTCCTTTTCTTGGAACCATACTGATCGTAAGACTGCATTGGGTCTCCTGGAAAACCCTTACTCTTCCTAAACACAAAGGGGGAACTGGTATTAGAGATCAACCTCACACCGAGTCAGCCCTCCAAGCTAAATATGTTCAGAGTTATCTTAACAATCAAATTTCGAATTGGAACAAAACTGTCTCTATCAAGTATGGCGAGCTAAACCCTTGCGCTCATAAAAAGAAACCTAACATCTCTTGCTCTTGGCGGCTTTCCTGCAACTCTATCCCTCATCTTATGGACTGCTTTACGAAACTCATTCGCAATAGCACGAGCACTGGTGTCTTCAAAGATAAGTGGATTTTGCACCTTCCTGTCACTATCAGACCGACCCTTATTAATGTGAATGAGATTCATGCTTACTCTACAATTTCATAAACACTAAAAATTGGAAAATGGATAGGGTGGAAAAAATAAATTCAATCAGAGTATCATTGCAAACATTATTAAAATCAAAATCCCAATGAACCCTGATGATGATTTATGGCTGGACAAATAACGTACAGGTAGTGCAACCACCGAGTCAGCCTACCATTTAATAGCTGCTACAACGTTGAGGTGCTTGGTGGCTAGCAAGAAAATTCTCGCTCCACCGAGAGTGCTGCTTTTATGTTGGAAAGTTCTTCAACATTGTCTCCCACCAGCACAAACCTGTGTGCTATAGGATTAGCAGACCCTAAGCCATGTGTGTTATGTAATGCTGTGTAGGTTTCATGTTACCATCTCTTCTTTGAATGTCCATTCTCTATGCAAGTTTGGGGTATGTATTGTACGGAGGTAAATGTGCAATTCGAGCACTTCCAATATTGGCCAAATGGTAGGTGACTAGAGGAAGGAAAAACTTTAGAACTTGATGCTAGACATTTCTTGCAGTCTCAAACTGCCACTACCATTTGGTTGATCTGGAATACAAGAAATGACAAAAAATTTAGAGGCAACATCAGTCCAACACGTGTTTTGCACAAAACCATGGCTCATATGGTAGATGAATTTAAACCCAAGCAAAGGGAACCGTAACAACACTCATTGGACTAAACCTAACTATCCTTTCTTTAAACTGAATACAGATGGGGCTTACACCACTTCTAATGGCAATGGAGTAGCCGGTTACATAATCAGGAACCATGATGAAAAATGTTGAAGACTTGGGGACAAATGCACCAATGGGAACAAATGATATATATAATGAAGCCTTGGCAAGCAAAATTGGACTTACCGCTGCATAGAAGAGAAGACTGTTAATCTTCAAATTGAAACCGATGCCGAAGCTTTGGTAGATATCATTAAAGGGAACAAAGAACCGCCTTGGCTGATTAAGGCGATTCTATTGGATATCAAATATCTTTCCTCTCAAATTAATTGCTTTGTAACTTATCTTCAAAGAAAAGGAAACATGGCAGCCCATTGGGCTGCTGGTTTTGCCAACCTGAATAAACAAGTTTTGCCTGGAAAGGGTCTTTCCCACAGGAGATGGAATGTATTTTCTATTCGAGACTGTTGAAAATTCAAGTTATGAGGTTTAGAATACTATTCGAGACTGTTGAAAAATCAAGTTATGACCTTCTACTGGATCAGCTGTGGCTGCAGTAAGTAAAAGATACAGTCATCTGACAAAGTGTTATATGACATAAAACAATTAAAGATGCTCACAGTTTATCTATAAGATAATTTGATGCAATATAAACTGAAAGGTACAGTATCTTTGAGATAATTGATTTAAAGCAGCTCCTTTCTTAGGTCAGGTATTGTATATTATTAGTTGTAGGTAACATATATCGTCTTTTAAACAAGAAATTGGAAACTTACTATTATCTGAAGAAACCAAGTTACCTTTATACCATTGGAACTTGGCTAATCATCAGATAGTAAGGTTTTTGTACAAAGGAAGGTTACAAAAGGAGAGGGATATCATATGCATAAGCCGTACTGGGTTATACTTGAGCAGTCATATCTGAAACTTGCATAAAAATCGGTACCGGCTGAAAACAAGAGTATCAGCTAGATTTTGAAAACCGCATTTCTAAGTTAAATATGCAATACCAACACAACCAATAAAACTAAGAAAAATTGGTCCAGGACAAGACAAAAACAGTAAAGATCAAGAAGCAGGTTCCTGGAGAGCCGAGAAAATTTGCTAGAATTCAAAGAAATTGAGTAAAGAAAAGAAAAACATAACTCTTACTGCACGCATGATGGTATTAAATTGTTCAAAAGACTCTTTATGTGCAAACAGATATTATTTCATCAATTAGATGAAGAGCAGAAGTATGAACAGCCAAAAGAACTAGAGAATCTACTGCACTGTAAGGAAGAATACAAGAAAGATATTCATTGAAAAAGAACAGTATTCTTTAAACCTTTCTAACCAGGGGTGAGTCCAGAAATTTTAGTTAGAGAGGACCCACAATATGGTTACATTGGCAACTTCAACTAGCTTATGTAATACAAATTAAAATTTTGACAAATGTTAACAATATTTGTTTAAAAACTATTTCTTTAGCAAGATAAGCAAAGACTTAAGGGAATATTTTTTACGGATTTCTAGGCTGCGTTAGAGGAAAAAAGAAGATCATAATCCACCGTGATGTGGGGGGTCTTATTATTGAACTCAAGACCTCTCCGATATCACATAACCAGTTCACCAACTAGACCACCCTTTGGTGGGGTCTAATCAGTAAGGTGCAAAATTTAATTTTATACTTAGTTGAAATTATTGAATTTACTGAATAACCCCTATAACTGATTTATTTTCCTGACATTCCGTGGGGGCTTCAACAACCCCCCCCCCCCCCCCCCCCCCCCCCCTCACTTCCATGTGGATCTGTCTCTGTTTCTAACAAGGCAGATACCAACCATAATGATGAACTCTGGGAGAAATTTGAGGATTTTCTACAGGTAGATTTTACAATACAGTACCATTATGATGGGATAGAGACCCAACTTTAGGTAACTTTTGCTAGCTATGATCACAATTCAACCTAAAGAGAAAAAAATGTTAGAATGCCACTAGATTCTAATCTACAAACAAATAACAATAAGAAAAAATTTCACACAATCAATTGGCCCAGCTAAACAAAAGTAGACAAAGGCTGAACATACACAAGATCTGAGACTCCTAATATTCCAAATCCAAGTACAAACCAGAGGTCAGGTTGGAAAGTTAATTGATTAATATACATAGTGAAAATAAATATTCAATCAAGCAGAAAAAGAACATAAAATATGAGGAATGGTCAATATCAGTTGCCGACAACATGATTCTCCTATCAGATATAAACAGTAAAACAATTTGCTGACTATGGCTTGAACTAGCGTGCTAGGTAAGTATGTTTAGTTAGACCATGCAAGGGTCTCAAAATAAAGCAACAGGTAGTGGATAAAATTCTGGAAACTATGTAAGGATGCTTATAGTGACTAATTCGCTATTAAAATAGTGTTTCAACACCAATTGCTTATTCATGAACTGTTCACCAGTCCCTTTGTTAAGGTTGATATACTCCATAACATTGATTTACTAAAGATTCGTGATAATGAACCAATCATCGTATGTTTCTTCCATCCTATGTAGTTAGTACAGTAGTACAACTTATAGTTGCTTTATCCTGACAAGTTCACTTGGAGAACAAAGAACATTGAACGCTAATGACAAAATGAAGTTTTGAATTTGTGGTATATATGAAAATGACTGATTATCAAATAGAGTTACTTTACTAGTCTACCAAGATCATGGTGTCGTGAGTAAATGTTGGCACCTCAAAAACAAAGAGCTGGGCAACATTATCACGGAGGCCAAAAGCAGAAAATTCTATAGCATCTGCCTCAAGTAAACAGAACCTGCAATGAAAGATCACAATAACACCTACTCCAAGTTAGCTTCATAGTTAATAAGAAAATATGAAGAAGACTAAAGAATTTTTACCTTTTCTCTTTCCAAAATATAGCACATCCATCTTTCGCCTCCCCAGTGCGTCGCTGTAAATAAATTTTGTCGATCAAGGCCTCTCAAATATCTGACCAAAGCAAAGTCCCATTGAATTAAGGAGGTATCTACCTTATAGCTACCAGTATATCCTTTTTTCTTGATATTACTCAATATGTCGTAGTACCTATCTACCTCCTGAAATATCCACCAAAGGCAGTTTGCCGTAAATCTAAAGTACAATATTGGTATAATCCCGAAACAATATTGAAACACTCAGCAAGTAAAATTTTGGGCTAAAGATACTTGCCTGAAGACACACTAAATCAGCATTCCATCTACAAATTTCCTGGCAGATGAGATCTTTTCTCGAGTCCCATCTCATAAACTCAAAAGGGATGTCTTCATAAAGATCACCATGATATGAAGCATTATTGACTCCCAAGATGTTGTAAGATAAGAGCAGAAACCTGTCTGGTTCAATACAAAAGAATCATCAAACTCATTGTGTAACTGCCTATTGTTGATAAAGCAAAAAGTTGATGATTAGTAACACGGGATTAATTGCACAAACACATAACTTGAGATATTAACTAGGAAGCACAGACACTCCAAAAGGATTGGTGTCATGCCCACATCACACTGTATCGGACACGTATCTGACAATAAAAATATGCTAGGACACCAAAAAACTGGTGCTTTGTTCGTGTCTCAGCATCAATCTCGTGATTGTATTTGTGATCATGCAATATAATATTGAACACTTCAAAAATGAGCCTAGTAGCATATCCAAGCATAAAGAATATATATTTGAGCGCATTGTTTATAAACTATATAAACTATATAAACTATATATATATATATATATATATATATATATATATATATATATATATATATATATATATACACGCATTCTTACAAGTTACACGATATCTTTAGTTGGTGTATTGTTGTACTAAAGAGAGGAGTATTTATAGATGGATAAGATATACCTAGAAGTGATAGTTTACGGTATTAGGAACAATATCATTCACCGGAATGGAGAGATTGAAAAGAATGTTGTGCGAGTAAGAATAACTAAACATGATGATTCCTGCTACATAGTTTTGTATGCCCTATTATTTACTTAATTTTCTTTACAAAGTCAACAATTAAATGGTCGTCTGTCTGGTTGGTAAATTTATCAAATTATAACTTGGAGGTCTTGAGTCCAACTCTCCCTAACGACATTATGTCTAGTTTATAGTTATTTTTTAACTTCTTTATAAATTTTAGATACTGCCTCTTTAATCCTAAGTTAAGGTACACCCCTGCCCTCCCAAAAGAAAGTCCGCCACTGACTGAAATTGAAGAGTGCTTCTAGTGTACCTTATTATCCCAGAATACCAGTGGAAAAATAAATTGTAGGATAGCTATAAGACCTACATTGTTATCCCAGGATACCGTTAAAGTGGAAAGAATAATTCTAAGACAACTATAAGACCAGCCCAGCTTAATGGATCAGAGTGTTTGGCAATCAAAGAAGGGTTATGTTAACATGTGCCCTTAATACATTAATAATGTGCATTTTACATGGATACTTCCACCAGCACATTTATCAATGTACTTTTTACTTAAAATGTGTATTGATAAATGTACTGGTGGGAGTATCTATGTAAAATGTACATTTATCAATGTATTAACATGTGCCCTTATGACACATATTAACATAACCCATTAAAGAATATGTCCAAAAAATTAGAATAGTTGAAATAAGAATGTTAATAAGATGGATGAATGACAATATCTATATCTATACTACATATACTACTATATAATAAGACAAGTTGAGGCTTCACCGTGGAAGTTTTTGTTCCAAAATTATCCTTATCTATACTAGTATATATGCACGTGCGTTGCACGTATTCCATATTACTTGAAAAAAATAATAGTTTATTAAAAGAGCAAACGATAATTTCTTAATTTTATTATAGGTGGAAATATAATAGGCAGGAGCATAAAAGTTGGGAGAAATTAAATGATGGGAATATGAAATGCATTCTTTATTAACTTTTGTTTTATTCTCCAAACTACCTACTTTGCATACATGCATATCTTTGTTTTATTAACTATCATTTCCCAAGTTGCCTCATGCATGCATGCATACATACATTTAATACGTATTTAATTACTGTTTTTAATTACTTAGATATCCTTATCAACGTTAATACATATTGAAATGTAATAAAGGGTATTTTTGGAATGAAAAAATTTCACGGTGAAGCCTAGTTTTGGCATTATATAGTAGAATAGATTTACTAATTAAAATTGTTCATTAAATTAAACATGGGTGATTAGGTAATTACATATAGAAGAAGAAAAATAAGGGGGTTGTTGTTTGCTCTTTCCAACTATAAAAAATTAAGGGCCTTTTGCTCTTCTCAGGTAGTAAAAAAAATTAAAGACTATTGTTTACTATTTCCAAGTAGTAGTAAAAATTGAAAGGCACGACACCAATATAGTACAAATTAAGAGACTATTGTTTGCTCTTCCAAAATAGTATGGAATACGTACAATGCAATGTACGTGCATATATAAACTAGTGTTAAAATTATGATAAGAAATTTGTGTATTTACAGAAAGTTGGAGATGATATCAATTAGGGTCTGCTTGGATTGAGGGTTAAGAGGGTTGAGTAAGGGAGAGTTAAGTGAGGAGAAATAAAAAGCATGCTTGGTTTGAGAGTGGGGGTTTAGGAGGGAGGGTTATAGAGGGTTAAACCCTCTTTTTGTCTATTTTTTTTAACCTCCAAATCCCAGAGTTAACGAGAGTGATTGAGGAATTTTGTTTAAAAAGTCATACATATCCATTATTTATCCTATAAAATATCACGATTTTTTTTCTCCATTTTTTTCTTGCTTTCAACATGCTGCTCTGTATTTTCCTCATTTGTAAAGATATTTTGACAAGTTCTAATTAAAATTACAATCAAATTTAATTTTATGACATATGTAATAAGGGTATTTTGGTAACTATTGTATTTTTATTAATCATCCGCTCACTCAAAACCTCTAATCCAAGCAAGAGTTATTAAACACACCTCAATTAACTCTCCCTCCAATCCAAGCAAGTTTATATGTATTGACTCTACTCTCCCTCACGTAACTTCCCTTCACTTAATCCTCCCACCACTCTAATAATTATGTGGGACTAAAAATTAATACTATTTAATAATAATAGTAAATTTTAGGGATATTTAGACTTTAGGTCTCACATAAGTTATAAAATTAGTGTTTGGGTCTCCAAAAAATAATAATTAGCGTTTAGGTCTCAAAAATGTCGCTAAAAATAATTAGTAACACTTTTGGTACACTTTTGGTGACACTTTTGGTCTCCAAAAGTGTCACTAAATTATTTTTTGCGACACTTTTGAGACCCAAACACTCGTTATTATTTTTTTGAGACCCAAAAGCTAATTTTATAACTTATGTGAGGCCCAAAGTCTAAATATTTCTAAATTTTATTAAAAAAATTAGGCTAAATTGTAACTTGATACCCTCAACTACTGACAATGTTCAACTTGATACCCTCAACTTTTATAGGTACCAACTTGATACCCTGAAAATAATTTGGACCAAAATGCCCCTTCCCTCCCCCCCCCCCCCCCCCCGTCTCTCTCAGGCTGCGGGTAGGGCGGACTCAGGTGGCTGGCGGGAGTGCAGGCGGGCTGCAAGCGCCGGCGCGGGGGCGCGCTGGGCGCGAGGTGGGGGGTTGTCGGGGCTGGGGGCGGGTAGGGGGTGGTCGAGGCGGGGGGGGGGGGGGTGTGGCCGCCGACGGAGAAGCGCGGGGTGGATGGGGAAGGGTAGTTTAGGAATAAAATAAATTTTGGGTATCAAATTAAAAATATTAGTTAAGATAGGATATTAAGTTAGTACCTATCAAAGTTGAAGATATCAAGTTGAACATTGTCAATAGTTGAGGATATCAAGTTGCAATTAAGCCAAAAAAATAATAATACTAGTTGGGGGTAACCTCACCCTATTTAAAAGTGAAAAATCATATCACTTCTCCAACTACCACTTTATTACAAACCAAACATAGGAACTACAGAAAGTTACATTTTCCAACTTACTTCAACAACCATCCAAACGAAGGAACTCATAAAATTTGCATACGCATGATGCGCATACAAAATGCGTACGCAAACTCTCCACTTACATATTTTTTTACTTCGCTCCACTTCGGTGAACCAAACAGCCCCTTAACTCTGCTTTTTTTTTTTTAAACACCACACCAGCAGGAGATGAATAAAATAACAATGTATAGGATTAACCTTGCTGAGAACGGGAGGGAGAGGACGCAGCGAGATTGTCGGCCTCGATCCAACGGCGGACGGATTGGGAGTGGTGGGGCTGCTTCTTCCTCCTCGAACGGTCAGGATTTAGCCACCGGAGGTCCCTAGGGGCCGAGGCCGAGAGGCCTTCGGCCAGGCAAGAGAAGGCTGTTTCGGGACGTCGCCTCTGCTTCTGCTGGCGGCAGCGGGCCGCGGTGGCCAGCGGCCCGCGGCTGCCGCCGCCGAGCCACGAGGCGTCGCACCGCATTGGTTGGTTGGTTGAGAAAGGATTTGAGAATGGAGAGCTGGAATGGAAGGGGGTCAGAAAAATATCGGAGCAAGAGGTCTATGCAGCCTTCTTACTATTCTACGGTTACGTATGTGACAGGGTGTAAGGGATAGCAACCATAAGTTTGAGCCACGGAAACGTATTAATTTTTATATTTATAAAATTAATAAAAGTTTAGCAACAGTGGGATCCAAAGACATACAATACAATATGTACAAAATTCCAAACGTTACACCAAAAATTAAAAAAAAAAAATGTTGTTCTCTTTTAAACTAGAAAATAACTATGTGCATCACAATTTTACTTAGTCTCGGATATACAATTTTGTTCTTATTTAGAGCTGTCAAAATTTTAAAAGTTGTGAATATGCACGAGACTACCAAAAATTTGTCAATCATTTAACTTCTTTATTTCATGAGCGGCAGTTTTATACATGTTCAAGACTGCAAAATTTTAACAGTCTTGAATTTGCACGAGACTGGCAAAATTTTGACAGTCTTGTACATGTCTGAACTGTCAAATTTTTAGCCATTCTATGACTGCGTAAATTGTGATGCCCTCCTATCAAAATTGTAGTGTCCCTGGTAATCCCCTTAAACTAGGTTCACAAAACGAGGGTAATTTGCATTTAAATATCTTAGTTTTTTTTTTTTTTATATGTTCTACCTTATCCAACTTGTGTTAGAAGAGATTGATTAATACAATTTCGTTTAGCAAATTGTATCTTACTTACTTTGCATCTAAATTCTTTATAGTTTAAAGGAATTTGAATGATGCTCCATACCTGCATGCGCTTAAACTGCAAACCAAAAGATGAATTTATCTACCAGCCAACTGATTACATAGGTTTTGTGGCATGACTCTCTCATGAACTTTTGTACTAGAACAAACAGTCGGGTAGTAAAACATTATCATATATTATATTGAGCTTTCTTATACTCCATAGCCAACTATATTATGATGAAAAAAGGAAAAGAAAAAATAACTAGGGGCAACACACAAAGTGATAGACCTATCACATTTTTTTAAAAATATGATCATTTTTTGACACTCCAATTACCCTTCAAAAAATGTTAGGGATAACACACAATTTCAATAACCCCAACTCCTATTCTCTCTTATCTTCCTCATGCAACCTCTTACTCTTTCAAACACAATTATTGATGGGTTCGAACTCCATTGTAGGGGTTTGGAAGGTTTATAAATCATGACAGTCGGGTTAGGGACGAGGAATGATTGTCAAGATTTTGGCAGTCATGTCTGTTGTTAAGACTGTCATAATCCTGATAGTCCTAGGACAAAGAATTATGTGTGTGTGTGTCTTATGAGTGTTAGAATTCTGATAGTCCTTGACTATTGTTAGAAATGTCATAATCATGTCAGTCATAAGACAGAGAATTTTCTATCTTAAGACTGTCATGCTTATGGCAATCTTAACTACAGTTAGGACGGTCAGAATCCTGACAATCATTCGTTATTCCTAATCCGACTATCACAATTTCTAAAGCTTTAAAACTCCTATAATGTGATCGAAACCACCAATAATGATGTTCATAAGAGGAAGCATTGCAAGAGGGAAAAAAAGTTGTATGAGAGTAAGAATAAGTTGAGTGTTTAAAATGATGTGTTGTCCCCTAAAAATTTATATATTACCCCTACAACTTTTACAACTTAATAGTGATATCCCTCCATCGTTCCCTTCCTTTATCCCCCATAGTCGAACATAAAAAATATAAAAAAATTGTCTTAAGAAGATTAAAAAAAAACATAAGAGTAGATGTTCATTTTTTTGAAGTTCAACGTGCAATGACGAATATTCACGAGGATACTTAACATAAATGTATAGTTTATCCATACTAACACCATCAGTCAAATGCCACATATTCATTTAATTGATATAGAAAATACATTGTTTCAAATGACAAATGACAAATGGTGCTCTCATGAAAAGCAATTGTCGTTTATTGTTTTCAATCAATTTCGTTCGTTCGAAAGACAAACACAAAATCTAAAGAGTTTTCTTTACCATTTCGGCCAAATGTCAACATAAATAACCAATATCTCATCTCAAATGGCAATCCAACTCGGCCTAAAATGAGGTTTTGTGAAATGGGATAACAAAAAATTGACCCTAAATCCTAATATGTCAACGAGTATCTGTGTCAAACTCCAATGCATCCCTTCAAGAAGAAGGTTAATGGACCTATGTTCCAGAGGTAACACCTCCGTTTCGAAGACAAAATAGGCCAATGACAAGATTCAGACTTTGCCTACTCTTTTCTAATTGTCTCGGTTCGAAAAAGTGCTTAAGAGCATCAATAGTAGATGGAGCTTAAAAATGTATCTTGAGGCTCAAATTTGTAAGAAAAAAATAAATATAGAATTGGTTGGGTTTGTATGAGAATAGTAAACAAATAAATGTTGAGATCCAAATGAGATGAACGGATATAGATCCAAATATCATCCATCTTTCTTTTTCAAAAAATAATAAAATTTAGAATATAGAAATTGCCGTTCCAAATAGAGCTTTACTATTCTATAAAATGAATTCCTATATTCTGAATGTAGCCAATAACTTCTGTAGCTGGAACGAAACATCATGAAATATAGTTGAACCAAACTATTATACAAAATGAGCTCTGTATTCTGAATCTAAAAATAGAGAAATTTGGATCAGCCTTACTATTGATACTCTAACAACGACATGAAGGAAAGGGGCTGAGTTAGCGCGCCCATGAGTCAGTCAATGGATTTGGCCCATAGTCAAACCGGGTTCGGGTATCCAGCAATTCCCGTACCTACCCGTTTCTTTGGAGAATCAGAGTCTCCAGGGTCCCCAAAACCCATAAACCCTAAAATTACAATTTTTTTCTTCCTCCTCCGTTCTCCGATCTTCGAATCAATGGCCTCCAGAATTCTCTCTCGTCTCTCAAGGAGCAGCATCACACGAAGCTTCAGCAATGGCTTCCACTCTCTAAGCCAACCCAGAGCGATTCCTTCCTCCAAGGTGAGATTTTTTCTCCTTCTATATATTATTGGTAAAACTAGTTTTTTTTTTTGCTCCTTTTGGAGTGACACCTTTATAAATTCTTGTGATCTGTAACAAGGAGAAGGACGATCTGAATTAGGGTTTCGACGGTTTGTATTTAGTGTATATATTATTATTTTTTACAATTTTAGGGTTTATATTTGTAAATGGACGATTAACCATCAATATTTCTATTTTTTTGTGTAAATTACATGAAAACACACTAGAGTTTTTTTTGTTTTTTTTGGGTGCGTGTGGAGGAATTGCTGTTGAACTTCAGGGGAAAGTGATGTGGGATCCTCCAACCAATATCAGCATCATTTAATATAACCGCTGCTAGGAAGCATGGATACTCGGAAAGATGGTGCAACGCGTGACACTCCAAAATACACTATGACACATCGAAATCAATGTCTTGTCCATATCATATCGTGTCAGAGTCACATCTGTGCAATGTTGGTGGACACAAAGTAGATTGAATGTAAATTATTAGGCTTTGCAGGAACCGGCTAGTTATCAACTGATATATGAGATATTATGGGAAAATTTACTCTCCTGGTTCCATTGATGTTGAACACGGTAAGGGTAAATTTAAGACATCGAATTCCCCTCATCAAGGTGATGTAATATGCTATCTGCTAGTCCTTCATATCAGTGTAGTCAAAGGCGCGCCTTGCTCCTAGGCGCAGGGGCAGCGCCTCAGCGCACTCCAGGCGAGGCGCAATTCTTAAGGCGCGTCTAGGTGCGCCTTTTTCGAGCGCCTTGGAATAGCTAAGGCGCGCCTGAAAATCTTGTGAAAAATAACATGTTTAGACTATTTTTTTAACTGTTGTACTGTTTTTAGACTGTTTTTTGAACTGATGTACTTTTTTTTTATTGTTTTCTCTCTCACTCAATTCAAAGTGATTGCAACCTAGACATGGGAGAATTTGAAGCACACATGTTTATCAATGTAGAAATCCAATGTGAATATATATATATATATATATATATATATATATATATATATATATATATAATTTTTGCGCCTCGTGTCGCTCGGGAGCGCGCCTTAAGTGCGCCTCGCGCCTCGGGCGATTTGGACCCTTTGCGCCTTGAGTGCGCCTTGCGCCTTTGACTACCTTGCTTCATATATTTCATCAGTTCCCTTTCCACAACCACCACATTCCTAACGGGCATGGCTATCTCAGGCTTATTATGATCAATACCAGCAACCAACCTGGGGGCATTATGGTTACATAGTGCAAGGGATAGGCAGCTAAACACTGGATCAACATACAAATCTCTCAGTAGGGCATAATCATGACAAACTCTCATTATACCCCTTAGTACATATGGAAATTGGAAACCATATTCTGATTGGTATAAACACAATATGTATGTTTCCTATGTATAATTTCTGAATTCTCATTGGCAAAAAAAAAACAGGTTAGTTTGTCGATGAGTAATTTGTCCGGTATACAATACAATTTAGATGAGTTGGCAGTTATTCTTTATAGAATCTTAGGATGTTCGATAGTGCAAATCTATCCTGATTTGTCCCTTTAATTATTATTTCTAGAAAGTATTCGAATTCTTTTCCAATCCCTATTGCCTTGAAATACATTAAAAGTTCGGTGAATCTATTACAGCACATAGGCAATGCAGATTTGAACCCACAATGAAAGAAAAAAAAAGTACTTGATAGGCTTCTGGAAGATCAGGAAATTTGTTTGCCAATTCTTCCTTTGAAGAACAATTGAAAGGGCTAAAAATTTGCAAAATGGCACTGACGATACTCACGATACTAATAATTGTCTCATGTGAAGCAATATCTCACAGAAGGGAATCAGGGAAGGCTACAGAAGGTCTGAAAAGTGAAAGGAATGAACCAAGCTTGGCCGATTTTGCCTAAGAGATTCTGATCTCTTTACCTACAACAAAATTTATCATCTTACCTACGACACATAGGCAATGCAGATTTGAACCCACAATGAAAAAAAAAAGTCACTTGATAGGCTTCTGGAAGATCAGGAAATTCCTTTGCCAATTCTTCCTTTGAAGAACAATTGAAAGGGCTAAAAATTTGTTGCAAAATGGCAATGACGATACTATACTAATAATTGTCTCATGTGATGCAATGTCTCACAGAAGGGAATTAGGGAAGGCTACGGAGGGTCGGAAAGGAATGAACCAAGCTTGGACAATTTTGCCTAAGAGATTCTGATCTCTTTACCTACAACAAAATTTATCATCATACCTCTTTGCCCACAGCATGTTCCAGTTAGCAGGCCATAGACTTGCCCCTTGGTATCATAACTTAAAGTGCATATGCCAAAAAAGATAGGTCTACTCCTTGGGATTTATGGTGAAGGTCCTTCCTTGCTCATTACTGGGTTCATTAGAAACTGGGAAGCCTAAATATAGATGGTTGAGGTTTATATATATGTTAAAACTTCTCTCGTCTTTTTTTCCAGAACCTTATCAACATTTTAAGAGTTATCTATTGTGGCTCATTGATAGTTGCAATAATATATACGATCTGCTTATTATACTGTCATATGTCAGTGTTACTTCACATCGGCTGGTACAATCTGCACGTTTAGTGGTATTTCCTCTATTCTTTCACAGAACTTCATCAACATTGAGTGGTTCTACATTTCACCTCAATATAGTCGATAATAATATATACTATCTGCTTATTCTAGAATTTACTGTCATATGTTAAGTGTTATGTTACATCGGTTGTTACAATCTGCATGTCTGGGGCTACCAGTAAATTAGTTATTCGTCTAACTTACAATCGGGATGCACCTGTGAGGTATTTGATGTTCCCCAGCAATTTGGTCACTTAAACTTCAAGGTCTTCCTGAATGGGTGTGCTGCTTTAAGGTGGAGCAGATCTTTTGTTTAATATAGGCTACCTACATTATGGCCTAACTTGTATGTCAAAGTTTGTATGTTTTTTCTAAAAATTGGATTAAGCGGCAAATAATATATCCCCTTCGCGACCAATTTTCATTAATTCGATTAATAGGGTGACCGATCACAATTTATTTGTTGCAGTGTAATTTCGATTAATCAGCTGCATTGTCAGATTAATTAGTAACAACAACCAGACCTACCGCATAATGGAACTGATTAATATGACATGGTTTCAATAGGAAGCTATCACTAGTTAACAAGTTCTTTTTCTTGCCTGGTTTTAGATGAATATACATCTCCTTATTTTTATTGTCGTATGCCAGTGGTTGCACACTCCGACAAATCGATCTTTGGGATGTTCACTTCTCATGAATGGTACATTTGGAAGATATGGGTTTTCATCTTCTGCATCGCCAGATCCTAATGATAAGGAGTCTAACCAATCTGTAGAACAAGATACCGAGTCTATGAAGACCACTGTCGATTCAACAGCTCCAGAGCAAACACAGGATACTGGTTTTAGTCCTGAATCCAAACATTCTGAGTCCCAATCCATCAAAAAGAGGAGGAGAAGTACTAAACGAACTGCATTTTCTGATTCAGATGTAGAACCTGATCTATCATTTGATGATCTAGCAAAGCTAGTTACAGAGAAGGATGAGCTGCTGAAGTTAAAGCAAAAGGAATTTGAAAAAATGCAAGATAAAGTTCTCCGTACCTATGCTGAAATGGAGAATGTTATGGGCAGGACAAAACGTGAGGCAGAAAACTCGAAAAAGTTTGCAATACAGGTTCTGTGCTATCCTATTTGTGTTTTATTTCAGGTGTTATTGTAACATGTATTGCATGCCTTTTATTTAATTTTTATCGCATATAATAGAACTTTGACATACAATGTTCATGTATATTTGTAATTCTGAGCAGAACTTTGCCAAAAACCTACTGGATGTTGCTGATAATTTGGGAAGAGCTTCATCTGTCGTTAAGGAAAGCTTTTCAAAGATTGATGAATCTAAAGACTCTGTTGGGGCTGTGCCACTTTTGAAGACTCTATTGGAGGGTGTTGAAATGACTGATAAACAACTTGTAGAGGTAAATATCATTCTACATGCTAATGATGAAATCTTTTAGCTTCTAATCTCTTGATTAGGACTTGCAAAAACACTCATGTATGCATGGACAGGCATATATACGTAGAATAACATGCATGCATAACATAATATATTCAAACTTCAATATTATACTAATGTTCTTTGTTATCACAAAGCTTGATAAAGTCATGATCTTGTCTTTAGTTACGGTTATATGTATACAACGATGTCTTCAATGTTATATGTATACAATGATGTCTTCAATGTTATATGTATACAACGATGTATATTTTGTTGAACTCCATGTCCTTTCTTAAAGGGAGTCGGAGAAGTTTAGCTGAATTCTTGTGGTCATTCGATGTGGCTCATAATGTCCCTTTTTGTTTCATTGTTGCATCCATTGTTCTAAAAGGCGGTATAGGCAGCCGCCTAGGCGCTAGGCTCCCAGTGCCCGTCCGATGTCCGCCTAGGCGCCCGCCTAGTCACCCCGACGACCGACTATGCATGTTTTGGGGTTTTATCGACTTTTACTGTAATTTTCAGTAGATTTTTTGGATTTTATTTATTTATTCTTGAACTGCCTAGATCTAGGCGACCGCCTAGGCGGACTAGGCGCTAGGCGGCGGGTGTCCGTCCGACTAGCGCCAAGCGCTTTTCACAACCGTGGTTGCATCTATGCCATTTTACCCCATAGGGAGCATAGTTTTTGGGTTTTGGTAGATGATAAAAAGTATGGTCACTTTGAGAGGCTCATGTTTTGTGCCTGAGATATTTTGTTCTAGGAATGCCTGAATGGTAAAGAAGGGCCATGTGCCTTAAGATATTTGTATGGAAGTGGACAAAGAAGTGAAGTCTTTGAGACATGATGTAGGAAAAGGCATCTGTATGTGAAAGAGGTCATGTTTATCAATGAAGGATTTGTTAAACAGCCACATAGATTTTTGGTAGTTGGTGAATTCAACTTGATTTTGATTAGTTTATACATCATAGGCTGAAAATTTCTCACAAATCTTTTTCACTTTCCCTCCTTGGCACTTTTTTTTTCTTATGTAGAATTTATTTTAGTATCTTGTCAAGGCATACAATGATTATGAGCAATGAGTGTCACGACCCGCACCCGAAGCTTTGGGTACGAGTGCGTTGGCACGTCCAACCTACACCGCAGTGTCGGTGGTAGAACACTGTCTAGAAATATCTCTGTAATATCCAACATCTTACATAATATAAAGAGTAACAAGTAGTATACTCAATCACAAACTAAGATATATGGAAACATGATGTCATATATGTATATGAGTTACAATACAAGTCTGGAGTTCAACTTGCATACAACTATAACAAAGCCTCCGGAAATAGTTCCGGCAAAACTATAACTAATCTAAATATTATAATTGAGTTTCCTTCTGCTGTACTCCTCGATCCTTCAGAAAGGTAAGGTCAGGATCTAAACTACTCTCCGACAATCCATAACAGGGGCACGTGTCATTTTAATTGTTATCTGAAATATTATCCAGTCAGGATTGGAACGAGTACAACTTTAATAGCAGTTTCAATACATGATAAGTACTATAAAACAGTAATAGTAAATGTGATGGATAAAATAAACTGGTATCAGAGCATGGTAAGAAATAAACAGAAAAATGAATAAACATGAATAATATGGCTTGTATCAACAGGTAAAGAGTAAGACAAGAAAATCGATAATTACTAAGTGTTTTGAAATACTAGTTTTGATTATGTGATCGGCTTGGGATAAGCACAATGAGAGTCTGGCTAACCACACGTGAAGTGTATGATTAGCTTTCCACAGGAATTATACTTGCACCGGATTTAAGGGTGCAACTTGCTGTCTGCAGGCAGTGCTCCCCCCTCCCCTTTCTTGAAAAAACACACACACACACACACACATATATATATATATATATATATATATATATATATATATATATATATATATTAGAGTTTTAAAACAAAATTGAAGAGCAACAAGGGTTACCTTGCTAGTATAGGGTTGAGGAAGATGAGAGATGGTGAATGAAAGAGGGTGGGGTGGTGTTTATATAGGAAAAATGAGGGGTTAGATATTTTTTTTATGTGCATTGACCAATGTGCCCTTGACTAATTCAATTTGGATTTCTCTTCTTATGAAGAGGAATCCAAATTGGATTTGATTTCCTATTTTAATATTAAATGAATGTTACATTCCCTCCTTGGCACTTTTTTTTCTAATGTAGAATTTATTTTAGTATCTTGTCAAGGCATACAATGGTTATGAGCAATAAGTGTCACGACCCGCATCCGGAGATTTGGGTACGAGTGCGTGGGCACGCCCAGCCTACGCCGCAGTTTCGGCGGTAGAACGCTGTCTAGGAATCTTTGTAATATCCAACATCTCACATAATATAAAGAGTAACATGTAGTATACTCAATCACAAACTAAGGTAGATGGAAACATGATGTCATATATGTATATGAGTTGCAATACAAGTCTGGAATTCAACTTTCATACAACTATAACAAAGCCTCCAAAAATAGTTTCGGCAAAACTATAACTAATCTAAATATAATAACTGGGTTTCCTTCTGCTGTACTCCTCGATCCTCCGGAAAGGTAAGGTCAGGCTCTAAATTACTCTCCGGCAATCCATAATAGGGATACGTGTCATTTTAATTGTTACCTGAAATATTATCTAGTCATGATTGGAACGAGTACAACTCTAACAACATTTTCAATACATGATAAGGACTATAAAACAGTAATAGTAAATGTAATGGATAAAATAAACTGATATCAAAGCATGGCAAGAAATGAACAGGAAAAATGAATAAACATGAATAGTATGGTTTGTATCAACAGGTAAAGAGTAAGACAAGAAAATCGATAATCACTAAGTGTTTTGAAATACTAGTTTTGATTATGTGATCGGCTTGGGATAAGCACAATGGAAGTCTGGCTAACCATACGTGAAGTGTATGATTAGCTTTCCACAGGAATTGTACTTGCACATGATTTAAGGTTATGATCGCATTTTAACTAGCATTTCTTCGCCCCAACTAGTATACATGAATCACAAAGTAATGTTGAAGTGTTACACAAGATCAATGTCTAAAACATAAACAACAAGATTTAATAATCTGTGTACCATCGTATCAGGAATCAAGTACAACATTACTACTACATGTAATATATAAATCATGAGAGACTGTATTCACCTGTCGTCCGATGCTGGTAAAATAAGTCAGAGTCTGTGACAGAGTCCAAACAACCTTGTTGATCCAATGAAGAACCAATGCTTCTACAAGGAGGCTCTTGAGCTATTTAGAGGTGGGGGAAAGATGGAATGGTACGAGAAGGGTATAGGGGTGTCCTTATATAGGGAAGGAAAGTGGAGAAGGATTTGGAGGCCATGTGAGAGGGAGGAAGGAGGGGTGTGGGGGAGTGATGACATGTGAGAAGGGGAGTGGATGAGGGCATGTCATAGTTTGAAGTATCGGCCGATACCGATCCGATACTGCCGATATCGATACAGTTTGGCATGTCCCGATACCGACCAATATCCGATACTGACCGATACCGACATTAGAGGTTCTTTTCTGGTCAATTCGGCAAAGAAAATTGAATTAAAAAGACCAATTAGCAGGGTGTAAAAGCATAGTAAGGTTGTAAAAGCATGTAAAAGAGGAAAACTTATTTGTCGCATATAAATTAATCGACAAGGGTGATTACTATTTCATTCAATTTCAAAAATACTAAAAAACAACGCTGGAAATACTTTAAATTATGTATAAATGTATAAAATATATTTTCTAAAATGTTAATAATTTACTAATAGTTGTTTGCTTTCCGATACCAAAAAATCCGAAACTCTGATCCGAAACCGTCGATACCGCTGATCCCGATACTTATAGGAATGGTCCGATACCAATACTTTGAACCTTGTGGCATGTGAGGGGATGGATTTTCATGTGGGGTGATGAGGTGTAAGGAGATGGTTGGATAGGGGCATGTGAGGGGTGGTGGCTTGGGTGATATCATGGGTGAGGTCATAAGGAATGATATAAACGATGATGCCATAGTGACATATGCGATGATGTCATCGTTTTGATGATGCCCTTGTGATACATGCGGTGATGTCATCATCTATATTAAATTCCTAATTAATTCTTAATTAGATAATTTATCTATTAATTATACTAAGTAATAATTTGTGGTTATTTGAAAAATGAGGCTTACAATGAGCTAAGGAGTTAATGCACGAGAGTATGATTATATTCACTACTTGGAAGTTGGAACATAAGAACACTACAAGGAAGGGAATGGAGTTAGTAAATACAGCTATTAGGATGAAGATAATATAATTTGTTACATGGAACTAAGTGGGTTGGTGAGAAATCAAGGAAAATTGAAAATACTATATTTAGACTTTTGGTATACGTGAATATATATATAGAACTGGGTAGGGATGCTTGTGGAAAAATTATTAGAAAATATCGTTGTAAACCTACAAAGAATAGGAGACGAGAAAATGTTACTCAAGTATATATTAGGAAAGGATGTTATTAATGTTGTTATTGCATATATACCCTATGTACTATTATCTATTACTTGAAAACACTAAAAACAAATTTGGGAACATATGAATAATTTTATTTAAGGAATACATGAAGGAGAAAAGTTATCTATCACAAGCTATGTTAGAAAAAAGAACAATGATTATAATAACTTGATGGAGGTTATTGGTTTGAAACTAGGAAAAGGGGGGGGGTGTGTGTTAATAAGCTATGTTGTTATGGGCGTGACGTGAGGCGAGGAGACATGCATCCCAACTTGCCTAGGCATCGTCCAAAAAATTGGGTACTTTCCCGCTGCTCCTGTATATGTATTATAAACGAGGCATATATATTTGATTACATGCGACCCTAGGCGGTCGCCTAGGCGAGCATCGCCACAACCAGAAAAAAATAGGGTTATTTACACTTATTACCCCTATGTTTTCGGTCTATAACATGGGGTACTCCTGCTTTTGAACAAATTACACTGACCACCCCTCCCTTTAGAAATAAAAATAGGGGTAGTTAGTGTCATAATTTTTTACTTTTATCTTAAAATAAGGGTACCCCGTGTAATAAACCAAAAAAGTAGGGGTGGTCAGTGTAACTTATTTAAAAACAGGGATACCCCGTGTTATAAACCGAAAATATAGGGATAGTTAGTGTAAATAACCCAAAAAATTTAACTCAAGGTGAGTCGACTACATTTAACCTGTATGCCTAACAACATAGGTAATAATTGATTTTGCAGTGTCATATGGCCTTATAATAGTAAATACTTGTTTTAGGAAGGAGGGATCATTTAATTACTTTTAAGAGTGCATCTAATACTAGCCAAGTAAGTGATTTCTTACTAAATGTTGATAGAGTGATAGACCTAGCATGTAAAGATTGCAAAGTTAAACTGCGAGATAGCTTTAACACTTAACATAGGTTATAGTCTTAGATATTGATATTAGGAAATGGATGAGAGAATATGATAGAAAAGAAATCTAGAATTAGACGATAAATGGAGATTAACTTAATACTATTTAAGGATAAAATGATAAAGGAAGGAAGATGAAACATAAAATAAGAAATGAATATTATGTGGTCTAATATGTCAAATTGTATGAATAAGGTATCAAAAGATATTCTAGGAGTTCTGGACCGTGGCTTGACTTTGAAGAAAGTTGGTAGTAGAGACGAGGAAGTCCAAATGGTAGCGAAGGAAAAAAAAATTTCTATAAAGATCGACAAGTGTTCAACTAATGAAAACTTTTGGAAAGAGAAGTCTAAAAGGTAATTAAGGCAAATAAAATTTTCTATAAAGATTGAAAAAAATATAGAGATGATGAAAACTTTGAGAGATGAACTAACAAAAAGGGAAGATGTCAAAGCATACAATGAAACTAAATTTGAGGTTTATGATTATTTTGTGTAAAATGTTAGAAACTAAGGAGGAAAATATATTTTTGTAAGTTTGCTAAAAGTAGGGAAATGAGTATAGACCTAGATAATATCAAGGATTTTTAGACTTTGGGTCTCGAATAAGTTGTAAAATTTGCATTTGGGTCTCCATAATCGACCTAATTATTGTTTGGATCTTGAACCAACGGTTGACTCGACTGACTGGTTGTGTTGTTGTAAGAATCTTTGTATTTACCTCATGGTAGATGTCCATACCTACTATAATTTTATTTCTTTTGTTTACTAGAGTGACTCTTTCATCATCTATGTACATGAATGACGAGTCAACCATTGGTCCAAGATTCAAATACTAATTAGGTCGATTATGGAGACCAAAATACAAATTTCACAACTTTTTCGAGAGACTTAAGTCTAAAAATCCGTAATATCAAATGTGTTAGTAGGGAGATAAAATGTGTTGGTAAAAATGATATTAAGAAGACATTGAATTATTTTTACAATATGTTTAATAAGAGCAACCTAGAAAAAACTTAATTTAGAAAAAGGAGTTAGTTCGTGATAGTTTATTTGGTTTTGTCGTAAAATTAGGATTTTGAAGTTATTAGATGTTCTAAAGAAAAAAAAAAGAAGGAAAAGCAATAGGACCTTATGATATTTGTATTGAGATTTGGAAATGCTCATGTGAGGAAGGATTTATGTGACTTACTAATTTATTCAATCAAAACCTAAGGACTAGGTAAATGTCCGATTAATGGAGTAGTGTTATTGCACCCATATATAATAATAATAATAATAATGAAGATATAAAAAATTGTACCAACTATCGAGAAATTAAGCTTATCCCGTACCATAAACTATTGGGGACAGTAATTGATCAAAGAATAATAAAATAAAATAAACTAGGATTTCAAAGGATCAATATGGTTTTATGATGGAGAGATCCAGTATGGAAGCGTTACTTACTAAAAAGTTCAATGGAGAAGTTAGAAAGATTTGCATATGATTTTATTTACTTAGAGAAAGTTTGTGATAGAGTTGCTAGGGAGATAATATGGTGGATGGTTTTGGAGGAGAAAAAAAGTCTCTAATAGCTATATTAAGACTATTAAGGATATGAATAATGGAGTTACGACGATCATGTGGACCATTGGAGATAGCAAACTATTTCGTATTACTATTGGCTTTCTTCGAAGATGAGCGTGCTAATGCTAGGTGTGGATGAAATTACTAGGTACGTTCAGGAGGAGATTTCATACTGAATGAGGTTTTTTGATGATGATTTTGTGATTCTCGATAAAAATGGAGAAGTATTACATACTAAAATAGATGTGCATAGAGTATTGGAATATAAGGATTTTAAAACTAGGACGAAGATAAAATATGAAATAGAGCTTCATTCGAAATTTTAAAGTTGAACTTCCATAGACTTATTGAACCATTGGCGTGCATCTAACATGGATTGAACCTACGAATGTGCTAATTATGAGTTGGGCGCTTTAACCATTCAGCCATGTATGCTTAACCATAACAGGGCTCATCGTACACCGTGAATAACCAAATTCCAATTGAAATAAAATTTTGAGAAGGAATCAATAAAAATCATTAGGAGGAACATCAATTCAAATCATGGATCTTCGAATTGAGAGAGCTATTTGAGATCAAGAGTTCTTACTATTTCTTAGATTTGTGGATTAAATTCGATTCAATGGGATCTTTCAATCACAATTTTTTCCACAATAACGTTTTATGAAACTCTTTGACTCCCGAATTTGGAGTATCCTACTTTTACGTTTTTTACATGGCTCAACAAGCAATCAATATCTTACGATCAAAGGTGTAGTATTACTTGTAGTAGCAGTCCTTATATTTCGTATTGACATTCGAAAGATGGTCGAAAGAAAAAAAAATCTCTATTTGATGGGACTTCTTCTTATAGCTAAGAATTCCATTGGACCCAGAAATGAGACATTGAAGAATCTTTTTGGTCTTCTAATATAAATGAGGAAGTATATATAGATGGACAATATAGATGTTGGTAGGAGTTATAGTTTTCGATGTTTATGATCAATGTTTATTATGATAAAGATATTGTGATCAATGTAGTTCATAGAAGTAAAACAAGATTATTGAAATGGAGTAGTTCTTAAGTACTTTGTTATTGTAGCATTAAAGTTGAAAGTATAATGATATAAGACAGAAGACCAGCCATGCTTTATGGATCAGCTTTGTGTGCAATTAAAAAATGTCCAAAAAATTAGTCCTGCTGAAATGAGAATGCTGAGTGGCAATTCATTAGAAAATATGATTAAAAAATTGTTGTATTCGAGGAAAGTTAGATGTGGTATTAATTAAGGACAAGATGAGAGAAAATGTAGACCACTAGATGCAAGGAGCAACAAGATACTAGTAAGAGTAGTTAAAGGAGCTGCCATGACTAAGGGTAGGCCTAAATGACAGTGGCTTGAAGCTGTGATGAAGGATATGTTTTTATTAGGGTTACAAGGTTACAGGGTTACGGAGGAAGAGTGCGGAATGGAAGAAAGGAATTTTGAACAGTCGACCCTGAAAGTTTGGGATATATGCTTTATTTAATTTTTTCAAGACATTATATATTGGGTGTATAGTAGTACTAACTAGTTATGGATGCCCAATAAGTAATTAAGGACAGCTGTTGAGATGGACAGTAATAAACTAGAAGATATGAAAGCTTATTACATTACTTTTAGGAAATAAATTATCATATACTTACAAATTACATATCATCGAAACCTCCTAAATTTGTTTTGGAGTATCCCATTTATCAAATACGAAAAATATGATCTTATAAAGTAGGTAACTAGATGCAAGTGAAATATTAATTTAAACTAAAAAGTGGTCTGATGCCCATTAGGGACTTAAGATACAGATGAATCATGTGTTGTTATTTAATCTTTCCCTGTGATCTTTCGTTGCCACCTTGTTTCTTTATTCATCCGTGTTGTTTTTATTTGTCTAGTAAAGAAATGTATGTATATTAAAAAATATCTGGTTGGCATTCTTTTCCTGTTCTCTTTCTTATCTGGTCATGTGATTTTGCACTTGGTGGTAGCTATGGATGATTGCTTTGTTATGATCTTCTCGCTTCAGGTGTTCAGGAAGTTTGGAGTAGAGAAATTCGATCCTGTAAATGAACTTTTTGATCCTAACAAGCATCAAGCAGTTTTCCAGATACCTGATCCTTCAAAACCATCTGGTACTGTTGCTGCTGTCCTGAAGGTATGCATATAATGTTCAACTTTTTTTGGCAGAGCCATATAGTGCTTCTTGTAAAACTTGTGGGTACCGAGTTTGGCAGAAACGACACAGAAATGGTGACCTGCTTACTAGTAAATATTTGGGTTTGAGAATATCCTATGTTGCTTGGACACATATTTGACACGACACATTTCGGACACGGCAACATGGATTCAGCACTTATTTTGGTGTGTTCTACTGTATTTTGGAGTGTCTGTGGCGTGTCCTAATATTGTTTCAACATCTTGCCATTTGTCCATTATCTATAGCTATGCCTGACTTTTGGGATATTGTGTTTGTTGTTCGACATTTCAATTCATAGAGCATGAAGGGTCTTATAGCTCATCTTGTAGAAACTTTTCTTTCAATTTTAAATACTGGCTTGAACATATTCAGTTCGGTTGTCAATTTATAAGTTTTAAGAACTTCAACACCATTTTTTTGTTCGTTTTTCATTTCCACATGAAAGAAATCACGAACCTTATGCCATATTGAACTGGTCAAGCCTTTTGCAATGAATTGGTTACTAGTTCTGTGTATTTTGGGATCAAACTTTTTGTAACTTTTTATAGTTATCGTATTTTGTTTTTGTACCTGCAGTCTGGTTACATGCTCCATGAACGTGTTCTTCGTCCGGCTGAAGTTGGTGTCACAGAAGCTACAGAAGATGAATCGGATAAAAGCTCAGATGCTTGAGAAGCAACTAGGGAACCATGGCTTTTCTTGCTTGGTCTTGCGATAAATTGTGTAATTTATGAGCTGGAAATATAATTTAGCCTTAATGTTATAAAGTGCAAGGTCGGTTGACCATGTAGTTCAGGATCCTTATTTGAAGTTCTGTGCCATTATTGTTTTCTTTTGTCCCCATATACGCGAGTCACCAAATTTCTTGTTATGGTTATGCTGACTTAAAGGGATATATATTTAATAGAGAGGAAAACCAAGATTATGCAGTCTTCAGATGAAAGTTCGTTCAGTTCCAGTTGCAGGATGAAAGAAGTTTCCTTTGATTTTAATACTTGAGTGTATGTTTTACCCACAATTTTGTTGCTTCAGATTCTACAGGTTTCGCTTGAGAACCTAAGAAACTATTATCTACACCTTTGCTAATGATTTTCTCCAGATTCTACGACTCCGCCTTTAGTTAATCGAAAGAATTTAGCATGAATTGTTTTCAGTCATGTAGCGCCCATGCCCAAAGGCCAAGCCTGCTAAGATCTCAAAGTTTCATACTCGACCTTCTGAAGTTGGATTTTTTATAAGATTTATCGGAACACGTATTTCAAAAGATATAGCAATGTATGATTAATAGAACATTCTCTACTTTTCATAGTTTTGTCCAATTGTTTACAGTAACCAAGTTTACACATCCTCCAATTTTCACAGAACAGTTCCGGAGTACTTATTTCTGTGAAAATTTCCTCAACATTAAAGTATGGTGTAAAGTGAGGACTCACAGTTAGCCTCTCAATATCAATTACAGACGAAGAAAAGATTTATGAACAAAACTGCAGAAATTTGTTTATATCTGTGCACGGAAGAGGAACTGCTCGCTCCACCAGGTGATATCAGGGAACTGTTTGCTCATACACCAACAGCTGCTGCATAAAATCTGTGCATTGCAACTTAAGCCTGTCAAAACTCATATAACTAGGTTCAGAGTCTTGAGACCAAAACAAGACTGGGGAAAAAAATGAACAAACCTGGAGATATCTCTACTTCAGGCCTCTGGACTCTCAGCCACGCTACAGTCAGTGGGATGGGATTCCATCCTCTATATTTCGTCAAGTAGCCGATCACGATGGCAGCTGACCTATCAAATGTTGAAAATTTAAATCTTAGAAATTGATATCGACATTGTGCCTCTTTTCCCAGGGAAAGAAAATTGAACGAAAAAGACCATTCAATAAGATTGTCAAAGCATGTAAAAGAATAAAACTTATATATCTTATGTAAACTAATCGGCAATGGTGATTGCTATTTCATACAATTTTAAAAGTCAAAAATAGCTAAGAAATAACATTGCTCAAATGTTAATAATTTATTAATAATTATTTGCTTTTCGACATAAAAAAAAAAAAAAAAATCGATACTCCGATTCGAAACTGTCGATGCCGCCGATCCCGATACTCATAGGAATGGCCCGATACCGAACATATTAACCTAAGTGAACAAACCTGTTTTTCCCTCTTACACAGTAGACGAGCACGCGCCCTCTCTCTTCCTTGCATTGCTCTGACATGCATATCAGGAAGCTCCATCAATGAAAAGGAATTGCATTACACGCTTCAAATCTGAACTTAAGCAGCATGCGATAAATCTAAACATGGAACGAACATATAGAACTTCTCATTATACGAAATGACAAGGAGAAATAGAATAATCTGTAATGAATCATCAATCTGCAAATTTATTCAAGCTGAATTCTGGCTGAACGATTTACATTCAATTTCTTGTAGATTGACAATAGTGATACATGTTTATTGTTATATTGACCCATTCAATTTCTTGTAGATTTAATAATAAGCACATAAGTGGTCAGAAACCATATAGGTTTGACAATAGTGATCGTTATATTGACCCCAAAGAAAAAGGACTTCAAATGATAGAAGCATGCTAGACTTATTTTCTCCAAAACAAAGAAAAAGGACTCACCTATGAAATTGTTTGCTTCATCAAATTGCAATGTCTTGTCCTCTGTGAGGTGATAGCATTTGAATTCGCTTGTATACAAGTTCCGGCTAGCATGAAAAGTCTGCATATACAACATTTAAGAAGCATACTAGTCATTGAAGTAGAATTTTTTTCAGTACCAATAAACAGGGTGGAATACTTACATAATCAAGAAACCTGGCAAATCAGATCAGAGACTGGAACAAATGTACCAATTTTCAAGAAAGTACTAGTTGGCAGAATGGAAGACAAGTTGGCCAGTCGCACTTACTTACGTTGAGGACATGTGTAATGCCGAGAAGCTTGAGCAATTCAGGGTTGGAGGCATGGTTGAAGCAGCCGAGATAGAGGAAGTGCTTGAGGACTTCGGTAGGAAAGACGCCGACCTCCACTGGCTGCTGCAGATGCTGCTCATACTCCATCAGCTGCTGACGAAAATCTGCACAACATAGCAATTTGCTCAATATATGCCGCCGCCTGTCAAAACTCGACCAAAACAAAACTGGAAAAATGAACAAACATGGAGATAACTCTACTTCAGGCCTCCGCTCTTTCACCCACTGTAGACTCTTTGGGAACTTCCATGCATTACGTTTCATCAAGTAGCTGATCACGATGGCGGCCGACCTATCAAATGGGAAATAAAATCACACAAGTCGAAGATTAACTGAAAGTCTTGAACATATTGATCCAGTAAACAAAACCTGTTTTTTCCTCTTATACAGTAGACAAGCACACGCCCTTTCTCTTTCTCGCATTGCTCTGACATGCATATCAGGAAGCTCATCAACGTAAACCAGAATAATAAATAAATAAATAAAACTAAGCGACAACAACGATGACAGAAGAACCCAATTCATTATACATCCTGAGTTCTCTATGCCAAAAATTGAAGAAAATTCAGAATTCTGCTCCTCACTTCAACAATCCAACTGAAGTAGTACTCCCATTGCCATTGCCATTGCCACCAATAATTCTAGAACCATCATAACATCACTAAAAAAACATTCTTCATCTTTTTATGTTCTTAGCATTCACATAAAAATTTAGTATGATTTGACAGATAACGGTAAATCAAATTAACTAGTAAGATTTGCACTCGTGGAGAGAAATTTTGGGTGGCTTTATATAGCAGAAAGCCTGACAATGTTGACAACAGAAGAACGAAAGAATGGACGAACAGGTTCAACATATGCTACACAAAAGCATCTGATTCGTTCAAGGAGCAAAATAACTTCACCAGCAAAAGAGTAGACAGTATTTATGATGAAAATCAAATTACATTTGAAATTAATTAGGAGAAAATTTACTCACCTATGAAATTGATTGCTTCATGAAACTGCAATTTCCTCTTCTCTGAGAGGCGATAGCAGTTGAAGTCGCTTGTATGCAAATTCCGGCCAGCATGAAAAGTCTTCATATACAAAATTCAGGAAGCATAATAGTCACCAAAGGTTTATGAAATATGCACAATCCGTACTGTGGTTCGAATACGATCATATTTACAGAATATGCATAGAAACTAATGTTCATCCTCGTTGCGAGTTTAATGTGCATATGAACTGTTCAGTGCATGAGATAGATAAGTCAAGAAACAACATGTGCAATGCAAACATGACATATTTCATAAATTTTAAACCATCACGAAGAACACAAATAGGAAAGGATATTACAAAATGTTTCCCCCTAATGTTAGTCTTCGGAAGTTCAGTACCAGCCCTTCACTCATTCACTGATAAATGAACCACTGGATAATTTCAAAATAGCGCAAATGTCCTACACTTTTCTGGCTCGGCTACATGAATCCTTTTTTCTGTACTTGGCTATACTAACTATTAAAGAAACTTCCTCCATCAAAGCAACAAGAATTATATATATATTGCTTGAATGAATTCATGAATCTAAGTTCAAATTGTACCAAAACTATTAAAGCAACCTCCTTCCCTCCAAACGAGGAGGCATACTTCTTCGATTCGCCCACTTTTTATACTTGTTGCACTTGGAATCAAAGCAAACCATCATCAAATGGGTCACTACACTACGCTTTTCTTGATCTTTATCGAGAAAAGAAAACCACCACAGAAACCTCATCTTGAATGTGCCTAGTAATCTATATTGCACGGATACTCCGACGGATCACCATATCCGTGTCCATATCCGTATCTGACACATACCCGACATGGTACTTCCTCGACACTCATGATGGATACAGCCCGACCAAAACATGAATAAATATAGTATTATTAAGATCAAACGTAATGTAACGATATAATACCTGGAAAAACAGAGACCGGGACAAGTGTATGGAGTGTCCTAGTTAGTTACTAGTTCTAAAAACAGAATCAAGAAAAGTTGGCGAATCAAGCTTACATTGAGGACGTGTAATTTCGAGCCCTTCACTCATTCACTGATGACTGAACCACTGGATAAAATTAAAATAGAGCAAATGTCCTAAAATTTTCGGGCTCGGCTACATGAATCCTTTTTTCTGCACTTGGCTATACGAACTATTAAAGGAAACCTCTCCCATTAAAGAAACGGGAATTATATCTATATTGCTTGAACGAGTTGAATCTAAGTTCAAATTGCACTAACTATTAAAGCAACCTCCTCCCATCCAAACGAGGAAGCATACTTCTTGCACTTGAAACCATCATCAAATTGGTCACTACACTACGCTTTTCTTGATCTTTATCAAGAGAAGAAATCCACCACGGGAGCCTCATCTTGAATGTGCCTAGTAATCTATATTGCATGGATACTCCTCCGGATGACTATATCCGTGTCCATATCCGTATCTAACACATACCCAACATGGCACTTCCTCGACACTCATGATGGATACAGCCCGTCCAAAACATGAATAAATATAGTATTGTTAAGATCAAACGTAATGTAACAATATAATCAAGAAACCTGGAAAACCAGAGACCGGGACAAATGTATGGAATCAAGAAAAGTTTGCACGTCGCGCTTACATTGAGGACATGAGTAATTTCGAGGAACTTGAGCATGTCGAGGTCGGAGGCATGGTTGAAGCAGCCTAGGTAGAGGAACTTGTCGATAATTTCGGAAGGAAAAAAGCGAGACTCCTCCACCTCCTCCTGCTGCTGACATGCCTCCCCTCCTTCGTAGTTGCGGTAATGCCTGCATGAAGCACTCTCCCTCATCTTCTTCTTCTCTTTCTCTCTTCTCTCTTTTCCCTTCTCTTTCGAAGAAGAGAAGTTCTTTCTTACGTACTTAAGAAACAAGTGCTACAGTTAAGAAAGTAATTTTTAGTACAACTAATGTTTGAATTGAAGCAATGTTTTAAAAAAATCGGATATTGGATCGGATATCGACCCGCTCATCAAGGTGTGTAAAAGGACGGGCGACCCGAAACCCGACCGTTAAACGGTCCGGACCCAGACCGGATCGGCCCTGTCCACCGCGGACCGGGTCACAGGTCCGGGCTGGGTCGGGTGCCAATTTGACCAGGCCGGTCCGCTTTTTGTAACTGCTTGGGCTCGAATCGACCCGAACCCGGTCAAAGCTAGCCTCGGGCCGGGCCGGGCTGGCCGACCCATTCAACATCTTGACCCGATCATGACCCTGGTAAAATCGGTCCAACCAGTGGGTTAATTCAGATTGAATCAGTTATATAGACTTACGATCTTACACTAAATATATTATATAGTACACAACTATATATATACTACTTAGAAATTAGAAATGATGTATGTTTAACATAATAGAATTAGTCGAGAGCAGTGTTTTAAAAATCGGACTGGACCGGACGTTTCAACCAGTTGACCAGTGAACCGGTCACTTTTTCTGTCCGGTTCAGCGTTGACCTAGTATTTTTTTTCAAAATTTGATTTTAAATGAATTATTTTGTAAAAATCAGTGTACATAAGGGATTAAACTTGGCCATTTAGATTAACCCAGTGGTTGAACCAACTGGTTAAACAGGTTTGATCCAACCCAATGTCTTGTTTGGGTCGATCCCCGGTCCGTTTTTAAAATATTGGTCGAGAGACAAACATATTAACTTTGATTGCACGTAAAGTTTAAAATGAAACTCAAAAGTCAAGATCATACTGGTTCAAAATTCAACTTGGTTAGACGGTTCAGTGGTCTAGCTGACCGGGTCGACCAGTTTGACCGAGTCTAAAAAAAATAGTGGGTCGGTATTAAATCAACCAAAAAAAAATTACTGATTCACGAGTTATCCGGGTCAACCAACCAACCGGTCCGATCCGATTTTTAAAACATTGGTTTGAAGTCACATTTTCAAAGTGAGATTTTAAAAAAAGGAGTGATACAATTGGTTTTTACAATTGTTATGTAATATTTTTAAAAACTATATTTATTTTAATTGGTGTTTTTAGATATTATGTTATCTTAAGCAAGAACTTACGGTATAAGGGATCACAGGACAGAGATAGTTTGGATTCAGTTAAAGAAAATGAAATATTTTAGTGCAAACTTAAATTTCCATACCAAAAATATGATAGTTTAAATTTTTCATAGAGATCATACGACGAAAATGGTTTTGGACAATTCTGAAAGAGTTTTCCATATTTGAAGAGATGGAAAGACGATCAAAAGCACGCCGGGATAAGAGAGAGGGTTGAAAGTTACGTTGATCGCATGTATCAAGTAGTTTTCATAAAGTGACTTTATGTTTGTATGTGTTTGATAACTTTGTGGTTTGACTATTCGACCTTTTATGTAATTTAGGATTGAAACTATTTTGTGACGCATCAGAACGTTTCTTATCATGTGATTATTTATAACTAAACTTATTTTCCAATCTATTTCTTTCCTAATGTATTTGTGTTTTGAGACTTGAGTGATGCCATGTCTCGAATAAGTGATGCACGGTAGTCATATATATATATTACTCTTTGTCTAGGACTGTCAGGATCCTGTCAGTCCTACGATATATAACTCTGTCCTAGAATTGTCAGGATCCTGGCAGTCCTGACTATTGTTATGACTGTCAGGATCCTAGAATTCATATGACAGAGAGCAATATATGATCTTGTGAATCACTTCTTCGGGACATGGCCTAAAGTCTTATGTATGACTACTTCTTATGTATTACATGTAAAATATGTCAAAGTTGTACAAAACATTCGTTGTTATAAGTATAGGTAACAATATCGGTAATTTCCATAGCCACATTCGCAATATAAGAATTGTTTGTTCTTTACTTGATGTCGAGACGCCATTCGAAACTAGGGTAGGGCTTGGGGGCTGCTAGTTTCAAAATTTGTAACAAAATTCAACCTTTGCATTTATTAATTTCTTCAAAATAATGCTTCAAAATGAAACAAAGCATACATGCATTACATTACATTATATATATATATGTTATTCTCTTCCAAAATGAAATGAAAGTATAGATTTCATGCTATTATATATATATATATATATATATATATATATATATATATATATATATGTTGTTTTCTTCTAAAATGAAATAAAAGTATAAACTTCCTCACTCAATTTCAACATCATAATAGTTCTCTTTAGGCATGACTTCGGAATCCTCCATCTTCATCATCTTCTTGTATGTCAATATTGTATCCGTGTAAGGTGTCATCCACGCACTCGACTCGGTAGGACTATATTTATACCAAGCCGTAGATGGCTTAGGAAGGTGAGAATGAGTGATCAACTTTGGAATGACCAAATGATTACCAAAATGTCTAATAGCACATAGAGTGGTATGCTTGTGGTAAAAAAAAGTATGATTCGTTGTCTTTGAAAGTAATACAATTCATATCCGATACCTATTAGAGAATAAAAAATGCAATAGACGGCATAGACATGTAGTGGTCTTCACCGGTAACAGGCTTCATGTATGGAATTCTAGTCAACAACTTGTAGTACCTCGCTCCTGTTGCGGAGCATGAAGTGGGAAAGTGGATGGAATGACCAAGTTGGAAGCAGAATATGGAGAAATATTGCTAGTATCGATTGATCGGGTCAAAGTGAATTGAGATCATTTTCTCTTTATGGATTGGACTATTTAGAATTAAGTCCTATAAACAGTGATTCGCGTCTTGGAGAATGAACTCTATATAAGAGTCTTCCTCAAAACCTTTTCAATATGCATTTTGTTGTTGCTTTCTTTGTTGGTTTTAGATGTGTTTTTGTAAATATTTTCGATGGTTGTTTTTATTGCTTGCCTTCATCGTTTTTGCATTCATATCGAATTCTTGGAGAAAGAGAGAAGAAGAAGCATACAATAGTTGTTGGTGCAAATGCAGAGGCAAAGCTTGGCCGTCGCAAGAAAAATATCTCTCATTAATTAACCAACAGTGAGTCGCTTTGATCCTTAATCTTCATGCTTAACAATATGATTACTTTTCTATTGCATTATGTCTTGGACAATTATACCTATCAAGAATTTCAGAAAGATAATGAAAGATAATTAATCATATTGATGTAACCTGCTGTAAAAGAATGATGAAATTATTGTATTGTTGTAACAAGTATTGGGACCATTGAGTCGCCATTTATGGTAAGTCCCTAAATTGGGCAACAAAAAATCTGGGATTGTATAGTAAGTATTACGAGCTACGGCTCAAAGAAATATGGTAAGACATATGAGAATTGTGTTATATTATTCAAGTTTTTTTTGTATCATACATGATATGTTCTCTTTATAGTTAAAGTTGCATATGCATGCATAGTCATTGACAACTTATACACAAGATTTAATTTTCTCGAATGGTATCCATGGCCATAAAACTGATTCGGCCTAGGAGGACAGAGATAATTATGCTAATGTACAAGCACAAAAATTACGGGACCTTCAGTGGGCTTGCTATTTGCGCTGCAAGGAACGTCGTAATTCCATAGATAGTCCAGATGACTTGTGACCAGTGACCTTCATATAGACAGACAAAATAGCTAATGATGTCTAACTCATACATTGTAAGTTATTATTCATTTATAGGGAAGGATAAATGATCGTGGGTAAAAATCAACGAACGGTGAAAGTTATGATATTTTCTTTATGTTTTTATCATATATGAATTATTAATTGATCCCAAGGCAAGATAACAATATCACTATAAATAGTATTACTCTCACATAATTTATAATATTAATTTTATGTCAGATTGGTTATAGCCGCTCTCTAATACACAACAATGTACTGACTCACGTCTCCATGGGTGCTAGGAACCTAGTGGACGGTCGAAAATGCTAAAAGCTTGTTTGACTCTTTAGAAGCTTTGCAGTCATTTTGAAGCCTTCATTTTAGAGAAGAAGACTTCTGTTGAAAGTGTTTTGCCTTTTATTGATAAGGGATATGATATATGGAATGGTTATATCTCATTTCATTATTCTGCAAGTTGTAAGCCAAATTTGACATTTTTAACTTGGTAGTTGAGAGCCTTATATTGTCCGCTACAAAGTTACCAATAAAAATATATTTCAATTTAAATCACTCCCCATTCCTAGTATACGTATTGGGGACGTATTATTCTCGATGGCATGTTATTTATTTGGTTGCTTTAGACTAGACCCATTCTTTGGTTTGTCTTGGTTCTTGGTTTATGGTTTGGGTTGGTTTGGTCGTGAGTCGAACCCATGGTCTAAACCTTAAACCATAGTTGTTCGTCATTAAATGAGTTATTATAAACTTTGTATTTAAGGAACGAAAAAGAGTACAAAGAATCCTAAACAAAATTATCTAAGTACAATATTTTGATATGGGGTATGACGATGGAGCTTGAGAAGTGCAGCGATTCTTTTGCTCCATTGACGATCTGATGCAGGATGAAGAAACTTACGTTCTCTCGTTGCTCGTCTCTGTATGTTCTCTCTCTGTGTTGGCGACCCCTCTGTGTCCGTCCCCGTTGTTTAGGCAGGCTACCCGAGTATATATAGTCATCCTTGGGCGTGCATATGTTGGGCTGCATGGATGCTAGAGGGTGCCACGTGTGCCCCCTTAACAGGGTACAGCTATAACCGTGAGCAGGCTAGGCTGTCACGTGGACGCTTGTTGGGATTTTCTGTTGCTGAAGATCTGGGTGGTTCTCGTCCTTTGTGGGTGTGAATTGGTCAGCTTGACACATGGTCCTTACTTGGTTGGAGAGAATCACTCATGTCGTAACAACAAAATTTGGTCTTCATGGAGTCTAAAAAATATGTGGCCAGAGACGCATGGGACGCATGGGACGCATGGAGTCTGGGACGCATAGGGCCATATATGCATGGAATACATGGAGCATGGGACGCATGAGGCCAGAGATGCATGTAACGCATGGAGTCTGGGATGCATGGGGCCAGGGACACATAGAACGCATGGAGTCTGGGACGCATGGGACCAGAGATGCATTGAACGGATGCTTGGGACCAGAGACGCATGGAAAACATGGAGTCTGCGATGTATGGGGCCATAGACGTATAGAGTTTAGGATGCATGGGGTCCTTGTTGTGCTGTACACGTGGCGCTGCACACCCATTGAAAGTGAAGTTCTGTGCTGACATGAGACTTATGTCGTTTAGTGTGTTTACGTCTTTTGAGGCATTCAGAAAATCCTCTTTGTCAGGATTCTGTGTCGAGACAATCCTATTGCTAGGATGCCATGTCGGGTCCATCAGCGACCAAAGATGTTTTGGCTGATTAGGATGCATGGATGTCGCCTTATTGGGCCGCAGGGTAATTCTGCGGCCCAATCTCTTCTGAGCTTTACTTTGGGGTGCATAGTTGTTGGAAGCATGGTTGCATATTTTTCATGCTTCTACAAGACCCCCTTCAAAGTTTTCAAACTGACAAGTTTGAAATATTTTGAATAAGAAGCATGGAGGAAAAGCACTTTGGTCGCATGGATGGTGTGCCGCATGGTCGAGTCTTTGCCAGACTATCAAATCTTTATTTAATACGGGATTCAGCTCGATCCATGAATGGATTTCTTGGGATTTTGCACCATCTTTTGACACGTGCTTGAGGCATCAGTTTCCAAGGAGATTAAAGTAGACTCCGCGAATTGAGGTATCAGGTTCATCCTCATAACTGCTTGGTTCATTGCCTCTATCTCTTCACGCGGCATTGAAGCCAATAAAATAGGCGGCCAGGAGGAGAGAGATAAATTTATTTCTTTGCTTAGTTTCTTCTTCCTTCTAAAGAATGCTGACGGTTGTGGCTCTCCTTGCTGAGGAGTTTGTTAGAGGCGGTATTGATCCTTGCCCCCCTGATTTTGATACTTTACTTGGGGGTAAGAGTGTCGCGATGATAGGGACACAAAAACACACACCGAGACACAAGTACATGGCCTTGCAGCGTGGATGAGAAATCATCTAGAACACGCACAGGCCCCACCCTCACAGATTCCTGTCGCATATCTGTGCAGTCATCTGCAACATGCTCGCAGAGCCTATCTGTGGCTTGGTCGCATGGATGAGGAATCGGTCCATCTGCGGCTTGGCCGCATGGATGAGAATTTCTCTTGCTCATGTGTGCGGTCTTAGCTACCTCGAGATGTCCCCTCCCGTGCGTAGCTGCGACTTGGAAGTGGTTATGCGACCGCTGTACATTTTTTTACAATCTTCGTTGGAGACTGATGTGTGTTCTTCTTCATGTAGGTTTTACCACCTTTCATGGTGCCTGGGATGGAGCATGGAAGGATATCATAGAACCCGTCATTCGAAGAGAATGTCACCCTTATGCGGCGTTCCTCGTCAAGAACTAATCTAGGAGACAAGGATGAGCATCATGTGCCACGCGCTGAACTGTCCTTGTTTATGCAGCGTACTAGCTACGTTTCTCCCCTTTATGAAGTTTGCTACCGGCCGGGAGACTGTGGGGTCGATGACAGGATTTGGATTAATTGTCATTCCTGTTGTCGATCTTTCTGCTTGGTTGTAGAGCGTCTGCCCATGCTCCTCCTTGATATCTATTAGTATAGATTCTTTTTCATATACTAAGGTTTGCACTATGGAGGGATGGTCCAGAAAGCATTGAGCTCTACTGTTGGGCCCACTTGTGTCAGTAGCAACAACAGCTCGGCGGGGCCCCTGGATGGAGAAAGTTCTGATTGTAGAATTTTATGGCATGTACTTGTAATCTTGAATATTAATAAAAACCCTTAAAATGATGAATTTTTACTGTATGTATTCATGATCTTGAATATTAATGAAAGATTTATCTTTTTCCAGAACTTCGTATTATATGTTATGGACTTTAGGTATTGTACTAGGAGTAATATGGACGTAGTACAATATTGCAGTCTTTTAAGGATATCCTACTAGAAGATTGTTGGTAGACTTATTACTTCTTGCGCACGAGAGTGCAAGTAATAAGTTCGAAACTGGCCTTACCAGAGGTGATATGGATGTGGCAAGTTTGGTGGACTTAACACCTTTGGCGTACTTAAATTTAAGTACAGATGATAAGTTTAGACGGCGATCGATATCAGAGGTACTGTGGATGTGATGATCGATAACCAAACCCGGAAGGTTTCCTCAGAGGTACGAAGGACTTGGCAAACCCTACTGGGGAGGAGGTGAGAAAGATAGCTCAGAGGTGACGTAGACGTGAGCTGATCGATAGTCATGCCGAGAGGTTAGGTATGATCCCAATATTTTTAGTAGAAGAAAAAATGCCTAACAGAGCTGCGACAATACCAGCAGACAGATATGGGAATGCTGATATCCCATGAATATAACGAGTTCTCGAAGAAGGTGGAGACGGAGAAGGCCTTATTTGCTTCGTCTATGGAGTATTTGTAGCGTGATCTCCAGAATTTGCAGGAGAGGTATGACCGGCTGGGCGGTCTCAGAGAAGAGTGCCTCTCCCGGCAAAAGGGCCTGATTGAGAAAATTAGTTGGATCCATGTCGAGCTCGATACGATGGAGAATAGGTTACGGGAGGCCCAACAGGGAGATGAGGTTATCTGAATCGAGGTGAGCCAAGTAGCGCAGAACACGGCTGGCGTTGACGTTCTGGTGCAAAAGCTAGAGGACCGACACGAGTCTTATGCTTGCTACTATGATCCCGAGGTTATGGCCCAAGAGGTTCAACCCCGGGCCCAGGTATGCCTGGATGGCCATATTGCCCGTCTCCATGAGCAAATAGCAGAGTTATGCTCTCACTTATAGCACCAGTAGTTCTTCTTTTGCTCTTTTGTGTCCCCATTTGCCTTCGAGCTTGGGATCTTGTCAATCCCTCAAATGTAGTTTTGCTTTTAATTTCTCTTCATAGAAAGAAATAAAAGTTATTTCATTCGTTTGCAATTATTTATGTGAGCTTTGGATACCGTACCATAGATAATATGGACGTAGTACAATATCACAGCCTGTCTAGGATATCCCACTGGGGACTTAGGTGGACCTATTATTTGTTGCACACGTTGAGTACAAATAATAAGTTCGAAAACAATCCGTATCAGAGGTAATATGGACGTGATAGTTTTTGTGGACCCATTACTTCTTGCGCACCTGAGTGCAAGTAATAGATTTGGAACAAGCCCTACAAGAGGTGATACGGACATGGCAGATTTTGTGGACTTAATACCGCTGGCGTACCTTGGTAAGTACGGATGATAAGTGGAGATGACAACCGATATCAAAGGTAATATGGACGTAATGATCGATAGCTAAGACCCGGGAGGTTTGCTCAGAGGTAATATGAATATGGCAAACTTAGCCGGGGAGGAATGTTAGGATAGTAGTTCATAGGTAATATGGACGTGAACTAGCGTCTGAAAAATCCATCGAGGATTAGTTTGCTGAGTGTGGTCTATCCGAGAATGAAGATAGCCCTAAGGATTGCTCCGCTAGGGAGACTAGAGTCTAACGAGACTGATTTTTGGGTGGTCCAAGCGGGAGTGTACCGGTGGACCTAAGGACTGCTCCGCTAGGGAGAGTTTGAGGATCCATTATCTGTTGCGTATCCAGGACTCCTGGATACAGATAATGTCTTTTACAAAAATTTATAAAGAAGGGAAGATATTGTACATAGGCACTTGCTGGGGATGAAGAACCAAGAGTGTAAGGACTGTACATCTAGATTGCCCGGCTGGGGATAAGGAGAGTACGAGTCTAACTTAGACATAGTACTTTTTCAGAAACTTTCCATTGATAGGCATCATGAGCAAGTCGTCGTTGGATTTCGCGAGCCGGTAGGCACCGTTAGAGAATTTTGATTCTACGACAAATGGGCCTTCCCATTTGGGTTATAATTTGTCGGTCGTCTTGTGGGTCATAACCATCAGCTGCTTTATGGTCAGGACGAGATCACCTACTTGGTAGATCCTCTTCTTCAACCATTTGTTGAAGGCTCCCGAGATATTCGCTTGGTATAGCTCAATGCGCTGCTGAGCTAAGAGACGTTTCTCACCGAGTGCACTTAACTCCTGTAGCCGTCGGCGGTGATTGTCGTCGTCGTTTAATTGATTGGAGAGAGCCCTTGAGGTTCGGACGTGGTGTATGGTGCCGGATCTTTCTTCGACGATTGATTCGTCCTATAAAGACGGATGACCAGAGGTTCGGGTGCACTCCTGTGTAGTTTTACGATGAGGGAAGAGATTGTGTTAGGAGCGCATGCCTTTAGACGAACTCTCAAGGGCTCTTCTGGTGTTGTCCCAGCCTCTGCCTTATCATCAGCGTCATTACCACATTTATCTTGGTAGACCTGTTTATAAATGATCGAATCAGAGTAACAGCCTTCGATCCCTTTGAACGGATCGACATCAGCAAACTTCATTTTGATCGTGCCGTGCTCGTCGATGTACTTCAGGCACTGGTGCAGGGTCGACGGCATGATCATGTATTCATGTATCCTTGGGCGTCCGAGTAAGATATTGTTGGATATATCTACGTCAATGACATAGCAAGTGACCTTTGTTTTTAAGTCGCAGATCTGGCATTTCAGGTGAATCTTACCCAGAGGGTAGCTTCTTCCTACGTTAAAGCCAGTGATGGCAGTATTGGTGGCTGCCAGGTGATGTATCGGAATGCCCAAGGTCTGAAGCAGAATCCGCGAGATGATGCTGATTGACGAACCAGGATCGATGCGAATCCGATCCACCTTGATGGCACCAATGTACCCTGTGTAATACATGGGACGATCATGCCGGTTATTCTTTAGCAACATGTCCTATTACAAAAATGTAATGTTGGGTATTGCCTCCATGATATTATTGAGTGGGGGCAAGCATCCAGATGCTCAGCTGGCGATTTGACCTGCGCCAGGTAGATGTCGGCATTATGCAAAGCCTCACTAAAAGTGGCCCAAGTGTCTCTGGAGAGACGTAGAAGCTCGAATAGTGATAGTTTTGCTGGAGTGTTAGCCAGATGGGCCAAGATATCGAAGTTGTAGGGTTTTTTCAACCCTAGAGCTACATCCTTGAGCAACGGTTTATCGAAGAGAACTTCCTTTTGCTTAGACTTTTTCGCTGGCGGAGGCTGGGATGGACCCGGATCAGAGGAGATCGGTGTGATAGTCGGGAGTGCATCCTCTTCAGGGGTGTTGTACTCGCGCTGGTACGTCAAGCCTGACCTTATTTTCCTGCTATAGCTTCCTCAGATGGGAGGGAAACCGTGCAGATGGACTTGGACTTCTTGCCCTTGGACTTGGTAGCAGAAGATGTTCCTTGCTGCATTACGTTTGGAGCAAGGTCTGCATAAATCCACATAACTTTCTCTCTTGATGTGGTAAGAGGTATCAGATCGGCTGTTTTATCACGAGTTGGTGGGAGGTTAACAACCTCCATTGTTTCTCTGGGAATAGGGATTACTCCGTCATGTGCGTCCGTTGCCGAAAAGTTATTGAATTAGAGGGATACCATGTTGGCAGCAAAAGTTTTGTCGTCAAAGTCTAAGGTGAGGGCCTTGGTGTCAAGCGGGCGTTGGATGTATCGCTTGAGTATGTAGCAATCCCGCGTCGCATGGTGGATGTACCGATGAAAGTGATAGTACTTTGGGTTGTTTACGTTGACTACCTCATCAGGGCGTTTGACGTCGGGAAGCCGGAGCTTACCACCCTTCATCAGCACGTCGAAGATGGGTATGACATCGTCATCTTTAAAGGAGTAAGTCGCATTGGCCTTTGGAACCTCAACCGATTTTTGCTCGGGCTTCTTGGTTATGTTGGCCACCAGGGCCTACTTTCCTTTTTCCATCGTGGCTGCTTTTACCGCTGTTGTTGTTGTTGGAACATTTTTTCCTATCATCGGCGACAAGGATCTGTATTCCCAAGAGCCGGACGTCCTTAACCTTCTTCTCAGCGCTAACATCGCTTATGATGAACGTCGTCCAGTCTTTAAACTGACCGTCGCCCATCCAGATGCTGACTGCTGGAAGTAAGTTTCTGTGGCACCTGTCCATCAGTGTTGACTCGAGATTGCCTAGGGGCAACCTCAGCGCTGCTTGTCGGAAACGCTCGATAGAATTTCGGGCGAGTTTTCTTTCCCCTTGGGTAACATCCATCAGGGAGAACATTGTTATGTCGCTTCCTCCGTCATAGAATTTTTTGAGAAAAAGTGTCACGCTCCGCTTCCAGAATACTGTATAAATATGGGGACTGACATGGCCAATCGTACCTTGCAGAATACCAAAGTAAGCTGCAATGTGTTAAGGTTGTCTAGAAGACAGATGGGTGGACTCTAGCATGGTATAACGCCAGTTCTAAGGCCGACAAATCCTAGTATCCCAATCTAGCAACACAAGTACAAGAGTATATTATATATGAAAGTAAAAATATGTCCCAAATTAAATACCATATATGATCATGAAGCTAGTGAATACAAAATGCTACTCTAGCAAAGTATAATTATATATGATCAAATATATCAGACATGGTCCAATATATATATTATGTTGACCGTAGTCTCAAAAAATATAAGGAGCTAACTCTGCCCCTTGCTAAATACCATAAAATAAAGTAATCAAGACGAGGGGTGGAAGAAAAAAATCCACTCGCGAGCTTCGGCCACAGTCTTATGAGTGTGAGCCATCTTGTTGGAAGTGCGGTGGATCCTGGTTCTCTTCGGGTTAACCTGGCCATACAAAGCCAGTGGGGTCAAAACCCCAAGCAACAAGTACCACAAAGGAGCTCGAGGTGATAGACCAAACGCATCACAACATAAGCAAAAAGAGACATAAAAGAAATAAATGTTGATTGAGACTTGTACGAGTACCAATGTACTTGTCTCAAGAATAATACTGGAAGAACTGATAACAAGTGCAAAAATAAAAGTAAGGCGACGAACGGCAAGAGAGCATAAGAACTACTCTAGATTGGGACCATAACCCTTAAACCAAATAAGGATCGGGGTTGCAGACCTTCACCCGAGCAGAACTTAGCACCCTAATAGCGCGTCGAAAGAAAATGAAACTAGAAGAGCGAGCTATAATGAAAGTAACATCATTCATCGTACGGCCAAACAACTTTACGGCTTACTACGATTAACTAGCTAGAATTGTCACAGACATTAATTACTAAATGCATATTTTAAGAATATTGCTACCACCGACACTGCAGTCAACCTAGATGACCAAGGGTACGCTTGTCGAGTAAACTTAAATGCACATTCAACCATACAATAACATAACTTGTTACTTGTCATAAACAAAAAATGAACTTATAAGCAAAAACTTAAACTTGTGATCATAAACTTGCTTTACAAACTTGTCTTGTAACATAAACTTATATATAAACTTGTCTTATAAGTGTCACAGCACACGCAAACTTAGTCAGTCATAGAGCCCTTGCCTAGCAGGGTTGGTCCATGCTGCATAGGGCCCTTAGAGATCGGGGTAGCCGGTAGCGCAATATTCTTCCCTCCCAATGATCTACGTAAATCTTATCTTATTTAATCATTACTAAATTATTTTAAGTTCTCGAGTCATGGACACTTGAGAACTCCCAAGAATGACGAGTCACGTGTAGAGCTTTTCACGAGTTATTGTATTCGCGATACGCGATACATTGGACAATACTCACACTCGATTGCCCGATGCCAATGCAATGGATTATGAACTTGTAACATAAACTTGTATCAACATAAGAAAGCACACAAAAATAATCACTAAAGAAATTATTATATGGGCATAATTAAAAGAAATACAAAATGTGCACACGGATTACTGGTTGTATGCGCCCATTGGCCGCATGGACTGCTTGTTGCATGAGGTCGTATGTCAACTTGCCATTTGAGGCCACATGACAACTTGCCATATGAGGCAATATGAAAAGCCGCATGACAGCTTGCCATATAAGGCAACATGACAGGTCGCATGATAGTCTGCCATTTGAGGCAACATGACAACTAGCCATATGAGGCCGCATGAATGACTCTCTGACTTAGTGAACTTCTCATTCGTTCAGCGAGTGAAACATAAGGAGTTCCATCGTTAAGACTTTCCCAAGTACTTAGCTCCAGAACGCATGTGTACAAATCAGTTATGCTTCTAACAAGATGGACGGATGCTGGAAGAAATATGCGGCAAGAGTGCAGGCCAGATGACAGTCTGCCATATGAGGCAACATAATTGGCCGTATGACAGTGTGCCATATGAGGAAACATGACAACTTGCCATATGAGGCCGCATGACAACTTGCTATATGAGGCAAGATGACAGGCCGTATGACACTCTCTGCCGCATGCTCTGCTGGCCGCATGAATACTTCATCTTCTCCAACAACAAGTTCAGCCATGGCCGAGAGCTCAAAAAAATAAAAATTTGTTTCCTTCATAAAATCTTCATTTTAACTCCAAATCAAGTGAAACAAAAGCCAAATTACACGAAATAAAATTCTATATCATAAAGAATAACTAGTTTTCGAAAACACTAAGTTTTAATAGACCAAAACCAAGAAAAAATCATGGAACCCATAAAAATCCTAAACTTAAAACTCAAATCTACAAAAAATTATACATCAAAATCCAAAAATCCAAGAACTAAATATGATCAGCAACTCAAGGAGAACATTTCCATTAAACACATTTTAAAATAATATATATATAAAAAATCAGAAAATCAAGGTTTATCATGGAGCAAGATGTACTTGCCTCAGGTGGCTTCTAACCTCTACCTCTCACGGTCCAAGTCACAACAACTTCTTCCTAGGGTTAGAGTTTGGCTAGAGGGAGCTTGAGGGAGAGGAAAAAATGAAGCAAGAAGAATGAATTAAGAAAATGAGTGAGGAGAGAGAAAATACTCATATATATATACTAAGAGGAGAGGAAGATGGTTTAGTCATGGGTTTGATCAAATGAACCGAACCAAGTGTCCATTCTACATGCAAATCTTAAATCGAATTTATGGCAATGCCAATAGGTATTCTACTGGTCTCGGGTTATCTTTCTCAACAACAGAAAATAACAATAAATAAAATGACAGGAACCAACAACAAGAAAAATACAACATGAATATATTATCAAAAAAAATTAAATTCTAAAAATTCAAGAAATACCAAATCTGGAATCGAGTGTGACAAAAAGACTCTTGAGGTCGTCAAACGACGAGATGCAGTTATCTTATAGACTGTAAAATCAGTCGAATGCTACCCCGGATAATGTCCCCACAAAGATCTTGGTAAGGAGTACGTCACTGTGAGGTAGGTGCCATATTGCAGTCTCAAAATAACTCATGTATTGACGGGGGAAAGTCTTTCCGTCGAATGGGTTCATGTTAAAGGGCTTGTACTTGGGCGGGTACGACATATCTCTCCACTCGCGGAGGTATGAATTTTGTATCCCGATCTCTCGCAGTGAGTCTCGGCTATCCATGGAATCTAGGCGAGCCCGGAGTTCCCGGACTTCCTTCATTGATTCTCTGGCTTCTTCTCCGGCAGAAGGGGCAGATGAGCCAGGAAGAGGGTGATTACCTTTTATAGGCGGAGTAGTTGCGTCAGAATCTGTATTGGTCCCAGGGTCCAAGCTTGCTTGTCCAGAAGTCCTTGCTGGTTGGGAAGTCATGTTTGCTTTAATTTTCAGCATGGTCTGGGTCAGGGCTTGCATTGATGAACTCACCGTCTATATCATGGCCTCAAGAGCCTCGAGGCATTGTTGATCGCTGGGGCCTTCGTGATCGTCCCCTGCCATGTATACACTCCTCACATGGGAAGAGATGGACGGGGCAGTGGACGCCGCACTTTTTGTCTCAGATTCTTACCGGGAGTAGTCATCAGGTAGCGTCGCATCCTCCCCGGATCAGGAGAGAATACTACCCTCAGCGTAGGAGGCTATGTCATCTTGATGAGGGTGGCCACCCCCACGGATATCAGAATCTGTTTCTTGGAAATCACAGCCTTCTCGAAACGCAGGGTTGTTGTATAGGTCCGGGGGATTACTTCCCCCAGCGGATGATAGCTTTTTTTCGAGCGGGTACCTTAAAAAATACCTTCCGTAGGTCCCGCTGGTGGTCCTCCTGGTAGTCATCTTATCAATGCGCTGGTTGATAGTGATGTACTAGAGGTGCTGGGTTTCCTTCCTCGCCCCAATGGCAGTTGATTAGTTGATCCGGACGGTGGAAGGGTCTTTTTTAGTAGAGTAACATCAGACAAATGGTAGCTCCTCCTCCTCCTCTAGTGTTTGTACCCGATTTTCGGGTTTTTATCGGCTAGATGCCTTTGGATGCAGTCGTTGGAATGCTGACTGCCTATTTGTAGGTACTGTCACTTTGTTGTAGCAGCAATTGATGATAATTTTGGCACAGTAATTTCCTGGGGATAACATTCCATGTGCCGTAGTTGTCTCCCTCGTCTTGCGCTTTTGATTGATCATGTTGCGCAAGTCATACGAGGGCTGATTCACCTTTACACCCTTTTCATGAGCATGGGTACATCGAGCGCACGGGTTGTCATGCCCCGATCTCCCGTAGGCTAATCGGTCGTCCCCGTTAGGCGATAATCACCATGCCAGCGCTCCCACGGGACGATCACTTTGGCCCATCTGGGCGTAATGCCGCACGAGCATGAGCTGCGCCCGAGCAAGACCGTGGTTCATTGGCTGGCGATAAGAGGTCTAAGCCACAGAATCACACAGATTGTCCGAGTGCAGCAGAATTATAAACGCATAGGCGATTGGTAACAAGTTCACTGAGTTGTCAATAACGGAAGCATTGAATAACACAAGTATAGAAGTAAAGCAAACTCTTTATTGATATTGAACAAGTGTTACAGGCGGCGTATAGCCGAGATTACAAGTCGCTCAAGTCTCTCTCTCAGAAATAATAAAAATGTGCCAAGTGGCTATATTTGTGGAATGATGTACAGGCAATATTCTAATATTTTGTCTTATATATGTGCTTCAGTTCCGGACGCAATGCTCCAAGGCTTCAGAGTGAACTCCATACCTTAGAACGCACAAAGGAGACATACGTACCGAATGAGGTTCTCCTGCACCCTGTAAGCAATTTGGTGGGATATCAGTACATGAATGCACTGGTGGGGAGGCTACTCGCCCACTCGAAAAATCCAAACACGTAATATAGGTTCTGTGCATCAACTATTATGTTGTCTTTCTAGTTGCCTTAGGATCAATTTTATGGCAAAGATTTAATAGCCTAACTCGTGTGGTAGTGCGCCATACGACATAAGAGAGAATACGGCGAGACTTACCAACTTACCATTTATCCTTTCCTGTCCAAGGAAAACCAAGTTAATTCAAGCATGATCATATATATACAATGAATTAGGGTATTAACATATGCAAACACAAGTGTTTCAGTGCGAGATTGCATTCGGGTGCACGATTTATTAGGATTTCTCAGGTGTGTTGCATAATACGTTTAAGTGCTCCATATATATAATTGTGTTATGATCGTTCAGGAGTTTTTGATGTTCTCGATGCGATGCAATGACTCGCACGCGGATAGTCGCTAAGAGAGGATGACTTATCTATATGAACAATTATCGCTAGCATAGCCATAAAGGATATGGGCCATTGACAGGAATGGAAGCAACAAAATTACAGGGTGCGCTGCAAGCCATTCCGCCAATACAGTAGACCCCGGGTCATCGACGAGAATGGAAAGCTACGAAAGTACAGGGTGCACCGCAAGCCATCCTGCCAATACAGTAGACCCACTAGCAGAATGGTGTAGCGTGAAGCGCACATGCCATTCTGCTATACAGTATATGTTCCATCCGGATCGGATCGGTCGCGGTGCCTCGAAAATCGTCCGTGGAACAAGATTTGAAGATCACCTTTTTCAAGTTGTCCGCGACATGCAAGTCTGGGCCTTCCAATTTCATAACTTGATATGATAATCCCTGATTCTTTGTTCTGAACCGAGCATTTACTCCACGAGCTATGATTCTTTCTTTACTTGACATGATTCTCGTTCAGAGGTAGACTTGGTATGATTATCATTCAGATGTAAACTTTGATAGGATTCTTGATCATTGAACAACTTGCCTTTGATGCATTCCTCTGGTACGGGGATTGCCTTGGCGACCTAATGGTCCCGGATACTTGCAGGTTCATATTGCACAGAAGAACTATTTGATAGTCTCTTAGCTAACTAGAATACATGCACAATATGTGATAGGGTTAATTGATTGTGGCATAAGTTTCGTTGTGGCAAGTATTGAGTCGAGGCAACATTTCAAGTTAACTTATAAGCAGGCAAGCATGCATTTGTGTAGACATAAGCATTCACGTTGACTCGGGCCCAAAGGTAAGCCGATGAGTGAAACCGTAAAGGGACTTACTGAGCGACATATCTAGGATCGTACAGTGTAGCAGTAAGGAAGTGCACTATGAAGATTGTAATATTCATATCGTTCTACTCGAGGCATAGCAGGGTCTAGTTGCACAAGACAAAGGTAGCATGCAAGGGTCTGTATATAAGCAATGTTTCATTTCCATGTTCTAGCACAAGCAATACAAGTTGGGATTATTCCCTTAGATAGGTGCGTTGTATTCTTATTATAGCATGCAGGGGGTGATTCACCTAGCGACTAGCATGAAATATTCATATTTTATGTGTGGTGGCTAAGCAAAGACAAGTTCATCGTAGCTACCCACCTTAGCGATGATTCGCCTCGGTCGAGCGATACTTTGAGCGAGCCTCTGAACGCCTAAGCCGGAACTCCTGAAGAGCCAAGTCTGGAAAGTCTTCACCTCAAACGAGTATTTTCGCTGAGGAAAGCAGGTTGGGACATCGCACTTTTGTCGTTTGAATCGGCAGTCCGCTTGAGCGGAATGGGTCATTACATCATACACCACTCAGAAAAAGTCTCGTTCTCGAGACTTTCTGAGGGCAAGCCGATCTATCGCACTATCGAATCTATCCCAAGCGTAGCAACTGGTACCAGTAAATCCATTTGAACACAATCTCCTACTCGATCCTTACACCGTGTCACGTGTATGCTAAGTCAGTTTCATTTGCGCCTTAGCGCAGGATATGTTGCTTAACGTGGGGTACGTTATAATCCATCGTGAATGATCTAGGGCTGAGGCAAACTTATACAAGTCGTTATACTTGTTCATGTAGACATTCACTTGCACTAGCATCAAGATCAGCATATCGCAAGTCTGGATCGTGCACATATTTGAAGTGCCCCTCAAACATATGCATATCAACCAACTCAGCGATAGTGAAGTCTTAGCACTCGAGTTTCACATCTCATTGAGTCTTGGATCATGCACACGTTCAAGGCGTCCCTCAAACATATACATTCAACCAAACTTAGAGATAGTAAAATTGGATAAGCTACTTGCGAAAAATCTCAAGGGGTCTCATTTTATGATTCATAATGTTACTTCATATAGGGTCAATCAAATTCCAAGTTATTTCCATTCCAACTCAATTCAAGTATTTGCACCACCGTCAAGCACGATGTATCCGGTTAACCGACTAGCGTTCATCCATTCGGGTCAAACATAGTACACGTTACCGTTCTAAGTCTAATCCTAAGTCTTGTTGCCCCAGTTCTATAGCATGTTCAAGCCATATAATAAAATTGGTTATACAATATTTTACTCGGCACAGGATCGTCTGCCTAATTGCTAGGTCAGATCACAAGGTCATAGGTACAAGTTCAAGCACACGATACATCATGCAAATTCATCGTACGATACTCGTACCAATTCCTAGGGTCAAACCATTATTCATTTGCACAGGGTATTCTACCCAAGCTCGTTTCACTCAGATTTCTAAACATCGAGCACATATTTCCTACTCTCAATAACACGTTCATTTGTACGGGTGTTCAAGTCCGTTCAGTAAAATCCACAATATTCAAGATGTAGGACAGGCCTAGTGATTTGCATAGTCTATCTCTCCAAATATGTTTTTGATAGAATCTCAATCCATTTCAAGTTTAAACCACCAAGTCAAGATTCAGTTCTAAACCTTTAGCTTAACTCTAATTCGTTCAACCTGATTCATGTATCTGTTCACGAAACCATCAAGCGTGATTTATTCCAGGTTCTAGACTAACTTATCCTAGAAACATTTTTGATTCACTTTCATTTTCAAATTCATCTTATCGTGTCAAACCAAAAGTCAAGACGATCCATAAGTTGTCACGTTGTGGCCTTCCGCAAGTTCAATCACCCTCGTTGGACGTAAGATCACCATGTCAACGCTCCCACTGGATAATCGTCCTAATCCGGACGTGACATATGCACGAGCATAGAGTTACGCTCGCACAAGACAAGAATATTTGAATGTTATTGTTATCTTCGGTACGACTGAGACACCTTAATATTTTACCTTGCTCCATCCAGTTATATATAAAATCTACTAAGTCATGTCCATTCATGCAGTGATTATAATTCGTCTAACAAAATCATCCAACTTCAATGTTACTGTTCGGTAATTCTATCGTCTACTTATATCTTCCTCAAGCAACTATTTTTAAATACTTAAGCCAAAGTCTATTCCATGTCGATACGTTCCATTCATCAAGTTTGTTTGGATTAATCACCGAATATGTTCCCATGAGTTCACCACGCCGGCGCTCCCGTAGGATAATCGTTCTCGTTGGGACTGATTTTGAGAGTTATCATTTTGAACTTGATTTCAAGACCGTTCTTCAAAACTCCAAGCCAAAAATATTATCGTTCATCTCTTTCATCGAACCACAATATTTATTTTCGGACTAACTTTTATTCGAGCGATATTGTATTCAAGTTTTTTTCTGTTTAATTCAATCTGAAATCACTCGCACAATCCTCAAGTTTCCAATAAGTTTTCCTTAGCCGAGTTATTGATTTCCATTTTCGTGAATCTCTATTTGATATAAGTCTTATCACTTAGTTCAAGACATTTTTAAATTCGTTTAATCTGGCTATCGCACGAGACCTATGAATTCGTTTGGACATTTGTAATGATCCATACACCACTCGGAATTGAGTCATCCAATTAAATTCTCAATCGATTTGTATCTTCCGATACAAAATATTGTTCGAGCTATTTCTCTAAATTCGAGTACGATTTTTTTCTATATTCGCCTAAGCGATAAATTCGGGAATATTTCTATCGGTTGGCATTCTAAGTCTAACTTGTCTTATTCCTGAACGATATCCCAATTTGTTGCAACTATCTTGCACCAAAGGGTCTTGGCGCGCGACACTCAACATAACTTAGCCAAAAGGCTATATGCATAGCTAACCGTTCGGGACAATATTCGATTCCGTACACTAACCAGTTGGGCAAACATTTATAGGCATTTTGGGTTTGCACATAAGTTGCTATTCTAGCACGATTCTATTCCAAAGGATCTAACACAGGTCGGCACAAAGGCCAATCACAATAAAATTTTGTACAAGCAATCATATCATTCACATGCACTTTTTGAAAGTATTAGACTCATTGTTGGAATATTCCGTTGGGACATTGAGAGAGAGTGTGTGCACATAACCTACGAACGAGCTTTCGAAACTGAGAAAATTGAAACAAAGTCCAAAGGTGTATAACCAATCTCTGATACCAATCTGTCACGCCCCGATCTCCTGCAGGCTAATCGGTCATCCTCGCTAGACGAGGATCACCGCGCCAGCGCTCCCGAGGGACGATCGCTTCAGCCCATCTGGGCGTGATGCCGCACGAGCGTGAGCCGTGCCCGTGCAAGGGCATGGTTCATTGGCTGGCAATAAGAGGTCTAAGCCACAGAATTACACAGATTGTCCGAGTGCAGCAAAATTATAAACGCATAGGCAATTGGTAACAAGTTCACTGAGTCATCAATAGCGGAAGTATTGAATAACACAAGTGTAGAAGTAAAGCAAACTCTTTATTGATATTGAACAAGTGTTACAGGCGGTGTATAGCCGAGATTATAAGTCGCTCAAGCCTCTCTCTCAGAAATAATAAAAGCGTGCCAAGTGGCTATATTTGTGGAATAATGTACATGCGATGTTCCAATATTTTTGTCTTATATATGTGCTTCAGTTCCGGATGTAACGCTCCAAGGCTTCAGAGTAAACTCCACGCCTTAGCATGTCACGCCTCGATTCCGTGGAATCGATAGTCGTCCCCCGGGCGTGATGCCGTGCGGGCCTAGATTACTCTCCGCACAAGGCTAAGGTATTTTGCATAGCGTGCACATATTCAGAGTACGCAGATAAATTGAAACGCAAATTTGAAATATGGAAAAGTTCTCTTTATCGATAATGAACATCTATTACAAACTCTTGAATGAGTCATAGGGTTGTCGCACGAGCTTATAAAAGTTGACTCAAAATGAGATAATTGTCCTGTATATTATATCCTTTACTAAACTTTAAAATGTAAGACCTCCTGGCGGGACAATGGCTTTCCCTCGGAGCTGCATTGAGTTGGGTTGCTAGCTCCTTGCTTTAAAATACTTCAAAAGGTGGCACGATCAAGACGCGCCTACAGCTGGACTGGATTGGGGAATGACTTCGGCTCCTCGCTCGGATCTTCTTAGTGCAGGGAACCTGTTTCAACGAGGGTTAGTACATCGAAACGTACTGGTGAAGGCAAGCTAACCCAACTATACTAATCAATAAGTTGTTTAGATGAAGCATGTATATTTATTTGTGGTCTTTCTATCTTGCCTTAGTTTATTTTACAAGCAAGCAGTATATATATAAACTACTGAAATAAACTTGCCACCGTTCGGTGACTTTTAACTGCCCGTCTGAACCACCTGCACAATATTTACCATGTCCTTCCCTACCATGAAGACACAAGTTAGCTTGCAACAGGTTTAAATATACGAGGGGATCACTGGCTTGATGCCATAATGGACGATATAGTCTCGGGACAAAGATGGCGGAGGCACAGGGATCGCTACACGCCATCCAGCCCTGGATAGGAATGGTGTGCAACACAAGGGACATAGGATGATGCACCCATTCCTGCCCGAGCAGGCGACTAAACATGATGTTCCGTCCGGATCAGATCGGTGAAAGTGCCCCAGCAACCGTTCGTAGGAACTAAGACCTTGTGCACAAGTTGTCCATGATCAAACGTAGTACACTAAGTTAGCAGTTAAGGCAAATCATGGAAATATCAGGCACATGACAGTAATATAACAAGATATACTTTTGCATAGTCTTCCTATTCAGTTTATTGCATTCAGGATGAGTTCTATACATAGCACAATTTTAAAGAGGAAGTATACATTCTAACTTGAATTTATGCATATGATGAACATTCCCAATAAATAAGCATGCAGATAAGTAACTGTTCCCAAGTTTGATTGACAAGCATAATAATCCAAGTCTATTTCTTTTTATCTTGACATATTTTAGTTATTACTTGGTATCGTTTGATCGGGGCAAGCAAGAATATAATATTTTAGATATGAAGACTAGGAAGAAGGGTCAACTGAATCGAATATAAGCCACTCAAAATTTGGTTAGGGAAAGGAAGGAAATAGGTGCTTCAGGACTCCGTTCGAGCGTCGCCTACTGTCCGTTCACCTGCATTGCCACGAACAGCTGATCAATACCTCTTCCACTCTTTTCAATATCGGAATTGAAGTACAGTTCAACGAACAAAAATAATAAAATATATCGAAATCGTTCAAGAAAATGCAAGCAAATTCGAAAACCAACTCAAGGCACGAAAGCAACAAGCGATAGCAAAAACTAGGCAACAAATGATATAGGGGAGAGGTCCCTCCTGACTCTGCTGCTAAGTCGATCCTGGGGGCACGGTCCACTGAATATGAAAATCGATTCCGAAGAAGCAAATCCATAACGAGGATAAGATCTTGTTTCAATATATCCCGATCGAACGATACCGTCTTATATTTCTTAGCCGTGCTCCCCGAATAGGAGGAACGGGGCACCACATCCTACCCAACTAATTGAAAGTTTTATCCCGAAACTTAGGAATATAACCTATCACTAGGAAACAATGAAGGGAACCTATCCCTCATGTCAGATTCAAGCTCCCAAGTGGATTCTTCGACTGAGTGATTTCGCCAAAGCACGCGCACGAGAGGAACCGAGCGACTTTGAAGCAGCTTTTCTTTACGATCCAAAATTTGCACAGGTTGTTCGACATATGTCAAGTCTGCCTTAAGATCCAATTGATCAAGATCTACCACGTGACTCGGGTCATACACATACTTCCTAAGTTGAGAAACATGGAAGACATTGTGCACTTTGAACAGTGATGGTGGTAGGGCAATCTGATATGCAACTGAGGCGACTCGTTTCAGTATTTCGAACGAACCGACGAATCTTGGACTTAGCTTTCCCTTTGCTCTGAATCGGGTGACTTCTCACATGGGCAAAACTTTGAGAAAGACCCGATCGCCTTCTAGAAACTCAAGTAGCCGTCAATGCGTATCAACGTAGCTCTTTTGGCGACTCTGAGCTACCTTTAGCCGTTCCAGAATCAAATGAATCTTTTGGACAGTCTGCTCCACAAGTTTGGGTCCAAGGATCTGTCGTTCTCCAACTTTGTTCCAACAGATCGGGGATCTGCACTTTCGCCCATACAACGTCTCATACGACGCTATCTGAATGCTGGATTGAAAGCTATTGTTGTATGCAAATTCAGCTAACGGTAGTTGCAAGTCCCAACTCGTCTTCAAGTCCAAGGCGCAGAGTCGTAGCATGTCTTCGAGGATTTGGTTTACACGTTCTGTTTGGCCTTCTGTCTATGGATGGTAGACGGAGCTAAACTTTAACTTCGTCCCCATTGTTGACTGCAGGCTTTCCCAGAAACGCGATATGAATCGACCATCTCTATCGAAGAATATGGATACGGGCACGCCGTGGAGCCTAACAATTTCGTTGAGGTAGATCTGAGCCAAGCGGTCGGCACTCAAAGTAGACTTGATAGGCATAAAGTGAGCTGACTTGGTGAGGCGATCAAAATTGACCCAGACGATATCATTCTCCCGTTGCGTCTTTGGCAAGCCAACAATAAAAATCTATTGTTATATGTTCCCATTTTCACTCCGGTATAGCGAGGTTCTGCATCTCTCCGCCCGACTTCTGGTGCTCGGCCTTTAACCTCTGACAAGCCATGCAATATGACACGAACAGCGCCATATCTCGTTTCAAGCCGTGCCACCAAAATGTCGTACGAAGATCTCGATACATCTTTGTGCTACCCGGATGAGAAGTATAACTAGCAAAATGAGCTTCCGTGAGTATCTCCTTTCTGAGGGCCGCATCGTCTGGAACGCACAGTCTTTCCTTCACTCGGATTATCCCGTCCATGCCTACCGCAAAGTCGGTTGCCTTTCATGCTGAGATAAGAGCTTGCCTCTTTTGCAGGAACATGTCATCCTTCTGAGCGGTCTTGACTTTTTGTAACAAGTTGGGTTCGTGGCGCAGTTGAGCCACTTGCGCCCCCTTTTTATATCTGATTAGTAGTGTAATGCCCAAAGATTCAAGATCTCGACCCATCCTATCGTCAATAGCCAAACTCCTAACAAACACTCGACTCAGTGCATTAGCTACAATATTTTCCTTGCCAGGTGTATATCTGATCATGAGATCAAAGTCGCTAAGGAGCTTAAGCCACCGTCGTTGACGAAGATTCAAATATTTTTGTGTATAAAGGTATTTTAAGCTCTTATGGTCTGTATAGATCTTGCACGGTACACCATAAAGATAGTGGCACCACATCTTCAGTGCGAACACCACTACGGCAAGTTCAAGATCATGTGTTGGGTAATTCTTCTTGTAAGGCTTTAGCTGTCTCAACGCGAAGTCTATCACTTTGTCCCTTTGCATAAGGACATATCACAATCCCTTGCCTGAGGCATCACTGTATATTTTGAAGTTATCAGGTCTGTCAAGAAGGATAAAAATTGGGGCTGAGACGAGGCGCTGCTTTAACTCCATAAACGAAGCTTCACAATCGTCCGTCCACACGAACGTTACTCCCTTCCGAGTGAGCTGAGTCAGGGGGGAGGCAATCTTTGCAAAATCTTGTATAAATCTTCGGTAGTAGCCCGCTAGACCAAGGAAACTCCGTATATCGCTAGCTGACTCAGGCCGTTTTCACTACACAATGGCTTCTATTTTCTTTGGGTCTACCAAGATGCCCGTTGCAGAAATAATATGCCCTAGAAAGTATATGCTATCCAACCAGATCTCGTATTTACTAATCTTGGCATACAACTTGTTGTCTCGAATGGTCTGAAGCACCATCCGCAGGTGTCCTGTGTGTTCATCCTTAGTCTTCGAGTACACCAAGATATCGTCTATAAAAACGACTACAAATTTATCGAAAAAGGGTCGGAATACTCGATTCATTAAATCCATAAAGGCAAAAGGGGCGTTCATCAGACCAAACGGCATAATGGAAAACTTGTAGTGCCCATAATGAGTTTGAAAGGCAGTTTTTGGCATATCTTTCGGCTTAATCTTCAGCTGGTGGTAGCCCGAACGAAGATCAATTTTTGAGAACACCGTTGCCCCTTGAAGCTGATCAAACAGGTCATCTATCCTTGGCAGAGGATACTTGTTTCTGATGGTGACCTTATTCAGCTTCCGATAATCGATGTAGAGGCGTAGCGTTCCATCCTTCTTCTTCACGAAGAGCATAGGCGTGTCCCAAGAAGACATACTCGGACGGATGAACCCATGATCCAGTAACTCTTACAATTGGCACTTTAACTCTTTCAGTTTAGCAGGGGCCATTCTGTACGGAGGCTTTGAAATTGGCTGTGTATTCGGGAAGGTGTCTATGGTGAATTCGATCTCTCAGTTTGGTGGCATGCCGGGTAGTTCGCTCGGAAACACATCAGGGAACTCTGCCTCAACGGAAGAAGACTCGACGTTTGCGTAGTCCTGCTGTGTGTCCCGAACTGAGGCTAGGTATCCCTCGCAGCCTGAGTGTAGCATTCGCCGAGCAGATATCACAGAAATCACCATGTAGGCCCTGGTCGCATCAGTTGCTGGACTATACGTATAGCAGAATTTGACTTCTCCAGGCAGGCGAAAGACGACTCATTTTTCTGCACATTCAATAGTTGCTGAGCAGGCGTCGAGCTAATCCATTTCCAAAATAATATCATAGTCCCTAACATCTAGAACTAAAACATGAAGCGATAGCTTCCTTCCTCTAATACAGAAGTAACCACCTTGGCATACTGAACGGACAAGTATTTTTGTGCCGGAAGGGGTGCTAACACTTAAATCTAGATACAATGAGTCATTTCTATATTGTTCTCCATGGCAAAATTTATGGATATAAAACTATGCGTTGTACCAGAATCAAATAGCACACGTGCAGGTATGTTATTAAAAAGTAATATACCTGAAATAACGGTGTCTGAGGCCAGAGCTTACTCTCGTGTCATTGTGTAGATCCGACCTTGAGCTTGGTGACGCTCTTACTGAGGTGTAGCTCGATTGGCCCGATTTACACAGCCTGATTTGGATGTTGAGGGCGACGGTCAGGAACCGGACAGACATCAACTTGATGGGTTGGATCACCACAACGGAGGCATATCCCAAGCTTACGGCGATAGTCTTTTTCAGTGTCCCCTGTCCTCCTACAAAAAGTACAATGTGCCCCTGGATTTCCTCTTTGATTACCACCATTGTTTGGACGCTTTGCAGCATTGTTTCCTCTTTCGTTGCTATGGCATTTGTGATTGGAGGTATGCACAGCGCCGGCAGGAACGTGAGGATACTGCGGTTCAAGAGAAAGGGCATGGTTCAGGACTTTCCGCATCGTCTGGTACTGGAAAACGACTACGTGCGCGTGAATAGCAGGACGCAGATCTCCTTCGAATCTCCTGGCATGACTCACTGCATCAGGTAAATAGGAGTTGGCAAATTTGGCGAGCCGGTTGAATTTGACGGAATAATGCTTTACCGTCATGCTTCCTTGGCGTAGTTGTACAAACTCGTTCTCCTTTTGACGACGTACGGGAGGAGGTATAAACTCTTCTTCGAATGCGCCATGGAAAGTAGCCCATGCAATCGTCTCCTCATCATCGTCTGTTGGAAGAGATCGCCGATGCACGTCCCACCAGTTGTGCACGTTCAAACGGAGCTGAAGTTGGACACACGCAACGCGCTTCTGTTCGGGTACCTCCAGGAGTTTAAAGTGATCCTCCAGTTCAGCCAACCAATCTAGAGCCATGATTGGGTCCTCAGTCCCTTTAAATAGAGTGTTACATACTTTCTTGAAGTCGCCAAAGTCGAAGGCAGTCACATCCTTCTTCCTTGGAGTCTGAGGCATCTCAACTTCAAGTATTGGTTGCTCCACCGGAGTCACCACTGTTGCCGCTGACTGGTTGGAGGCCAAGGTCTGAATAATCTACTGCAGGATATCTACCTACTTTTGTTGGACTGAGAATCGGGCTTCTATTTGGTCTTAAAACTGGGTTTGTCTCTCTTCCGCTCGCTTCTCAGCCCGTTTATAATGAGCCTCCTCCCTCTGTTGGTTTGCCTCCAACATCCGCATCATTTGCTCAATGGGGTCGGCACGAGACATGGCTCTCTGGCTTCGAGAACTTTTCGATGTGCCAGAACTACTCTCTTGGGCTTGTGTCTCGCCCGGTGCTAGCGCAGAGGATTGTGCTTGTGCCATTCCTTCAAAAGAAGGTAAATTATATCAGGATCATAATGTATTATGGACTCATTGTATGAACGTATCTCATTTTGGCCAAACGAGTTCAAGAGTTCGCACAGGGATTTGATCGTTAAAGGAACTTTTCCAGTACGAGGGTCCAAGGAACTTGAAGCTGTGCTCTGATACCAACATGTCACGCCCCAATTCCGTGGAATCGATAGTCGTCCCCTGGGCGTGACGCCGTACGGGCCTAGATTGCGCTCCGCACAAGGCTAAGGTATTTTGCATAGCGAGCACATATTCAGAGTACGCAGATAAATTAAAACACAAAGTTAAAACATGGAAAAGTTCTCTTTATTGATAATGAACATCTATTACAAACTCTTGAACGAGTCATAGGGTTGCCGCACGGACTTACAAAAGTTGACTAAAAATGAGATAGTTGTCCTATATATTATATTCTTTACTAAACTTTATAATGTAAGACCTCCTGGCGGGACAATGGCTTTCCCTCGGAGCTGCATTGAGTCGGGTTGCTAGCTCCTTGCTTCAAAATACTTCAAAAGGTGGCACGATCAAGACGTGCCTACAGTTGGACTGGATTGGGGAATGACTTTGGCTCCTCGCTCGGATCTTCTTAGTGCGGGGAACCTGTTTCAACGAGGGTCAGTACATCGAAACATACTGGTGAAGTCAAGCTAACCCAACTATACCAATCAATACGTTATTTAGATGAAGTATGCATATTTATTTGTGGTCTTTCTATCTTGCCTTAGTTTATTTTACAAGCAAGCAGTATATATATATAAACTACTGAAATAAACTTGCCACCGTTCGGTGTCTTTTACCTGCCCGTCTGAACCACCTGCACAATACTTACCATGTCCTTCCCTGCCACGAAGACACAAGTTAGCTTGCAACAGGTTTAAATATACGAGGGGATCACTGGCTTGATGCCATAATGGATGATATAGTCTCAGGACAAAGATGGCGGAGGCACATGGATCGCTACATGCCATCCAGCCCTGGACAGGAATGGTGTGCAACACAAGGGACATAGGATGATGCACCCATTCCTGCACGAGCAGACGACTAAACATGATGTTCCGTCCTGATCGGATCGATGCCAGTGTCCCAGCGACCGTCCGCAGAAACTAAGACCTTGTGCACAAGTTGCCCATGATCAAACATAGTACACTAAGTTGGCAGTTGAGGCAAATCAGGGAAATATCAGGCACAGGATAGTAACATGACAAGATCTACTTTTGCATAGTCTTCCTGTTCAGTTTATTGCATTCAGGATGAGTTCTATACATAGCACAATTTTAAAGAGGAAGTATACATTCTAACTTAAATTTATGCATATGAGGAACATTTCCAACGAACAAGCATGCAAATAAGTAACCGTTCCCAAGTTTGATTGACAAGCATAATAATCCAAGTCTATTTCTTTTTATCTTGACATCTTTTAGTTATTACTTGGTATCTTTGATCGGGACAAGAAAGAATACAAGATTTTAGATGTGAAGACTAGGAAGAAGGGTCAACTGAATCAAATATAAGCCACTCATAATTTGGTTGGGGAAAGGAAGGAAAGAGGTGCTTCAGGACTCCGCTCGAGCGTCGTCTACTGTCCGTTTACCTGCATTGCCACGAAGAGCTAATCAATACCTCTTTAACTCTTTCCAATATCAGAATTGAAGTATAGTTCAACGAACAAAAATAATGAAATCCATCGAAACCGTTCAAGAAAACGTAAGCAAATCCGAAAACCAACTCAAGGCACGAAAGCAACAAGCGACAGCAAAAACTAGGCAACAAATGATGCAGCGGAGAGGTCCCTCCTGACTCTGCTGCTAAGTCGATCCTGGGGTCACGGTCCACTGAATATGGGAATCGATTCCGAAGAAGCAAATCTATAACGAGGATGTGATCTTGTTTCAATCTATCCCGATCGAACGATACCGTCTTATATTTCTTAGCCGCGCTCCCCGAATAGGGAGAACGGGGCAGCACATAGCATGCACGAAGGAGGCATATGCACCAAACGAGGTTCTCGTACCATGCAAGCAATCTGATGGGTTATCAGTACATGAATGCACTGGTGGGGAGGCTACTCGCCCGCTCGACAAATCCAAACACGTAATATAGGTTCCGTGCACCAACTATTATATTGCCTTTCGAGTTGCCTTAGGATCAGTTTTATGGCAATGATTGAATAGTCTAACTCGTGTGGTAGTACGCCGTGCGACATAAGAGGAAATACGGTGAGATTTACCAACTTACCATTTATCCTTCCCTGTCCAAGGCAAACCAAGTTAATTCAAGCACGAGCATATATATTCAATGAATAAGGGCATTAGCATATGCAAACACAAGTGTTTCAGTGCAAGATTGCATTCGGGTGCACGATTTATAAGGATATCTCAGCTGTGTTGCATAATATATTCAAGTGCTCCATATATACAATTGTGTTATAATCGTTCAGGTGTTTTCGATATTCTCGATGCGATGCAATAACTCGCACGTGGATAACTGCTAAGCGAGGATGACTTATCTATATGAACAATTATCGCTGGCATAGCCATAAAGGACATGGGCCATTGACAGGAATGAAAGCAACGAAATTACAGGGTGCGCTGCAATCCATCCCGCCAATACAGTAGACCCCGGGTCATCGACAAGAATAGAAAGCTACGAAAGTACAGGGTGCGCCGTAAGCCATCCCGCCAATACAGTGGACCCACTAGCAGAATAGTACAGCGTGAAGCGCATACGCCATTCTGCTATACAGTATGTGTTCCATCCGGATCGGATCGGCCCCGGTGTCCCAAAAATCGTCCGTGGAACGAGATCCAAAGATCACCTTTTTCAAGTTGTTCGCGACATGCAAGTCTGGGCCTTCCAATTCCATAACTTGATATGATAATCCCTGATTCTTTGTTCTGAACTGAGCATTTACTCCATGAGCTGTGATTCTTTCTTTACTTGACATGATTCTCGTTCAGAGGTAGACTTGGTATGATTATCATTCAGATGTAAACTTTGATAGGATTCTTGATCAATGAACAACTTTCCTTGATGTACTCCCCTGGTGCAGGGATTGCTTTGGTGTAAACCTCCTCACCCAAAAAAAATAGGTATTTTGTGTGTATTTTGTATTTCGTGTATTTGTTTCAGATTATTTTTCAAAACAATTAAAACCCAATAATTTTATTAGGATACTTTACCGTGGTTTGGACATTAATAATATAGGATGACCCCAAAAATTTATATCATCCTTCATAGGAAGTAGCCTACACAGAAGACACTACATGTAGGATCTTTTTGTGGCACAGAAATTCGACCCCTTGGTGTTAGTATGACCTTAGTGTAACAACCCTAGATTAAGTGTTAAGTATTTAGATATTTTATATATATAATTTATTTTTGATTATTTTCTATTCCAACTTTCTACAATTAGCACCCCATAATTCTTCGTGCCAAATTAGCCAAATTCTTTTTTTTAAGATGTGCATATTATTTACAATTACCTATTTTGTGGATAACCAATTAATTAATTACTTAGTTAATTAGATAATACAATTATTTGATTTATATAACTAAATAAATATCTAATTATTAATTACAAAATATTTTGGGTGTAGTATTTTATTAAAGCTTTACAAAGTAATTTTCTAAAATTTATTTGGTGCATAATATTATTTCTGAATTTTTCCTCATTTATATATGTAAATATATAAATGTTAATAAATATAAGGTTATTATAAATAATAATAATAATAATAATGTTAGAGATAATAATAATAATAAGAAGAAAGGATAATAATATTAGTAATAATAATAATAACAATAATAATAATAATAATAATAAAAGAAAAGTAAAGAAAAGAAAAAAGAAAATATAATACTAACTCAAAACCCTAACTCTAAAATCAAAACCCTAACCCTAACACGTGCCTCCACCTCCGACCGGCGACCCCGCACCGTCGACTCCGACCGCCGCTGCCCCGCGCCGCAGCCCGCCGGTCAACCGCCGTCGTCCGTTTCCACGCACGCGCGCGTGTACAGCACAGCCCCGAGACCCCCTCTTCACGGTATCATATCTTCCTCACTTTTGATTATTTTTACGAGCTGTTTGTTCGTGTACGTTCACAACCTAACCCTCTAGGATTTTCGTTCAAGCGGGATGAGTTTTCGTGCCCTAGATTGGTCGAAAAATTGACCAGAAAATGGCCGAAAAACTGACCAAAAATAGTCCATAAACTTCAACTCAAACCCCCATGTTCACACCCAATTTGCCGCCAACCTGTTTAATATTTTTAAAAACTAATTAAAGGATTTTCTTCTCAATATAACAGAGATTTTTTTTGTTCTTTTAGTTTTTATTAATTCGTTCTGTGTGTTAAATTATTCAACCTCCAAAACGACCAAAAACTTGATAATTTAAAACTAAAATTTTATGATACGGAATGCGCCCCGCCAAACGGGACCGTCTCGTCGCATACCAATTGCACCGAAAGGCGCGTATGATATATTCTGACATGTGAGCTTTTGCGAAAGTTGATTCGGACGTGTGTGCGCGTCAAAATCAACCTGTATCCGTAAAAAATCTCCGTATCGCAACTTTTGTAAAATACCACCCCATTTTTTGTACGCTCATCGGAATACAATAAAACTTGTGCCATTGGATTCGTTGTATCACGCAGGTCCTGCGACCCAAGTTTCACGCGATTCCGAGATAGTTGACCAAGCCGCCTATTTGCGGCCCCCATGATTGACTTTAAGGGCGAATTTGTGTTCGGCTCACCAGAATTCAAAATTGGACATACCGTTGAGTTTGTATCATTGTTTAGAATTTGCTTGACCTATAATTTATCTCATTTAGAGACCTTTACCTCTGGCACGCTTTTCAGTACAAAGTGGCCCACATGTGGACCCGCTTTGACCCAAAATTACCGTTTTGCCCCTGTGCCCAAATTGGACGAAAGGGTAGTATTTTTTAGCTATCTCGCTTATTTCGGAAATATTGGTGATGTTTATTTCAGCATCCGGAGGTGTTTATTCGGAGGTCATAGTTTCTGATCCTCTATACTTGACACCTGGACGTTTACACTACGCAGCTTCTTGCCAGGCAAGTATATCTTGCCATTGTACTGTGATTTATATTCCATATGGTGCATGTATTTTATTTCTGTTATTTAGTTTATATATTTTAACTGCTATATAAACTGCGCATCCAAGAATAACTTGGGTGCAACGACGGTGGCGTCGTATTTTATCTTTATTATATATTATGTATGTCGACCTAGTTTTACAAGACCACCACATGATTATGAGATATTTTTATATTTTATTTGGCTGTGACACATTTTTTACACGAGTTCTGAGTCTCATATAGATCAGGGACTTACATATTGACTGATCATCAGTACGTGTGGGACGTGCGATAGGGAATAGCTGCTGATAGAATTTGTATGCTAGAAGACTTGGCAGTTATTAGAGGTATCATCGTATCATGGATATGACATGCTTAGAGCATGGGGTGGGGAGGACAACACATAAGGCGTTTGGGCTCCTTTGCACTTTTCTTGTGTAACCCGTACGCTCCGCCGGAGATGCGCGGTCATGATGACCACTATATATATATTATTATTATCAGGCGGCTTCTGGCGTTCAAAAAATGACATGCTTTTTAGGCCCCTGAATCTTCGAAAGAATCATGCCAATCATATTTTAGCCAGATAGCCCACGTGTTGGAAAGTTATTCTCAAAGTGCATTCACATAGATGGTTATGTGACCCATTGAATATTTATTTTCAGTACTATATTGGCATGCTTCTATGTATCTTGTTATGTCCCTCTGAGGACCTGGTCCCTTTCCAGGTGTAGACGATCATGACTATTCACAGGAGCACGGATCAGGACTTGCTACTTTGTTCTCTTTCGAGGAGATCTTCTCTTCGAGCTTCATTGTTTATTAGATGTACTTATTTTGTTTCTCTTGTATTCTAGTTTGGTAGTGGATTTATCTCCACCCAACTACTTGTTCTTATCAAGCATTTTATACTTGATTCAGTTATATAGTTGATTGGTTATTCATTTATATTTGATTCTGTGGATGAGATTTAGTTATGCCCTGTGACTTGTGACAAATATATACCACTTATGAATTATTGTTCATAATACAGCGTACGTATGTGTTATAGTTTTCCATATATTGGAGTTGCCATATACATACGGCTGGCATGCTTACATATTTTTAGTCCTACGTATTTTGGAACTGAGGCGTGACATGTTTTAGTGGTGGCCCATACAGGTCGAGAGCATATTGTCTCGGTTACGTTACTGTATTGAGCAAGCCTACACCTAGGATTAGAGTATAGGATCTCATCCACCTTTGACTATGACTCATCTTCCTTCCAATCCATTCTATTTAAATAATTGCATCATGCTTGATTCATGTACTTCCCTAATAGTTTCTTGAGTTAGCCTCTTGCTAGAATATAGGAATCCTTGTTGTTAGGATGATAATTAGGATAATAATTCTACTAAGAATACAACTAGAATATTGGCACATCACTAAGTTTAGAATACTTAAAGAACCCTAGCATCCCTTACCTATAGATTAATTAACCATTATCCCTTGATATATTTATGAAGGACTTAAGAGTAGTATAGACACTACTAGGGTTAGTTATAAATTTGACCATATTGTTTGACCATAGTATTGAGGAGCCAATAGAAATTCAAGGTTGAATATTATGACTAAACATAACTTTCATAGTGAGATAGTATTAGAGAACTTTAAATTTAGCTTCTTGTCATGATATTAGCAGAACAGTACCTTAGGAAGCCAAGAGGAATGAATATAACATTTCCCTTGATCATACCTCGAACATAGAGACTAGCATACCACTTCCCCTTAGAAAATCATGATATTATCAAGAGTCTCTCTATTTAATTTCATATCTTGTTCCTCCGAAATCTTAACGCTCGTTGTTTGTGCGACGACTAAAATTTGTTCTTCATCTTTCGATTTGTGCCACCTAACCCTTCGGATTGTAGGCCAAGTAATTTTTTTATGTTATGATATATAGTTTGCTAGGATTATAATCGTTAATCTTGAATTTTGAAATTATGTGCTTAGTAGTTAGAACTTGTTAGTTTGAGTTGCTCATTTAGATTATAATTTTATGATTATCCTTTAGTTGGAAATCAAGTAATATGTTCCACATATCTCAATACATGTTATGTCATCTTTCATTTGAGAGCCAGTAACTTCTCCACTCTTAATATTAACGCTTTTTTCTATAAGTACTATGATTAAGACTTAAGATGACCATTACCTATATAATAAAATTGGATACCCTAATAAGTACCAAGATCTTTCCCTCTTATACCCTAACAAAAGTTTCTACTTTATTTACAAGGACAATATTATTTTGTAGATTCCCCTTAAGGCAGTTATACTATTAGTTAATTCTTACATGTTGGGTAGTATGCCTCACAATCTAGTATCACATAGTCATTTTGACTCATTAATGAATTAAAATTGAATGACACCAACTATATGCTAGCATAAGAAGATAGTGTTTATCCAGAATGTAGAACTTAGAGACCCATACCCCCATTTGGTCGACTAGAGACTTAGGCAAGGAGTTAGTATGACAACTGTTGAGGCACAGCACCGGACAAGTCTTATCTTCTTTGTGAACTTGAATTATTTTGTACCTTCTTTCATCATAATCCAGCGTACTTATATTTTTTGGACTACGTAGACTTATGCTGCTATTTTATAGCTAAGTTTTGCAAGCTTATTCTTTTATCGAGCTTGTTCATGACATATGTGTTATTGGGTGCACACAATGATACAATTATCTAATCAGAATCAGTGTATTATGGTCTGGACAACCTTAGTGCATTTGGTTTGCTCTTCGTATGACTATTTTACGTGGATTGAGATATAGTTGACTCAACATGTTAGACGAATATACTTTCCCTCTAGACAGACCAGGGCATATTATATCAGGTATATAACTGTACTGATATGATCATGCGAACAAGAATTTACCAAAATAAGATTTTAATCCGCAACTGCCTTGATAACTCTCTTTATTAATTCTTTAATCGCCTTGAACCCCGTAGTTGTATTCTACCACCTCCTCCTTGAATTATTTATTGTTGTTCTCCGTCTTCCCCTATTTCGTAAAGACGAACGCTCGTGCTTGGTATAAGTTTGATACACGAAGAGTACTAGATATACCCCATAGGTCAATCACATTACTTGGTGACTCTCTTTTGTAATTAAGGGCATATCATATGTGATATATTTGGCGTTAAAACTTTTGAGGATTGAATAACATGATTAAATAATTTGAGAAAGTTTTTCTTAAATGTATAGCCTTATGTGATAGATGGATAAATTCTAAGTTGGGTAGAAGTCGCATTGTCAACTTGAGGTAAAAAAAAATTTAGATTGTAATCAAGTAATATTAGATTGAGAGATTTAAGTTATTTTAATTTTGAGAAACTTTTAGAAGAATGATTAAGATGATGAGGGTTTAATGAATTTTTGAAATCTCGATATTGCGGACCAAATATTTATACCTTGAGCACATAATTTAAATTTTGAATATTGAAGGTTGAATCATCGATTTAAATTTTGAGGATAAATATAGAAATTTAGACTTGAACAATTGGTGAATTAGATTTAAAATTTTATAATTTGATAATTTAAATTAAAATTAAATTTTGATTGTTGGATCACCTATTTAAAATATTGAGGATGGAAATTAAATTTAAAATTTGAAGAGTACGAAATTCTTAAGTTGAGAATAGTAATAAGATTTGATTAGAATTGTTTATGGTTCAAAGTCTAGAGGAGATTATGATAGTTGGAAATGGTGATTTAAATTTTGGATGTGGGATGTCATATAGATTTAAATTAAATTTGAATGTTGATTATTTAAAAATCGAGAAGATATTACGATATGTTGAATTTTGATTTAAACAGTAGTTATTTTAAATTTTGAAGTGATTGCGATGAATTTGAATAGTTTTGTTATTCAAATTTTTGGAAGAGATTGCGATTGACTTGTCTTATATACGAATGTGAAGGATTTAACAAATCATGCCTTATTTATAATTTCGAGGACAAAATTCTTTTAAGTTGGGTAGATTGTAAACCCCCTCACCAAAAAAAATAGGTATTTTGTGTGTATTTTGTATTTTGTGTATTTGTTTTAGATTATTTTTCAAAATAATTAAAATCCAATAATTTTATTAGGATACTTCAGCGTGGTTTGGACATTAATAATATAGGATGGCCCCAAAAATCTGTATCGTCCTTCATAGGAAGTAGCCTTCACAGGAGACACTACCTGTAGGATCTTTTCGTGGCACAGAAATTCGATCCCTTGGTGTTAGTATGACCTTAGTGTAACAACCCTAGATTAAGTGTTAAGTATTTAGATATTTTATATATATAATTTATTTGTGGTTATTTTTTATTCCAACTTCCTACAATTAGCACCCCATAATTCTTCGTGCCAAATTAGCCAAAAAAAAATTGTAAGATGTGCATATTATTTACAATTACCTATTTTGTGGATAACTAATTAATTAATTAATTAGTTAATTAGATAATACAATTATTTGATTTATATAACTAAATAAATATCTAATTATTAATTACAAAATATTTCATAAAATATTTTGGGTGTAGTATTTTATTAAAGCTTTACAAAGTAATTTTCTAGAATTTATTTGGTGTGCAATATTATTTCTGAATTTTTCCTTATTTATATATGTGAATATATATATGTTAATAAGTATAAGATTATTATAAATAATAATAATAATGTTAGAGATAATAATAATAATAATAATAATAATAATAATAGTAGTAGTAGTAGTAGTAGTAGTAGTAGTAGTAGTAGTAGTAGTAGTAGTAATAATAATAATAATAATAATAATAATAATAATAATAATAGCAATAATAATAATAGTGATGATAATAATAATAATAATAATAATAAATAAAAGAAAAGAAAAGAAAAAGAAAATATAATACTAACTCAAAACCCTAACTCTAAACTCAAAACCCTAACCCTAACCCGTGCCTCCACCGCCGACCGGCGACCTCGCGCCGTCGACTCCGACCGTCGCTGCCCCACGCCGCAGCCCGCCGGCCGACCGCAGCCGCCCGTTTTCGCGCCCGCGCGCGTGTACAGCGCAACCCCGAGACCCCCTCTTTACGGTATCATATCTCCCTCAATTTTGATTATTTTTGTGAGTGGTTTGTTTGTGTACGTTCATAACCTAACCCTCTAGGATTTTTGTTCAAGCGGGACGAGTTTTCGTGCCATAGATTGGTCGAAAAATCGACCGAAAAATGGCCAAAAAACTGACCAAAAACAGTCCAGAAACTTCAACTCAAACCCCCATGTTTACACCCAATTTGTCGTCAACCTGTTTAATATTTTCAAAAACTAATTGAAGGGTTTTCTTCTCAATATAACCGATATTTTTTGTGTTCTTTTAGTTTTTATTAATTCGTTCTGTGTGTTAAATTATTCAACCTCCAAAATGATCAAAAACTTGATAATTTAAAACTAAAATTTTATGATACGGAGTGCGCCCCGCCAAACGGGACTGTCTCGTCGCGTACCCATTACACCAAAATACGCGTATGGTATATTCTGACGTATGGGCTTTCTTGAAAGTTGATTCGGACGTGTGTGCGCGTCGAAATCAACCCGTATCGTAACTTTTATAAAATACCACCCTATTTTATGTACGCTCGTCGAAATGCAATAAAACTTGCGCCATTGGATTCGTGGTATCACGCAGGTCCTGTGACCCAAGTTTCACGCGATTCTGAGACAATTGACCAAGCCGCCTATTTACGGGCCTCACGATTGACTTTAAGGGCAAATTTGTGTTCGGCTCACCGGAATCCGAAATTGGACATACCGTTAAGTTCGTATCATCGTTTAGAATTTGTTTGACCTATAATTTGTCCCATTTAGAGATATTTACCTCTGGCACACTTTTCTGTGCAAAGTGGCACACATGTGGCGCTTTGACCCAAAATTACCGTTTTGTTTCTGTATCCAAATTGGACGAAAGGGTAGTATTTTCTAGCTATCTCGCTTACTCCGGAAACGTTGGTGATATTTATTTCAGCATCCGGAGATGTTTATTCGGAGGCCATAGTTTCTGATCCTCTATACTTGACACATGGACGTTTACACTATGCAACTTCTTGCCAGACAAGTATACCTTGCCATTGTACTGTGATTTACATTCCATATGGTGCATGTATTTTATTTCTGTCATTTAGATCATATATTTTAACTGCTATATAAATTGTGCGTCCAAGAATAACTTGGGTGCAACAATGGTGGCGTCGTATTTTGTCTTTATTATATATTATGCATGTCGACCTAGTTTTACGAGACCACCACATGATCATGAGGCATTCTTATATTTCATTTGGCTGTGACACATTTCTTACACGAGTTCTGAGTCTCATATAGATCACGGACTTACGTATTGACTGATCATCAGTACATGTGGGACGTGCGATAGGGAATAGTTGTTGATAGAATTTGCATGCTAGAAGATTTGGCAGTTATTAGAGGTATTATCGTGTCATGGATATGACATGCTTAGATCATGGGGTAGGGAGGACAACAAGTAAGGCGTTTGGGCTCCTTTGTACTTTCCTTGTGTAACCCGTACGCTCCGCCGGAGATGCGGTCATGATGACCACTATATATATTATTATTATCAAGCGGCCTCTGGCGTTCAAAAGACGAAATACTTTTTAGGCCCCTGAATCTCCGAGAGAATCATGCCAATCCCATTTTAGCCAGATAGCCCACGTGTTGGAAAGTTGTTCTCAAAGTGCATTCACATAGATGGTTAGGCGACCCATTGGATATTTATTTTTAGTACTATATTGGCATGCTTTTATGTATCTTGTTACGTCCCTCTGAGGACCTGGTCCCTTTTCAGGTGTAGATGATCATGACTATTCACAGGAGCACAGATCAGGACTTGCTACTTTGTTCTCTTTCGAGGAGATCTTCTCTTCCAGCTGCATTGTTCATTAGATGTACTTATTTTGTTTCTCTTATATTCTAGTTTGGTAGTGGATTTGTCTCCACCCAACTACTTATTCTTATCAAGCATTTTATACTTGATTCAGTTATATAGTTGATTGGTTATTCATTTATATTTGATTCTGTGGATGAGATTTAGTTATGCGCTGTGACTTGTGATGGTTTTCCATATATTAGAGTTGCCATATACATACGGCTGGCATGCTTACATATTCCTATTCCTACGTATTTTGTGACAGGGTCATGACACTTGGCGACCTAACGGTCCCGGATACTTGTAGGTTCATATTGCACAGAAGAACTATTTGATAGTCTCCTGGCTAACTAGAATGCATGCACAATACGCGATAGGGTTACTTGATTGTAGCATAAGTTTTATTGTGGCAATTATTGAGTCGAGGCAACATTTTAAGTTAACTTATAAGCAGACAAGCATGCATTTGTGTAGACATAAGCATTCATGTTGACTCGGGCCTGAAGGTAAGCCGAGGAGTAAAACCGTAAAGGGACTTACTGAGCGACATATCTAAGGTCGTGCAGTGTAGCAGTAAGGAAGTGCACTATAAAAAGTGTAATATTCATATTGTTCTACTCGAGGCATAGCAGGGTCTAGTTGCACAAGGCAAAGGTAGCATACAAGGGTCTGTATATAAGCAATGTTTTATTTCTATGTTCTAGCACAAACAATACAAGTTAGGATTATTCTCTTAGCTAGGTGTGATGTATTCTTATTATAGCATGCAGGGGTGATTCACCTAGCGACTAGCATGAAACATCCATATTTTAAGTGTGCTGACTAAGCAAAGACAAGTTCATCGTAGCCACCCACCTTAGCGATGATTCACCTCGGTCAAGCGATACTTCGAGCGAGCCTCTGAAAGCCTAAGCCGGAACTCTTGAAGAGGCAAGTCTGGAAAGTCTTTGCCTCAAACGAGTATTCTCGCTGAGCAAAGCGGGTCGGGACGTTGCACTTTTTCTATTTGAATCGGCAGTCCGCTTGAGCGGAATAGGTCGTTACACAGGAGTGTGGGTATTGCTTTTGCTCCATGATCTACGGTTCGTACAAGAACTTTCTCTAGATTTTTAGTGGAAGACTTTTGAGATAGACCCTGCCCATTTGTCGCTATGGACTGGACGCACGGGATGGTCTTATATAGCTTTCCATCAGGGGCCCACATAACGGTTAGCGGTGTCCGCTGACGGCCAGCCAAATGGGCAGTTACTTCAGCTTGACGAGCTCGCATTGTCCTAGACTTCTTCGACTTAGCACGCGTAGGCACATGGTATAAAGAGTCCAAGTTTTGATTTTCCTCAAAGTGGCGCATGAAAGCACGATCGGATAATATTTTGTCAAAGACAGAGCTTCTGAGGGTGTCAGAGATGCATGTGGCTGAGCTTGAAGCCACATATTGCTTTCTTCTCTACATCCTTCATTGTGGCCGCATGGGCTGCGTATCAACCCCAAAACTCTTGGAATCGTATTGTTTTCCTCTCCAGAGTTTGGGTGCTGAGCATTCTCCTTTTCAGGTAAGGAGGCCTCATAAGCGGGCATAGTCTGAGTGGACGCATGTTGTGCGTCTTCAGTATCATAGAGAGAGACATGGAGTGCATGCTCCACAGTTGGGTGAGGCACAACGGTCTTTGCTACCCACGTCATGCGGGTCTTCTTAGGCTTTGCTAGCCTTAACGAAGGATTATCGCTTCCCTCCGAGAGCATCACCTCAAAAGCCTGCTGGTCAAAGCGGACCAACAATATTATTTGAGTTGATCCGAGCTTGGTTGCATCAGATTGCGTCACAACTTTCTCATCAGAGGAGAAAGACATCCCCAGCAGAGTCGTCATCTTGTTCGCCATTAAATGAGTTCTTACAAAATTTGTATTTAAGAAACGAAAAAGAGTACAAAGAACCCTAAATAGAATTATCTAAGTACAATAATTTGATCTGGGGTGTGATGATGGAGGTTGAGAAGGGCATAGACTCTTTTGCTCTATTAACGATCTGATGCAGGGTGAAGAAACTTATGTTCTCTCTTTGCTCATCTATGTATGTTCTCTCTCTGTGTTGGCAACCCTTGTGTGTCCATCCCCATTGTTTGGACAGGCTACCCGGGTATATATAGTCATCATTGGGCACGCATATGTTGGGCCGCATGGATGCTAGAGGGTGCCACGTATGCCCCCTTAACAGGGTGCAACTGCAACCGTGAGCGGGCTAAGCTGTCACGTGGGTGCTTGTTGGGATTTTCTGTTGCTGAATTTCTGGGTGGTTCTCATCCTTTGTGGGTATGACTTGGTCAGCTTGACACATGGTATGCACTTGGTTGGAGAGAATTACTCATGTCGTAACAACAAGCTTTGGTCTTCATGGAGTCTGAAATACATGTGGTTAGAGATGCATGGGATGCATGGAGTCTGGGACTCATGGGACCAGAGACACATGAAACGCATGGAGCCTGGGACGCATAGGGCCAGAGACGAATGTAATCTGGGATGCATGGGGCCAGGGACGCATGGAACGCATTGAGTCTAGGATGCATGGGGCCAGATACGCATGGAACGCATGGTGTGGTGCCCCGTTCCCCTATTCGAGGAGCGCGGCTAAGAAATACAAGACGGTATCGTTCGATCGGGATAGATTGAATCAAGAACTCATCCTCGTTATAGATTTGTCTATTCGGAATCGATTCCCATATTCAGTGGACCGTGCCCCCAGGATCGACTTAGCGGCAGAGTCGGGAGGGACCTCTCCGCTGCATTCTTTTGTTGCCTAGTTTTCGCTGTCGCTTGTTGCTTTCGTGTCTTGAGTTGGTTTTCGGATTTGCTTGGATTTTCTTGAACGGTTTTGATGGATTTCATTGCTTTCGTTCGTAGGACTGCACTTCAATTCCGATAACGGAAAGAGAGGAAGAAGTATTGATCTGCTATTCGTGGCAATGCAGGTGATCCAGCAGTAGGCGCCGCTCGAACGGACTCCTAAAGCACTTCTTTCCTTCTTCTTTCCAACTACTAAAGTGAGTGGCTACCATCCCGATTAGCTAGCCCTTCTTGCTAGTCTTCATATCTGAATCTTGTATTCGTGCTTGCCCCGATCAAACGATACCAAGTAATAACTAAAAGATATCAAGATAATAAGGGAATAGACTTGGATCTGTATGCTTGTCATTGAAACTTGTGAACGGTTACTTACTACATGCTTGCTTATTTGAAATGTTCACCATATGCATATATACAAGTTAGAATGCTTACTTCTTCTTCTATAATTATGTTATATATAGAACACCCTTTGCCATGCATCAATTGATCAGGGAGACTATGCAAAATAAATCATACAATGCTACATATCCCCTGATTTCATTGCCTCAGCTACATAAATGGTAAACTCAACACAAACGTCGTTGATCACGGACAACTTGTGCAGAAGGCCTATAGGTTCCTGTGGACGGTTGCTGGGGCACTGGCACCGATCCGATCCGGACGGAACTTCAAGAATAGTCTCTCCCATAGGCGGTGTTACGCCCCGCGGCGTCCCCCGAGTCGTGACCGCCGTGCGGGCCTGGGGTTGCGCCCGCACAAGGCTTTAATGATTTGCATAGAAAGCACATATTCAGAGTACGCAGATAAATTGAAACACAGATTTGAAACATGGAAAAGTTCTCTTTATTGATAATGAACATCTATTACAAACTCTTGAACGAGTTAGCTAATATGCCGAACGGCTTACAAAAGAGATGACTCAAAATGAGATAGCAGTCATGTACATTACATCCCTTTATAAACTCAAAATGATTAAGACCTCCGGGCTGGAGGACGGCTTTGCCACGGAGCTGCATTTGTGTATGAAGAGTTGCAGGCTCCTGACTTCAAAAGGCTTCAAGGGGCGCGGTGAAGATCTGCCAACAGCTGGACTGGATCGGGAAGACGACTTCGGCTCCTCGTTCGGTTCGCCTTGGTACGGAGAACCTGTTTCAACGAGGGTCAGCATATCGAAACATGCTGGTGAAGGCGAGCTAGCCTGACTATACCAATCAATATGTTGTTTTAATGAAGCATGCATATTTGTGGGTTTCTATCTTGCCTTAGTTCATTTACAAGTAAGCAGCATATAGAATTTATTGAAATGAACGTGCCACCGTTCGGTGAATTTTATCTGCCCGTCTGAATGACCTGCACAATACTTACCTTGCCTTCCCTGTCACGAAGACACAAGTTAGTATGCAACATGTTTAAATATACATAGGATCACTGGCTTGATGCCACGAAGGGACGGGTTATAGTCTCAAGACACAAATGATATACACCGTAGGTGGCGAGCCCCGCTGCATAACACCTTGCCCCATAACATACGACTATACATACGTTCCGTCCGGATCGGATCGGTCCCGGCGCCCCGGTGACCGTCCGCAGAACTCATAACATACCTTGTGCACAAGTCGTCCGTGATCGAGAATACTCATAGAATTAGTTCCATAGCATACAGTTTTGCATAGTCATCCTGACAGTTTATTTCATAACAAGCATATATTTCCATACTTAGCATGATTCATAGAACAGTTATAAACGAACTAGCATACAGGATGATAACCGTTCATAAGTTTGTTTGACAAGCAGTATTAACCAAGTGTATTCTCTTTTATCTTGGTTTCTTTTATTATTACTTGGTATCGTTTGATCGGGGCAAAGAAGAATGCAGATTTTTAGGGCGCGAAGCTTGGAAGCAAGGCTAGCTAATCGGGCTGGTAGCCACTCACTTAGATTTTTGGAAGGAAGAAGGAAAGATGCGTTCACGACTCCGCTCGTAAGCCGCCTACTGCTCGTTCACCTGCACACGAACAGCTCGATTAATACTTCTTTCTCTCTTTCCAATCTCGGAATTGAAGTGCAAGTCAATGAACGAAAATAATGAAAACCATCGAAATCGTTCAAAGAAAACAAGCAAATCCCAAAACCGACTCAAAGCACGAAAGCAACAAGCGACATCAAAAATCGAGGCAATAAAAGATAGCAGCGGAGAGGTCCCTCCTGACTCTGCCGCTAAGCCGATCCCGGGGGCGCAGTCCACTGAATATGGGAATCGATTCCGAAGAAACAAATCCATAACGAGGACGAGTTCTTAATTCAATCTATCCCGATCGAACGATACCGTCTTGTGTTTCTTAGCCGCGCTCTCCGCATCGGGAGAACGGGGCGCTACATCCTACCCAACTAATTGGAAGTTTCGTCCCGAAACTTAGGATAGGACCTACCGTTAGGGATTATTGGGTTGAGGCAGGAGCTTAGAGGGGAGTGGACAATCCCGAGCTACGTGGCCTGGCCCGCCACAGTTAAAGCATAGACCTTTTCTGCTGTAACATCTCTCAGTAGAGTGCCCTTGCCTTTTACAGAAATCACAGAATGGTCTCTGATTTCCTTTTTGGGGACTGCCGTGGTTAGGGCACTTTGCAGCGGTATTTCCTCTGTCGTTGCCTTGGCGTTTGTGATTGTATGTATGCACGGCGCCGGTGGAAACGTGAGGATACTGTGGCTCGAGCGATAGGGCGTGATTCATGACTTCACGCATTGTTCCATACTGATTATTGGCCACGTGCGAATGGATGGCAGGGCGTAATCCACCTTCAAACCTTCTGGCTCGACTCGCTGCATCAGGTAAATAGGCCCTAGCGAATTTGGAGAGTCGGTTGAATTCAGCGGAGTATTGCTTGACTGTCATACTGCCCTGCCGTAGCTGCACGAAATCGTTTTCCATCTTACGTTGCACTGAAGGGGGTATAAACTCCTCTTCAAACGCGGCACGAAAGGTCGTCCACGAGATCGCCTCCTCTCCGTGATCAAATTGGAGAGATCGTCGATGCACGTCCCACCAATCGTGTGCGTTGAGGCGGAGTTGTAGTTAGGCGCAGGCGACGCGCTTATCTTCGGGGACCTCTAGCAGAGCGAAGTGATCTTCAAGCTCGGCTAGCCAATCTAGAGCTACCACTGCGTCCTCAGTCCCGTCGAACGGAGTGTTGCAGACTTTCTTGAAATGGCCCAAGTTGAAGGCAGTTACGTCCCTCGGCCTTGGGATTTGAGGCGTCTCCACTTCAAGCACGGGCTGTTCCACCGAAGTCGTTGCTGTTGCGGCGGAATGGTTGGCAGCCAAAGTCTGAACGATTTGTTGCAGGGTATCTACCTGCTTCTGTTGGACTGAGAATCGGTTCTCTAGATTACTCTCGAACCTGGCTTGGCGAGCATCGTCTCTTTGTCGTTGCTCTTCTAGCATTTTCATTACCCGCTCTAGCGGGTCGACTTGAGACATGCCTCGCTGGCTCTGAGAGCTTCCCGAATTTCCCGAACTACTTTCCTGTGTTTCGTTCGGTGGTTGCGCTGCAGATTGCGCTGGTACCATACCTCCAAAAGAAGATAAATTACATTAGAATCATAATGTATTATGGACTTATTGCATGAACGTATCTCATTTTGGCCTAGCGAGTTCAAGAGTTCGCACAGGAATTTGATCGTTAAAGGAACTTTTCCAGCACGAAATCTAAGGAACTTGAATCTGTGTTCTGATACCACTATGTCACGTCCCGCGGCGTCCCCCGAGTCGTGACCGCCGTGCGGGCCTGGGGTTGCGCCCGCACAAGGCTTTAATGATTTGCATAGAAAGCACATATTCAGAGTACGCAGATAAATTGAAACACAGATTTGAAATATGGAAAAGTTCTCTTTATTGATAATGAACATCTATTACAAACTCTTGAACGAGTTAGCTAATATGTCGAACGGCTTACAAAAGAGATGACTCAAAATGAGATAGCAGTCCTGTACATTACATCCCTTTATAAACTCAAAATGATTAAGACCTCCGGGCTGGAGGACGGCTTTGCCACGGAGCTGCATTTGTGTATGAAGAGTTGCAGGCTCCTGACTTCAAAAGGCTTCAAGGGGCGCGGTGAAGATCCGCCAACAGCTGGACTGGATCGGGAAGACGACTTCGGCTCCTCGCTCGGTTCGCCTTGGTGCGGAGAACCTGTTTCAACGAGGGTCAGCATATCGAAACATGCTGGTGAAGGCGAGCTAGCCTGACTATACCAATCAACATGTTGTTTTAATGAAGCATGCATATTTGTGGGTTTCTATCTTGCCTTAGTTCATTTACAAGTAAGCAGCATATAGAATTTACTGAAATGAACGTGCCACCGTTCGGTGGATTTTACCTACCCGTCTGAATGACCTGCACAATACTTACCTTGCCTTCCCTGTCACGAAGACACAAGTTAGTATGCAACATGTTTAAATATACATAGGATCACTGGCTTGATGCCACGAAGGGACGGGTTATAGTCTCAAGACACAAATGATATACACCGTAGGTGGCGAGCCCCACTGCATAACACCTTGCCCCATAACATACGACTATACATACGTTCCGTCCGGATCGGATCGGTCCCGGCGCCCCGGTGACCGTCCGCAGAACTCATAACATACCTTGTGCACAAGTCGTCCGTGATCGAGAATACTCATAGAATTAGTTCCATAGCATACAGTTTTGCATAGTCATCCTGACAGTTTATTTCATAACAAGCATATATTTCCATACTTAGCACGATTCATAGAACAGTTATAAACGAACTAGCATACAGGATGATAACCGTTCATAAGTTTGTTTGACAAGCAGTATTAACCAAGTGTATTCTCTTTTATCTTGGTTTCTTTTATTATTACTTGGTATCGTTTGATCGGGACAAAGAAGAATGCAGATTTTTAGGGCGCGAAGCTTGGAAGCAAGGCTAGCTAATCGGGTTGGTAGCCACTCACTTAGATTTTTGGAAGGAAGAAGGAAAGAGGCGTTCACGACTCCGCTCGTAAGCCGCCTACTGCTCGTTCACCTGCACACGAACAGCTCGATTAATACTTCTTCCTCTCTTTCCAATCTCGGAATTGAAGTGTAAGTCAATGAACGAAAACAATGAAAACCATCGAAACCGTTCAAAGAAAACAAGCAAATCCCAAAACCAACTCAAAGCACGAAAGTAACAAGCGACATCGAAAACCGAGGCAATAAAAGATAGCAGCGGAGAGGTCCCTCCTGACTCTGCCGCTAAGCCGATCCCGGGGGCGCAGTCCACTGAATATGGGAATCGATTCCGAAGAAACAAATCCATAACAAGGACGAGTTCTTAATTCAATCTATCCCGATCGAACGATACCGTCTTGTGTTTCTTAGCCGCGCTCTCCACACCGGAAGAACGGGACGCTACAGGCGGGATGGCGTGCAGCGATACAAGTGCCTCCGTCATCTTAGCCCGAGACTAAACCCGTCCATTATGGCATCAAGCCAGTGATCCTCTCGTATATTTAAACCTGTTGCAACTAACTTGTGTCTTCTTGGCAGGGAAGGCAGGGTAAGTATAATACAGGTGGTTCAGACGGACAGGTATATGTCACCGAACGGTGGTGGGTTATTTCATTGATTTCTATATCTAATTCTTACTGTAAAATGAACTAAGGCAAGATAGAAACCCATAATAAATATGCATGCTTCATTAAAACATCGTGTTGATTGGTATAGTTGGGTTAGCTTGCCTTCACCAGTACGTTTCGATGTACTGACCCTCGTTGAAATAGGTTCCCCGCGCTAAGGAGAACCAAGCGAGAAGCAGAAGACAAACCCCCAATCCAGTCCAGCTGTAGGCACGCCTTGACCGTGCCACATTTTGAAGCATTTTGAAGAAGAAGCAAGCCACCAAGCAAATATGCAGCTTCATGGCAAAGCCGTCGTTCCGACCCAAGGTCTTATATTTTGAGTTTAGTAAGGGATGTAATGTACAGGACTGCTATCTCATTTTGTGTCAACACTTTTATAAGCCCGTGGAGGCAATCCTTATGACTCAGTTCAAGGAGTTTGTAATAGATGTTCATATTATCAATAAAAGAGAACTTTTCCATGTTTCAATATGTGTTTCAATTATCTGCGTACTCTGAATATGTGCTCGCTATGCAAAACAAAATACTTAGCCTTGTGCGGTGTGCAACCTAGGCCCGCACGGCGGTCACGCCCGGGGAAGACTATCGATTCCACGAAATTGGGGCGTGACATGTTGGTATCAGAGCACAGCTTCAAAGTTCCTTTGACTCTGGAACTGGAAAAGTTTCTTTAGCGATAAACTCCTATGTGAACTCCTGAACTCGTTAAGGCCAAAATAAGATACGTTCATGCAATAAGTCCATAATACATTATGATCCTGATCTAATTTACCTCTTTTGAAGGAATGATGCAAGCGCAACCGTCAGCGCTAGCTCCAAGCGAGACGCAGGCCAAGGAGAGCAGTTCCGGAACTTCAGGAAGCTCTCGGAGCCAACGGGGCATGTCTCGAACAGATCCGCTTCAGCAGGTGATGCAAATGTTAGAAGCGCAACGACAGAGAGACGATGCCCGCCAAGCCAAGTTCGAGAGCAATCTAGAGGCGCGACTCTCAGTCCAATAAAAGCAGGTAGATACCCTGCAGCAGCTTGTTCAGACTTTGGCCACCAACCAGTCCACAACGACAACAGCGACTCCGGTGGAACAACCAATCCTTGAAGTAGAGACACCGCTAGTGCCAAAGACGAGGGAAGTGACTACCTTCACCTTTGGTAACTTCAAGAAGGTCTGTAACATGCCATTTAAGGGGACTGAGGACCCGATCGTGGCCCTAGATTGGCTCGTCGAGCTTGAAGATCATTTTTCTCTCTTAGAAGTGCCTGATGACAAGCGCGTCGCCTGTACCCAACTACAGCTTCGCCTCAATGCGCACGACTGGTGGGACGTGCATCGACGATCTCTTCAACTTGGCCCTGGAGAGGAGGCGATCGCGTGGACGACTTTTCGTGACGCGTTTGAGGAGGAGTTTATACCCCCGCTTGTACGCCGTCAGCGAGAAAACAATTTCGTACAACTACGGCAGGACAGCATGACAGTAAAGCAATACTCTGCGGAATTCAATAAACTGGCAAAATTTGCTAGTTCTTACCTACCAAATGCAGCGAGTCATGCCAGGCGATTCGAAGGAGGGCTACATCCTGCCATCCATGGGCACGTAGTCGTTCCACAGTATCAGACAATGTGAGAAGTATTAAACCATGCCCTCTCCCTTGAACCGCAATATCCTCACGTTGCCACCGGCGCTGTGCAAACCCCCAATCACAAACGCCAAGGCAACGATAGAGGAAACACCGCTGCAAAGTGTCCTAACAACGGCGGTTCAAAAAAGGGAAACTCGGGGCAACGATGTGAATTCTGTAGAAGGACAGGGCACGTCGAAAGTGAATGTCGTCGAAAGCATGGGTTATGCCTCATATGTGGAGCTTCTGATCATGCCATTCCCAACTGTCCAAAGTATTCAGAGCATCATACTCCACAACAAAACTAGAATGCTGCAACCCAGGCCAACCGAGCTGCGCCTCAGCAAGTGCGTAATCAGGCTCAAGGCCGGGTCTATATCATGACACAAGAAGAAGTTTTGGCCTCGGACACCGTGGTGTCAGGTACTTTGCTATTTAATAACATACCTGCTCGTGTCCTTTTTGATTCTGGTGCAACACATAGCTTTATATCTACAAATTTTGTAACAGAAAACAATATAGAAATGACTCCGTTGCACCTAGATTTAAGTGTTAGCACCCCCTCTAGTACGAAAATACATGTCTGTTCAGCATGCCTAGGCGGTTATATCTGTATTGGGGAGAGAAAGCTGTCACTTGATGTTTTAGTCCTAGATGTTTCGGACTACGATATCATCTTGGGAATGGATTGGCTCAGCGCGTACTCGGCAACTATAAAGTGTGCACAGAAACGAGTCGTCTTCCACCTGCCTGGAGAAGCCGAGTTCTGTTACACAAGTAGTCCGACAACTGATACGACTGGGTCCTGCATGGTGATTTCAGCGATATCTGCTCGGCGAATGCTCCACTCAGGCTGCGAGGGATTTCTAGCATCAGTTCGAGACACACGGCAGGACTACGCAAACGTCAAGTCTACTTCCGTTGAGGCGGAGTTCCCCGATGTGTTCCCGAGCGAACTACCCAGCATGCCGCCCAACCGAGAGATTGAATTCACTATCGACACATTTCCAAACACGCAGCCAATTTCCAAGCCTCCGTACAGAATGGCCCCTGCAGAGCTGAAGGAATTAAAATGCCAACTTCAAGAATTACTTGATCGTGGGTTTATCCGTCCGAGCGTGTCTCCTTGGGGTGCACCCGTGCTCTTCGTAAAGAAGAAGGATGGAACTCTACGACTCTGCATTGACTACAGGGAATTGAACAAAGTCACAATCAGAAATAAATATCCTCTGCCACAGATAGATGACTTGTTCGATCAGCTACAGGGGGCAATAGTGTTTTCTAAGGTCAATCTTCGCTCAGGTTATCACGAGCTGAAGATTAAGCCGGAGGACATGCCAAAGACTGCCTTTTGAACCCGATACGGATATTACAAATTCTCAGTGATGCCGTTTGGATTGATGAATGCACCTGCAACATTCATGGATGTTATGAATCGTGTATTCAGTCCTTTCATCGATAAATTCATGGTGGTTTTTATCGATGACATCTTGGTGTACTCGAAGACTAGGGATGAGCACGCAGGACACCTACGGATGGTGCTGCAAACCCTTCGAGACAACAAGTTGTATGCCAAACTAAGTAAATGCGAATTTTGGCTAGACAGTATCTCCTTTTTGGGGCATGTCATCTCCTCGGAAGGCATTTCAGTTGATCCGAAGAAGGTAGAGGCCATTACGCAGTGGAAACGTCCGGAGTCAGCTAGCGATATCCGAAGTTTTCTTGGACTGGCAGGGTACTACCGCAGGTTTATACAAAATTTTGCTAGAATTGCTTCGTCCTTGACTCAGCTCACACAAAAGGGTACAAAGTTTACTTGGACGGACGACTGCGAAGCTTCATTTACGGAGTTAAAGCAGCGCCTTGTCTCAGCACCAATTCTCACTCTGCCGAACGGACCAGATGATTTCAAAATTTTCAGTGATGCATCGGGTAAAGGACTAGAATGTGTCCTGATGCAGCGCGATAAAGTCATAGCCTATGCGTCGAGACAGTTAAAGCCTCACGAGATGAACTATCCGACGCATGACTTAGAATTGGCTGCAGTAGTATTTGCGCTGAAGCTATGGCGCCACTACCTTTATGGCGTGCCGTATAAAATCTACACGGACCATAAGAGCTTGAAATATTTATACACTCAGAAGGATTTGAATCTTCGGCGGCGACGATGGCTTGAACTCCTAAGCGACTTCGATCTCACGATCAGATACACGCCTGGAAAGGGAAACGTAGTAGCTGACGCATTGAGTCGAGTGTTTGTAGGGAGTTTGGCTATTGATAATAGGCTGCGCCGAGATCTTGAATCACTGGGTATTACACTGAAAATAAGATATAAAAAGTGGGCGCAAGTAGCTCAACTGCATCTCGAACCCGACTTGTTACATAAAGTTAAGGCCGCTCAGAAGGACGACCTATTCCTGCAAAAGATTCATGCCCTTATCTCAGCAGGGAAGGCGTCCGACTTTGCGGTTGGCTCGGACAGGACGCTTCGAGTGAAGGAAAGACTGTGCGTTCCGAACAACGCGGCCCTCAGAAAAGAGATACTCACTGAGGTCCATTATGCTAGTTATACTTTCCATCCGGGTAGCACAAAGATGTATCGAGATCTTCGCACGACATTTTGGTGGCACGGCTTGAAACGGGATGTGGCGCAGTTTATGTCGCATTGTATGGCTTGTCAGAGGGTAAAGGCCGAACACCAGAAACCAGGCGGAGAGCTACAGAGCCTTGCTATTCCGGAGTGGAAATGGGATCATATAACGATAGATTTTATTATTGGCTTGCCAAGGACGCAACGGGGACATGATGTAGTCTGGGTTATCGTCGATCGACTCACCAAGTCAGCTCACTTTCTGCCTATCAAATCTACTTGGAGTGCCGACCGCCTGGCTCAGATATATCTCAACGAAATCTTTCGACTCCATGGCGTGCCCGTAACCATAGTCTCCGATCGAGATGGTCGATTCATATCACGTTTCTGGGGAAGCCTGCAGTCAGCAATGGGGACGAAGTTGAAGTTCAGCTCCGCCTACCATCCACAGACCGACAGCCAAACCGAACGTGTCAACCAGATCCTCGAAGACATGCTGCGACTCTGCGCCTTGGATTTGAAGACTAGTTGGGACCTTCATCTACCTTTAGCCGAATTTGCTTACAACAATAGTTATCAATCAAGCATTCAAATGACGCCGTATGAGGCATTATACGGGTGGAAGTGTCGATCTCCGATCTGCTGGGACGAAGTGGAGCAGACCGTCCAGAAAGTTCGATTAATTCGGGAAAGATTAAAGGTAGCTCAAAGCTGTCAGAAGAGCTACGCGAATATACACCGGAGACCGCTAGAGTTTTAAGTAGGCGACCGGGTATTCCTCAAGGTCTCACCCATGCGAGGGGTCAGCAGGTTCGGAGCAAAGGGAAAGCTAAGTCCAAGATTTGTCGGTCCGTTCGAAATACTAAAGCGGGTTGCTTCAGTTGCTTATCAAATAGCACTACCACCATCCCTATCCGACGTACATGATATATTCCATGTTTCTCAACTTAGGAAAATATGTGTATGATCCAAGCCACGTGATAGACCTTGAACAACTGAATCTCCAGGCCGACTTAACGTATGTAGAACAACCAGTGCAAATTTTGGATAGAAAAGAAAAGCTGCTTCGGACCCGTTCGGTTCCTCTAGTGCACGTGCTTTGGCGGAATCACTCTGTCGAAGAGTCTACTTGGGAGCTTGAATCAGAGATGAGGGAAAGGTTTCCCTCATTATTTCCTAGTGGTAGGTTCTATTCCTTAAGTTTCGGGACGAAACTTCCAATTAGTTGGGTAGGATGTGGTGCCCCGTTCCCCCTATTCGGGAAGCGCGACTAAGAAATACAAGACGGTATCGTTCGATCGGGATAGATTGAATTAAGAACTCATCCTCGTTATGGATTTGTCTCTTCGGAATCAATTCCCATATTCAGTGGACCGTGCCCCCGGGATCGACTTAGCGGCAGAGTCAGGAGGGACCTCTTCGTTGTATTCTTTTGTTGCCTAGTTTTCGCTGTCGCTTGTTGCTTTCGTGTCTTGAGTTAGTTTTCGGATTTGCTTGGGTTTTCTTGAACGGTTTCGATTGATTTTATTGCTTTCGTTCGTAGGACGCACTTCAATTCCGATAACGGAAAGAGAGGAAGAAGTACTGATCAGCTGTTCGTGGCAATGCAGGTGATCCAGCAGTAGGCGCCGCTCGAACGGACTCCTAAAGCACTTCTTTTCTTCTTCCTTCCAACTACTAAAGTGAGTGGCTACCATCCCGATTAGCTAGCCCTTCTTGCTAGTCTTCACATCTGAATCTTGTATTCGTACTTGCCCCGATCAAACGATACCAAGTAATAACTAAAAGATATCAAGATAATAAGGGAATAGACTTGGATCTGTATGCTTGTCATTGAAACTTGTGAACGGTTACTTACTACATGCTTGCTTATTTGAAATGTTCACCATATGCATATATATAAGTTAGAATGCTTACTTCTTCTTCTATAATTATGCTATATGTAGAACACCCTTTGTCATGCATCAATTGATCAGGGAGACTATGCAAAATAAATTATACAATGCTACATATCCCCTGATTTCAATGCCTCAGCTACATAAATGGTAAACTCAACACAAACGCCGTTGATCATGGACAACTTGTGCACAAGGCCTATAGGTTCCTGCGGACGATTGCTGGGGCACTGGCACCGATCCGATCCGGACGGAACTTCAAGAATAGTCTCTCCCATAGGCGGGATGGCGTGCAGCGATACAAGTGCCTCCGTCATCTTAGCCTGAGACTAAACCCGTCCATTATGGCATCAAGCCAGTGATCCCCTCGTATATTTAAACCTGTTGCAACTAACTTGTGTCTTCTTGGCAGGGAAGGCAGGGTAAGTATAATACAGGTGGTTCAGACGGACAGGTATATGTCACCGAACGGTGGCGGGTTATTTCATTGATTTCTATATCTAATTTTTGTTGTAAATGAACTAAAGCAAGATAGAAACCCACAATAAATATGCATGCTTCATTAAAATATCGTGTTGATTGGTATAGTTGGGTTAGCTTGCCTTCACCAGTACGTTTTGATGTACTGACCCTCGTTGAAATAGGTTCCCTGCGCTAAGGAGAACCAAGCGAGAAGCAGAAGACAAACCCCCAATCCAGTCCAGCTGTAGGCATGCCTTGATCGTGCCATATTTTGAAGCATTTTGAAGAAGAAGCAAGCCACCAAGCAAATATGCAGCTTCATGGCAAAGCCGTCGTTCTGACCCAAGGTCTTATATTTTGAGTTTAGTAAGGGATGTAATGTACATGACTGTTATCTCATTTTGTGTCAACACTTTTGTAAGCCCATGGAGGCAATCCTTATGACTCAGTTCAAGGAGTTTGTAATAGATGTTCATATTATCAATAAAAGAGAACTTTTCCATGTTTTAATATGTGTTTCAATTATCTGCGTACTCTGAATATGTGCTCGCTATGCAAAACAAAATACTTAGCCTTGTGCGGTGCGCAACCTAGGCCCGCACGGCGGTCACGCCCGGGGGACGACTATCGATTCCACGAAATCGGGGCGTGACACATAGAGTCTGGAATGCATGGGGCCAGAGACGCATGGAACGCATAGAGTCTGGGACACATGGGGCCAGAGATGCATGGAGTCTGAGACGTATGGGTCTTTATTATACTGTATACATGGTGCTGCACACCCATCAAGTGTGAAGTTCTGTGCTGACGTGAGACTTCTGACGTTTAGTGTGTTTACATCTTTTGAGGTATTCAGAAATTTTTTTTGTCAGGATTCTGTATCAGAGACAATCATATTGCTAGGATGCCATATCTGGTCCATTTGCGACCAAAGCTGCTTCGGCTGATTGGGACGCATGGATGTCACCTTATTGGGCCGCAGGGTGATTCTGCGGCCCAATCTCTTCTAAGCTTTACTTTGGGGCACATGGTTGTTGGACGCATGGTTGCATATTTTTTATGCTTCTATACTAGCTATATAACCTACCTTCTTTCTCTCTCCCTTTTCATTCTTTCTTTTCTTTCTCTCTCTTAGATTTTTCCCTCCCTCTATAGGCAAGTACATATTGTATGAGAAATAGAGAAACCCTCAATATTATTGGTCTATTATTTTTATTGTGTGATTTTAAGCATGTTTAGAACTTGATATTTTCAGATTTGGTGGATGGAATGGTGTAGATCTGGACTTTTTATGAGTGGGTGTTCTTGAGTTTTTTTTTGGTTTTGATCTTCAAAAACATATTGTTCTATATTGTAGAGCATTTATTTTAGAGTGGTTTAGAACTTTACTTTGCCGTATTTGGACCCCAGACAAAGTTTTCATGGAGAAAACCCAACTTTCGGTTTGAAATTTCTGCCATGGCCAAAACTTGCTGTGGAGAAGATGAAGCTCCATGCGCCGAGCATCCAGCATGCATCCATTTTGTTAGCACATAGCTGAAGGACGCATGCACTCTAAACTCGAGCTTGAAAAAGCTAAGTGTCAGAACTTTTGTGTTGTCTCTTCTTGGCGCATGAAAGTCATCCTACGGCCGTGAGCTATGCGCCCCCTTTTTTCTTGGATGCATGACTCAACCCCGCCCTGGCACTTCTCTTAATTGCTTTGTCTTTTCTTCTGACATACTTTATGGCTTGTCACATCCATCATTGTTGTCACTTCACTAACACTTCATTTATTTCTCGTCATTTTGGTACTTGTTCCGAAGTGTGGACTTTTCCTCGCCCGTGCGTCAAGTCACTTTATGCGTCCCTGACTTCATGAGACTTTATGCGTCCTGACTTCATGCGGCACCCTGAGCATGTGCTTGTTTGGTTCATGCGCCTGATCTTCATACGTACAACTTCATGCGCGTGTTATCCTTAGTGACTCCATGCGTGCACGTAGTACTTTTATTATGTGTTCACTTATTTTATTTGGAACGTTTCTCATCATCCTCTATGTGGTTGATCATGGTATTGCTTGTGTTATGATTCTAAGGAAGAATGGACTTAGAAACCATACCTAATGCTTGACATGACTATGTGTTAAGATTGGTTTTATACATGACATGAATATGTGTTGGATTGAGATATTCTAGGTGAACCAGATTAAGTGAATAGTGACTAACCGGCTATGTGCATGGCATAAGCTTCGTGTTATAATGTGATCAAGATTCATGTGATCCAATGATAATTTGGTAATTGGACTCGAATACTATATCTGTGTTGATACAATTATTGCCTGATATTGTTCATGATCTAATGTGCACCGAGGTGCGACATACCGTATTACGTGTTAAGTGATTTATATTTGGGTTGTGCATCGAGAATGCCTCCAAATTCCTGAACGCATGATACTATAAATATATTTTTCCCCAGCACGGACATGATTTGCGAGTCAAGTACCAAAGCGTGGCTAAGATATTAATTTATTGAATGTTGCATACACGCTCAGGTGAATCCAGATTGAACTTCCATGGATTTGTATCTAACGTGCCCGTACTTTGTACGATATCTTAAGAAAAATTCTTATGTGGCCACGCCTTGAGATTTTAAAACAATATAGGGTTAATTAGGCAACTAAAAGTGGTAGTAACATTTGGGAGGAAACGGTATCCCGAGATCTGCCAACGAACCTTCCGTCAGAGATTTATTCTAAGTGCGTTGTGGGCTGGCCACCACAGATACTTTATATCATTCGCCTTAGTGGAGTGCAGTACCTGACCTATTATAAATAATGTTAAGCCATTATTTTACTATAGGAATATTAGAACCGCTAATACCATGATTTAGCGCAGTGGCCCTACGGGAAACTGGTACAATTCGTGAAGTGCCTGTATATTCCTTTATTTAGCTCGGTTAGTTCGTGTTCGGCAATGACGTGATCTGAGGATACATATTATGCATTATTCTAAGATAACCTCAGACTCCACAATTAGCAAGCCGTACAAGTGATTGGCCGATCTTATTAATTGGACTTGGTTGTGATTGTATATTTCTGTTAGTAGCCTAAAAAAAATAGACTATCATAGTGTAATGGATTCAACCATTGTCCTTGTTTGGTTGTAGGATTGAGCCTTTGTGCTAGGATATGCCATGGACCTAAGTTACGACACATAATCTATATTATTATATATTTATTGTTTGGGTCTTTGTTTCTCCATTTTGTGCTTCCTTTGTGGTAATTGTTATTTGGGGTCTAACCCCACTAGTTTTGCATGGTCAGGTTTCGATCTAGTATCCGAGCATCCAACATATTTTCTCCCGACTCATGGTGCGTACCAAGAACATGGCCGCCAAGGATGACGAGTGGGTTTTCTTCTTTTCTGCTCGTCATTGTATATTTTTCTTCTTTTGAGCGTTTAGTCTCCGGTACCTGTTAGCCGACACGTTGGGACATCAGTTCTTTTTCATGACTATATATAAATCAGACTGCAGCTGTAATACCGTCATGTACTTTTATTATTCCACCAGCTTCTTATTTTGTACATCTGGACTCCAGAACATTTTGATGAAAGCATTTGGGATGCCTTATTGCTTTATCATATATGCTCTATGATTATTGTTTCTTGTTTGATTGATTAAGACATAGATATTCGTGTGACCCTAAGTGACCTGATTGTAGCATGCACCCCCTGTTTAGTTACAGTCGTGATCGTCGTACGACGTATAGTACCTTGTACGAGGTAGCTGGCTGTGTCCGTCTCCGTATTTTGGTACTAGGGCGTGTCAATATGTATTATTAAATTTCTCTATGATCTCCTGTAAAATTCTATAAAAATTATTTATTTAACAAAATGAGCACGAGCACACCTTGTACAAGTACAATCAGGCTTGTACGACATCATGCTCAGTGACGACTTATCGAGTCGAGATGTGTCATATTGGTATCAGAGTACAATTTTACTTTCTTGTAATTTCTTTATTTTAATATTTTTGAAATGATACCAGTTTTCTTGATTTGAAACATTAATTTTTTTAGTTGGCGATATGAGATGTTCCATACAATAAGTCAATAATATTTTATAAGACTAATAATAATAAAAAATTGTTTATAGAAATGATGAAAGTGAACAATAGGAATAACATGAGTAAGTCAAGGGTGGTAGCCTCAACCGACTAGATGGTCAAAATATTGTGTATAATGGAAACGCAACAGAGGCAGTTTGTGATGGAGTTTGAGTCTCAACATAAACAATTGAGTACACTGCAACAACTGGTCTAGACAGTCATAACAAATAGTGCTAATGTTAGGACAACATCTGCCATGACAAAAACAGAAATAATAGAACCCGATAAGCCTCAACCGGCAAAGAAGAAGAGTTTCCTAGTTGATATCGTAGAATTCAAGAAAATATGCACTACATCATTCAGAGGGATGGAATAATCCACCTTGGTTGTGGATTGGTTGATAGAAGTGGTTGATAGAAGTCGAAGATCATCTCAAACTTTTATGCATTACTGGGATAAAGTGGGTGTCATGTGCGCAACTTTTTTGGTCTCGAATGCCCACTCTGGTGGCAGAGTCAGAAAAGAATTATTGCTGGAGTTAATGGCAATGCTAAAGTAACTTAGGACATGTTCAGAGAAGTCTTTATGTCGTAATAATTTTCCCCAAGTAAGCAACGAAAAATGGAGCAAGAATTCACCGATCTGCGATAAGGGAGTATGACAATAAATAATATGAGGCATAATTCTCAAGACTGTCTCAATATGCGAGATCTGAAATTTTGAATAAAATGTCAAAGGCTAGCCGATTTGAGGAGGGTCTTAGGTATGCCTAGCAATCTATGGTCGTGGTCCATCAATACAAGACACTTAAGATATCTTATGACCATGAGCTCGAGTTAGACCCGTACTATCCCCCAAATGCACTAGTACCGATGCAGAATTTTAACAATAAACAATCAAATAATGGATGAGGGTACAATGGGCAAAATTGCCCAGACAACGGTGGCTTCCAAGGGGCAATCGGGAGGAACAAATTGTACTAAGTGCCATAACAAGAGACATATGGCTAATGATTGTCATGTCCTAAGAGGGTGGATGCTTCAAGTGTAGTCGCCTCGGCCATATAGCTTGGGACTGTCAAGTTTGAAGGGCAAATTAGAATACTCCACGACAACATCAACAACAGAACTGTGGGCAAGTGCCATGAGCTCTAAAGGCCACATCAATAAATGTTTAGAATTAGAGACCTAGTACGTAGGGTCGAGTCTTCACATTGACTCAAGATGAGGCTTTTGCCTCAGATACCGTGTTGATAGGTATACTATTATTTATTGGCATTCATGTACGTGTTTTATTTGATTTTGGTGCAACCCATAGCTTTATATCTATAGATTATGCCAAAGAACATAGATTGAAAATGATATTGTTAAATTTAAATCTTAGTGTTAGCACGCCATCAGGAGTGGAGATGCCTCATAACTTAATATGTAGGGATAGCTACATTTGTATTGGAGGAAAAAATTTGTCAATAGATGTAATAGTCCTTGATATCAAGGAATATGATATCATACTCTGAATGGATTGGCTGGGTGCATGCTTCCCGGTGACCAATTACATAGGGAAGAGAGACACAAAATTCTCCTACTCATGTTGCTGACGTCTAAGTCATCAATGGTGATTTCAACAACAGCTCAGCAAATGTTATATTTTGGCTGTGAAAGGTACCTAGCTTCTGTAGAGACACACGAAAGGATGGTGCAGACACAATTCATACTGTAGTCATAGCATAATTTCTTGACATTTTTTCTAGACAAGATACCCAAAATGCCACCTGACTGAGAGATTGAGTTCAAAATTGATACGTTTCTAGATACTCGCAAATTTTCAGAGCTCCGTACAGAATGACACCGACAGAATTTAAAGAGCTCAATATGTAGTTACAAGAATTATTAGACCGAGGGTTTATTTTCTCTAGTATTTCTCCGTGGAGAGCTCCAATGTTATTTGTGAAGAAGAAAAATGCATCGATGCGGCTGTGCATCGAATACCGAGAGCAGAATAAAGTAAGAATTCAAAACAAGTATCCATTGTCAAGAATAAATGATCTCTTCGTTCAACTGTAATGTACGACTGTGCTTTAAAAAATTGATCTTCGTTCAGGCTATTATCGGCTGAAGATCAAGCCGGAAGACATACCGAAGTCGATGTTCCATATAAGGTATCGATACTATGAATTTATAGTCATGCCATTTGGTTTGACCAATGTCCCAACAACTTTCATGGACATGACGAACAGAGTCTTCCGACCATTTCTAGATAAGTTCGAGTTCATGTTAATCGATGATATTTTGATATACTCAAGGAGTAAGAAAGTCCATATAAAACATTTAAAATTTGTGCTACGACTCTTTGAGAACGTCATCAATGGTGATTAATGTTACAGCCTGCCTACATGATAATTGGTCTATCGTCTCGTTGGTGTCTCTATAACTTGTTTTCTATTTTTTTTGATAACTATTAGCTTGCTCTTTCTCTTCGAACCGACCACCGTATTTGAGTCAACTTGCTCTAAACTCCATTCAATATGCTTCAAATAGACTTCTTCGCTGATTTCAAAGACAAAGGACTCAACCATGCCTCTAATTGCTTCGTCAATGCCTACCATGATCAGCCGATACCAGAGAAGAAACATGTCCCCTCTCTAAAGTTTCATTCATTTTGACAGAGGATTGTGCGCCCCCCCCCCCCCCCCCCCCCCTTCCTCGCCGTCGATACGGTTGCACGTAGGTTTTAGAGTATGATCATTTGGATTTTTCATGGAGAACACGGTGTGGTCAGAGATCACATGAAAAAATCTCGATGTTAAGATAGCCATCCAACGACTTTGTTTGGAACATCCCAGCACGTGTGATACTTCACACTCTTTGAGATAACCCTACTTTTACATTGTCATCATTGGAAAATCCAAGACTTATTAAAATTATACATTGTTAGCATTTAAAAATATTATTATTTATATATTAATCATCTTTTAATATCCAACTTTAAGGATTCATTTGGTAGGAGAAAAAAGTGGAAGAAAAGAGAGATAGGGAAAAATAATGCATTTTCTTTTATTTGATATAGGAAGGAAAAGTTGTGGAAAGAAAAAGTAGAGATGTTACTTTTTTTCTCATAACATAAGAAATTTAATCCCTAAAAAATGGAAGAAAATGTGAAGATTTGTCATAATTTACAATTATACTCCATATAAATTATATTATTTAAAATTTGTCCAATGAAGTCAAATAATAAATAATTATTTTTAGTTAAGGATATAAATGGTAAAACCTATATAATTTATTTTATTTTCTTGCACTTTTTTCTATGCCAAATAAAGGAAAGTACATCCCGTGAATTTTACATCCCTCCTACCAAATATAGGAAGGAAATGATATTTTCTTTCCATATGGATGGAAAGTATATCTCTACTCATTTTTCTTCCTTCCATTTTTCCATCTTTTCTACTAAATGGAGTCTAAGTTATGACATTAAGGTACATATAGCCTTGTATTCAAGGTCGGCCCAAGGGTATTACTGGCAAGACTTTGAGCTTAGATAACACCCCTCCGTCGAGCAACTTTCTTGGTTTTCTTAATACCAATATAGTCTAAATCCAACTTAAACCTATATATTTTCAAGAATGACGAAGGGCAACCAAAATTAGCTTCTATTAAGACAATCCAATTCCTCGGACGGGCCCTGTTTATGTTGATCAAGATTATTAGAACTTACAAGGCAATGGTTATCCCCGGTATCTACAAGGGCATCTCAAGACAGTACATGCCAAGAAGGGCGAACCATAGATTTTTGAGCATGGAAGTGAAGAAAGAAAAAATGGCTAATTAGTGTTTAGACCCTGTATTTTATACCAGCTTAGAGTTTAAGTAATGACATGTCCAATTGAAAATTTTGGACCGTGGATTTTTATTTTTGATTTTTTTTCATTATACTCTAATTTATTTGTCCTTTTATTCATGTTGAGCGTATAATGAAAAAAAAAAACTAAAATAGAAATTCATGGTTCAAATTTTCTATTGACTTAAATTCTAAGCTGATATAAAATATATGATTTAAATGCTAATTAGCCCCCCAAAAAAGTGAAGTTAATTTGAGTATTAAATGCACACAATCTTCCATATAAAATTTACATAATTAGAGAAAAGGACTAATATGCAAATAATTCCTCTCGTAGTGTGTAATATATGATCTGTGCAGGTGTGGATTTGTGAATTGCTGTGTTGATTGAGAATCCACGTAAGAGCTTGGTTGACGAAATCTCCGCCGTCAGTTTCTGATCCCCACCCTAAATATCCACTCTTCCTTTCCCATCTTCTTATTTCTCTCTCTCTCCTCTCTCTCTCTCTCTCTCTCTCTCCTTCTTCTGCCTCTCCCCTAAATTAGGGTTAGGGTTTGGATCGATCGGCCGGCCATGGAGGAGGCGACGTCGAGGGCGTTTGTGGGGTGGGAGGAGGTGGTGGTGTCGAACGACAAGGGGAGGAGGGTGGTGAACTACTACGTGGAGGACTCCCGGGGGAGGAGGGACCTGGCGGTGGTCGGGAGGGAGAAGAGCGTCCGGCACATGACATACGTCGTCAGCAACCAGTTCTTCCGCTCGCTCCTCGTGGGGAAGTCCTCCTGTTCCTCGGCCTCGGTGCTGGCGGCGGGGGTCGGGGGAGTCGGGTTCGGGTGCCTCAAGTGGAAGTCAAGGCGGGAGGTCGTCGAATGGCTCTCCGAAATTGTTGCGGGTGAGTCGAAATTTTCATCATTTCTTGCGTTTTTTTGGGATTCTGTGGAAATATTGCTCTTTTTTTATTTGATTTGGTTGGTTGATTAGGTAGAAAACCGTGGAGGGGGAGGTATTAGGGTTTGGGGGGCAGGAAAAAAAGGTTTTCATTGGTGAAAAGATTGCTTCATTATTGATTCTGCGTCAAGAGTCTAAGAGGGGTGATGATTTTCGGGATTCTATTCCTTTTGGTGATATTCGGGGTTCGGTGTGGATCTGATGGATTTCTCTAAATATTTGTCCAAAGTTTGCTTCTTTGTTGTTTTTGTGGTGAAATCTAGCTGAAAATTTGGAACTTGGAAGAAATAGGTCCGTATAGGTCTAAAAATAAAAAAAAAACTGTATTTTTTCTTCTTCTTCCATTGATTGATTATGTAGAAGTGGGCAGAGGACAGGGTTAGGGCTTGGCAGCCGGGAAGAAAAGGTTTGTGTGTGGATCTGGAGTTGTTTCTTTTGTTCTCGGTGGAAAGATTGCTTCTTTATTGGGTGTATAATGAAAAACCTAAGAGCTTTACATGAAAAGCTATAGAGGATTTTGTCGATGTGTTAGAATATGAAATTTTGTTATTTTTGGAATATGATTTTAGGGTTTTGTGTGGATCCGATAGGTTTTGTCTGAGTTTTTGTCCAAAAAAATGCTTCTTGGTTGGGTTTGGAAGTCCAGGCGGGAGGTTGTCTTGTGGCTCTCCGATATTTTAATTCTTTCTTGCGTTTTTGGGGGATATTGTGTGGAAAGATTGCTCTTTTTTTATTTGGTTGATTGATTAGGTAGAAAACCGTGGAGGGGGAGGGATTAGGGTTTGGGGCAGGGGAAAAAAAGGTTTTCATGTGGATCTGTAGTTTGGTTTTTCTTGGTGGAGGTCGTCTTGTGGCTCTCCGGTATTTTAATTCTTTCTTGCGTTTTTGGAGGATATTGTGTGGAAAGATTGCTCTTTTTTTATTTGGTTGATTGATTAGGTAGAAAACTGTGGAGGGGGAGGGATTAGGGTTTGTGGCAGGAAAAAAGGTTTTCATGTGGATCTGTAGTTTGGGTTTTCTTGGTGAAAAGATTGCTTCGTTATTGATTCTGCGTCAAGAGTCTAAAGAGGGGTGATAATTTGGGGATTTTGTTCATTTTGGTGATATTTGGGGTTCCGTGTGAATCTGATGGATTTCTCTGAATATTTGTCCACAGTTTGCTTCTTTTTTGTTTTTGTGGTGAAATCTAGCTGAACATTTGGAACTTGGAAGAAATAGGTCCCTATAGCTCTATTAAATACAAAAAACTATATTTTTCCCCATTGATTGATTATGTAGAAGTGGGCAGAGGATAGGGTTTGGCGGCCTGGAAAAAAGGTCTTTGTGTGGATCTGGAGTTGTTTTTTTTGTTCTTGGTGGAAAGATTGCTTCCTTATTGGATGAATAATGATCATGAAAAGCTATAGAGGATTTTGTCGATTTGTTACAATATGATATTTTGTTATTTTTGGAATATGATTTTAGGGTTTTGTGTGGATCAGATGAGTTTTGTCAGAGTTTTTGTCGCCCCTAAAAATTCTTCTTTGTTGGGTTTGCATAAAATCTAGCTGCAAAGTTTAGAGAAGAGAGGTCCCGTAGGTCTAAATAGAGAATACCTGGTCTATTTAGAAGTTGAAGAACTTCTGGATAATTGTGTAGATTGATGTTTTATGAAGTATAATCTCCCATGATTTTGGATGTATTCTGGGTTGTGGAAGTTCTATCTTTTCCAGGGACAAACCGCTATTCTGTTGATGGATTTAAACTGAATTTAGTGAACATACCACTTAAAGATTATAATTTTGGTTCGCTAAGGGTGGATCTAGATAAATTAGGGTTTCAAATGGATCTGCTAATAAGTTCAGTTTTTCCCTCCAAAAAGTATGAATTTTGCCACGGCTTGTTTCATTGTTTGGCAAAAGATTTGCCTTAGGTTGTTTGTGTAGCATGTTCTTGTGTAGCATGTTGCAAGGATTTGAGAACTTGGGGTTTGTTGTGGACACTATTCCTTATAGTTGCCATGGGAGATGAATAACTGGTCTAGAAAATCAGCCAAAACTACGCGTAGTTTTGATTTGCTTGTATGAAGTCAGGGTTTAAGAGGTAGAAACTTTTGAGAACTGTCTTGATAAAGACGTTGCTACCGTAACTAATTATAATTTTCTGATGGATGGATTTGTTAATCTGGGTTTGTTGGTTCCAATTTCATGTTCTCTACACCATGGAGGATATTTTTTTGGTATTGTTTCTGAGAGTAAACAGTGGGAGAAATACTCCTGCATGATTCGTTAAGGCTAATTATCTTATTAGTTGCACGCTTCCCTTTTATTTCTCCTTATATTCTGCTCTTTATCCTTCCAAATTCTTTGCACATCTTTCAGGTATATTTTTTGTTTTTGTTTGCTCATATGAGTGGTGTGCCTTCTGCCTGTATCATGTCTTCAATTTTGCATGGAAAATCTGATTGGCCAGATACCCCATGATAATTTGTTAAGCACACACTCAGGATGGAATTGTGGTTTCTATCTCAAATATAGTGGTTAATGTTAAAGTGGAGATGGCTCCTAACAGAGTTGAATGGAAGATTAGAATTATGGTTTCTATTTCAAGTATAGTGGTTCATTGGTTCCTACTTTGTTATCAACTTCATGAACATGTTACTTCCTGCCTGCTTCAAAACTTTGTCATTTATAGGTTAATGCACCCTGTTCCTTCTTTGCCTTGATATTTTCTATCTGCAAGAGTTGATTTATGACCTCTTCTTGATTTGCGTTGGTCATTTTCAGATTTGAGTTCACACATAAAATAGTGTGTTAGTCATATTTCTGACATTTTCCTTTATTTTTGCTTGACATTTAAATGATAAAACAATTCACCATGATGGAGATTGAAAAGAGGATCTTGTTCATAGAATTAGAACATATTTTTGAATAGGGAAATTAAAACAAGGTGGTTTGGATAGAGAAGTATAATTAAAATTCAAAAAGTACCCTTGAAGTTAAAAAGGAAAATTCTATAAGACAACAACTATAAGACCAAGAATGCTCTATTGAACGAGTGTTGAACAATTAAAAAAACGTCCATTAATGTGATTGTTGAAATGGGAATGCAAGTATGAACAACTGACAATATGTTGAAAGAAATGGATTTATTTTTATGGGAAACTTCTATAAAAACATTGTTTCTGTTCTGTATCACAGAAACTGGTTGTTTATCAGCGCAAAGGTGAGAAGGGATTTGGAAAAATAGCAGTGGATTGTGGTCGTGCACCTGCTTCCTACGTGCAGCGTATGCTTTGTTTGCTAGTGGCAACAATGCCTGCTATTATTGCCAAAGCTCCCTGTGCCGGCAGTAACAATGAGGGCTGGCCGTGGAAATGGTGGGTCCATGAGCTGCAGCTTTGGGAAAAAATTATTTGGCCGTTTTTTTAAAGTTGGGTTTGGGATATAAATCACATACAAGCAGATTTCTGAGTAGAGGGGTGTTAAAACTCAAATGTGCTAAGTATTGTCAACTACTGCTTTTTTTGAAACCCAGAGTTGATAATCTGGTTGAGTAGCTATGGTTTTTAGTAGTCTATGACCTCAAACATGAGCTGAGCACTCCTTTTTATTTTTCGTGCTCTTAGCATTGCAATATATAGATTCCTTCTCATTTTGGGTCCCAAGCGAAGTTCCATCTCTGACAGTTTTGTGTTCTTATCCCAGATTCTGATTCTCCTGGATCCTCCCTTATGGGCAATGGTTTTTTGAACGAGGATTTGGTACCTACAGATGCTAAGGTAGAGTAGATCAACTTCTTTCTTATGATAATTTTCTATCATAAATATTATGACACTATTTATATAATAAGTTAAACATTTCCATTTATCTCTTTTCTATTGTCCATTTTTTGTTCGTTCAGGGCCTTTCTTCCGGAAAAATGAGGAACCAGACTAAAGAATTTTCATGGTTAGGTTCTGCATGGCATTGCAGGAAAAGAAGGAAGCATTATCGATCTTTCTGTCGGAATAAAATTACAATATCTGTAAGTACAGTTTTAAGTTTCTTTTCGTTATAATCATATACTATGCCCTTATTTTAATTCCTAATATACTGTTTTCATTAGGTCCACGACTTTGTCTATGTAATGGCTGAGGAGAACAAGAGGCTTGTTGCTTATGTGGAAGATCTGTACGAGGACTTGAGATCTAATAATATGGTTGTGGTACGATGGTTTCACAAAGTTGATGAGGTTGGTATTGTTTTACCTCCTGATGTTAATGACAGAGAGATTTTCTTTTCTCTTTGTCTCCAAGATTTCAGTGTTGAGTGCATAGATGGATTAGCTGCTGTCCTCAGTGCACAGGACTTTGTCAAGTTTCAGAACGAGGCAAGGCACAGATTCAGCTCCTGGGAGCCTTATCTGTGTCGGAGGCAGATTGATAATGATGATGTGAAGCCTTTTGACATCACTCAGGTCCAAGGCTACTGGAGCCAGGAGGCGCTTCGGTCCATGTATTCAACTTCTGGGACTTCCCTCAAGTTGCGGTTGAAGATAACTCATGGTGGCTCCAGTAGTGGTCTTAGTCAGGGTGGGCACACTGAACCTAAGAAGAAAAAGCAGCGTTTGAATAGTGATAATATCAATGCTCGGAAAATGACTAGGGATGGAAAGAAGTCCCGTGGTTTGACTGTTGGTTGTAGAGGAGAAAGGCCTGTTTCAGGCTATGCTACATCTGATATGCTTCGAAAGCGATTATTCAAGAACAAACTTCAGCAACAGCAGCAGCAACTAGCTAAAGGCAGCCATGTCGAAGTGCTCTCTCAAGACAGTGGCATGAGAGGATGTTGGTTCCGATGTGTGGTTCTTAAGAGGCACTGTGATAAGGTGAAGGTTCAATACCTGGATGTTCAAGATGCTGATGATTCTGGCAACTTAGAGGTGAATTAGATTTTCTTTTTAAAGTCACTATATTCTCTGATCGCTAGTTATAGAATAGGTAGTAGCACTTATGAGCTTTTCCAGGGACAGTTATACTGCCACTTAGTTTCTGGATTGTTATACTGCCACTTAGTCTTATGAACTGCCCCTGAACTATTCACAAATGTATTATGCTTTTTGCCAAGGGTAAATTTCATAATCTCCCTTCAAGTTATTGACCTAAATTTGGATATATGCCCCATTGCCAAACCAACTACAATCCCTCAACAAGTACAACATAACATGCTATGGACTTGACACCAGTGTTTGAGGTGGTGTTGTGGTGTATTTTTGTTGTGGCACGTCTTAAGCATGTTTTTGGCCAGATAGGGCAGACATGGGACCATGGTGTGCCCATGCCTAGCCTCACATTGTCCTCTTTTTTTCTTCCTTTCTTTTTCCTTGTATATGCTCTACCAGATTGTTAGTCACATGACACCCAAAACCACTTGGTTCCATAATTTTGATTTAATGTCCTCAAGTCTCTTAAAATATTTTAATTTTAGTGCATTTTAATAGTAATATGTCAAGTGATTGCAAGGTTTTATTTCATGCAAGTTTAGACACCGCTAAGATGTAACAATATCACCACTAAGATATAACAATATGCATGTTCAGCATGTTATTTTCGTGTTGCTTGTGATTAATGACCACTTTATGATATGGGGGATTCTATTATTTTTGTTATAGTTGACTTACACTTCTGTAAATCTTCCATGCTTTGTTTAAATGTGTATGCTTCAAATTTTGAGGTTGAACTAATTAATCCATATGCCTCCACTTTTATTGCAACATTTATTTGTAACTGAGATTGTTTAAATATTCATCCTATATAGGAATGGGTTTTGGCGTCAAGGGTGGCTTCTCCTGACAAATTAGGTGTTCGATTGTGTGGGAGGTATGTGGTTCGTCCTGCGCCCCCACGTGGTGCCAAATCTTTGTGCAGCCTTGGTGTTGGGTTGGTCGTAGATGCGTGGTGGCACGATGGCTGGTGGGAAGGGATTATCATCGAAAAGATATCAGAAGAGGAATTTCGTGTATACTTCCCAGGTACTTGCTCTTTCACTTAAATTTCTTCATTGAGCTGGAAACTTGATGACTAATTTTTACATGTGTATATAGGAGCATCTTTGTATTCCTAACTACAATTCCTTTTGCAGGAGAACATCAAAACTCTACATTCACCGTTAGCGACATGAGACCCTCGCAGGATTGGGTGGGTAACAAATGGAATCACATAAAAGATCAGCCAGATATGGCGAGCTTATTGTTGCCTGATATGGATAGGGAGAAAATTTGTTCCCCGGGTGATGTAAGTAGACCTGCTCGAGCCTCAGTCTCCTACCAGGTGGAAGCTGAGGCCAACAGGGAAAGTGCGGGTGCATGTAAGCCCTTGCTGAGTGGAGAGCATTCAGTGCAAAGGGAGACAGAAGCTGTCGTTCCAAACCTATCCTTTGGACTTAATGGGTTGCACTGGAACAAATACAAAAAAAGAAAGCATCTCAGGGAACTGGGTAAAGGTGGCGGCAGAAGGTGTAAAAGACAGTTTGGTGGCACAAGCAGCAGTAGTAGTCCGGAGGCAGAGGAAGAATATAACCCTGGTGGGGAGTTTTTGGTGCCCACCAAATCTTTGACGGTTGTTGACCATGATTACTGCAAGATTGGAGATCCGTTATTTGTGCCCCCATTGGTCATGTCCCAATGACCTTTCTCCTTGTAAGTGTAAATTCTGAAGACCCCCATCCAAGTTCCGATGCTCTCTTTTGAGGACGATTTTTACAGATATGGTTGAATGTGCCTTTTCGATTGCATTGCCATATACTTCTCCAGGTATTTATGGAGCCCATAGAAGTCAACTTGGCAATTCAAGAGCATCCGTTGATAGCAAAAGATTGACGGCTTCAAGGAAGAAGCCAATGTAGTGTGCTGTATTTATAAGTAGGTTAGACAACCCTTCCTAGCATGTAGCAGAGCCCCTGTTCCATGAGGTGAGCTCAGTAGAGTAGAATAGATAAAGCTTAAAGCACACTTTGAAGCCAGTTCTAACCGTACTTAAAAGTTTCTGACCCTGCACTTACAATTAATGCATCTTTCATCTTCCTGTTAAATGGAGTTCTTAAATCTGTTATTTCCTTTTATGGCCGTTTGCATGTTGGTGGTGTTTGATAGTTTTCTTGTGAAACAATTTTGGCCGACTGCTGTATAACAAATTATGCGGGCAATGGGCATGGGAAAAGTCTCCCTTTTCTTTTGCTGCTAGTTGTGGTATGTACCAAATAAATTTGTGTCAACTTGTTGCGATTTAATGCTGTAAAAGAATTCCACAATACAAGTAACTTTGTTTTATTGCCAAGGGATTCTCCCATTCTGGGTTTAGATGTGGCTTGCTGTTTTCTTTCTTGAAGTATTTTTCTAAGTACTAACAAACAAACTAATGTCATTGATTGTGTATCTGCGTATTATATGCTCTCCTTTTTTTACTGTAGGTGAAGTATTTTACTAGGTTGGATGCAACTGTAGGTTAATTCTCGAGAAGGAACATTAGATTAACATGGACATTGTGGGGATGGGGATATCTTCAATATTTTGGCAGGAGCTTGGTTTGGAAGCTATTGCTTCTGGGATTTTTCTTTATTATTATTATTCCTTTTGATTTGAGGTTGAGTGTGATGATTGATGACTTCTTAGCAGTCAACAAATATGGGATCCTAGTGCAGAAAGACTGGAAGCAAGTGGTAGAGTAGTCTGAAACGGAAGTAAGCTGCCAAGTTTTAAAGAAAAACTACATTCTAATAGACTACTAGTACTGGATCAATCAGAGTAGGGATGACTTTTGTGTAGCAGAAATTGGACCGAACATTTTGACTACGTAGTATAGGTCAAGGATATTGAGATACTTGAATCAGAAAAGTTCGAAAAAGTAGGTTACAGTTGAATTTGAAATTGGCAGGGACTAGTGATATGATTAATATTGCTCTCGTCCAATTAGATTAAACATGCCCTCCTTCCTGAAACTGAATTCATATACTACGTTGAACGGACACACACGATGGCCCAGATTTGATACCTAATTTCGTCATGCATCCAGTGTATATTTTGGAGTGTAAATGCTGTGTCCGACACGATTTTCTTGATTGTCCGTGCTACCATTGTATATGAACCCCACTTCTGGCGTGTAGAAGTGTCTGTGAAGTAAGTTCTGGTGAAAGCCTTAGAATATAATATATATATATATATGGCAGTAGGGCACTTATGCAGCAGATGACCAACCAACCCTCTGCTGGGTCTCAACGCAGAATCAGATTCTACAGCACAAACAAAAAGGATGACCCTAAAGAAAGGATTAGGAACCTCCATCACCCAAATATATTCCATTCCTCAGCTTCATCAACCTCTTCCCCTTTCAGCCTCAGCTGCGCCTTCCTTGTCATCTTCCTCGTCGTCGCAGTCGCAATCTTCATGTCGGACAAGGCAAGCTCCATTCCTCCTCATAGTTAGTTGACTGTCTAGATTTTATTTTATTTTCCCTTTGATATTAGACTAATTTTGTTTCTTGTATGCTCTCAAGTTCTATTGCATGACTATGAGGATGAACATCGACTGCAGCGGTTGCTACCAGAAGATACGAAGAGCACTCCTCAAGATGCATGGTAAGTTTACTAGAATTTTGGTGTCATGTTTGTTTGAAGTTGCGGTTCCTTGCATAACCATTTCTGAGCATGTGGAAGCTGTACGATCGTACATGGTCCTCCAAAACTGGAAGGTTCCAAAAAATTTAACCTCCGTATGTACTACTAATTTAAAATCTCCATTTTAAGATTTAAGTCTCCCTATTCTCTAAAAACTAAAAACTGCAGTAACAAAACCCTTATAATTTCAGAAAATATTTTTTTAGAGTGGTAAATAAAGTCTTATTTTTTTTAGTATTTGTACGGGATCCTTAGCATATCAAAAACGGCTATCGTCCCTTGAGTACACACCATAACACTATAATTTTTAGTGAGGGTTGAGAATAACCTCCCACGCGTAGCTTGAATTCATGCAACTATATACTCTTTGTAAAATTCACCTACAAAAGCATGCCACAGGTTATGATACAATCATACAATGTTAAAGTTCTTATCACGCAATAAAACTCTAGAATTTTACTCCCTATTTGCTAGGAAGGACCGAAAAGAGAGACTTTTCATCCATATAAAAAGGAAATATCATTTCCTTCTTTGTGTTTGGTAGAAGCGACAAAAAATGAAAGGAATGCACTTTCCATTGTTTGATATAGAAAAAAAGGCTAAAATGTAACTTGATACCCTCAACTATTGACAATGTTCAACTTGATACCCTCAACTTTTATAGGTACCAACTGGATATCCTGAAAATAATTTGGACCAAAATGTATCTTCCTTTCTCCCCCTCCCCTCTCTCTCCGGTTGCGGGTAGGACGGACGCGGATGGCCGACAGGCTCGCAGGCGGGCTGCGCGTGAGGGAGCGCGGGGGCGTGCAGGGATGCGAGTGAGGCGGGCGCAGGGGAGCACGGGGGTGAACGGGGGCGCGCGCGAGGGTGGGTGGGGGGTGGTGGTCGAGATCGGGGGCGGGTAGGGGGGTGGTGGTCGAGATCGGGGGCGGGTAGGGGGGTGGTCGTCGGGGGTGGGGGGCTCTGACGGAGAAGCGGGGGGATAGGAGAAGGGTTGTTTAGGAATAAAATAAATTTTGGGTATCAAATTAAAAATATTAGTTGAGAAATGGTATTAAGTTAGTATCTATCAAAGTTGAAGGTATCAAGTTGAACATTGGCAATAGTTGAGGGTATCGAGCTGCAATTAAGCCTAGAAAAAAATATGGAAGGAAGAAAAATAAAAAGATATAACATTTACCAAATATATCATCAACTAAAAGCACTCATTTACCATTTAAGTCGACTTAAATGAACAACTTTATGGGATATAATTTTAAATTAGTTAATATATCACACAAATGTCCATTTTTCTTCTATTTTTAAGGGGTTGAATTTCTTTGGTTACGAGAAAAAAACCACTCCATTTTTTTTCTTTCCACCAATCTTCTCATATAAAAAAAAGCATAATTTTTTTTCTCTATTTTTTTCATCACATTTTCTTCGTACCAAACAAAGTGTTAGTGATGGTTGAAAATTATATATTTATATTATTTGATTAACATTTATATTATTGTTATACATCGACTTGCATGGCACGAATAATACACCAAAATATTGACAAGTTTTGATGTTATGTTAAAGTTACTGCCACCATACTAAAGCTCTTTAACTCTAAAATCTAGTGAGGGTCGAATTTTATATATTTATATTATTCAAACAATATTCATATTATTGTATATTGGCTTGTGTGGCACGGACACATATACGGCAGTACACCAATTTTGCCATGTCCTAGATTATGTTGGAGCCTGGTTCACATTCAATATGTGTCTGACACGACATGACACATGCACATGCTAATTACTATTTATGGTTAAATTTGTTGTTGAAGAGTTGGAGAGCCACTTGATAGAGAAGAAGCAGTGCCGGGTGAGCGTGTGCGGAGCGTTCAACCCTCAAGATGTTGCGATAAAGATAAGAAAGATGACGAACCGCCGGGTCGAGATACTGGAGATCAAGGAGATCGACCTGAGCGGCGGCGAAGAAAACAAAGGGAATGCCCCCCACGGCGGCAACAATGGAGATCATAACGGAGATCGACCCGAGCGGTAAAGAAAGAAAAACAAAGGAAATGGCGACTAGAACGAGAACTATGAAAGTCAGAGTTTGAAATTCTTGATAACCAATCTTATTCCCAAGGGATACTTGATTATGGCATCTAAAAGCGGTGTATAGATTTGAATTACATGTTGTTTTAACTTGCATATGCTCTTCTTTTTTCTCTACTTATTTTGGATAGTATTTTGCACGACAAATTTGAAGTTTTATTAAACAATTTTGTACGATCAGCACGAGATATTAGTAACAGAAAATTAAACCTTTCAGAAGAAAAACAATTAAGGCTCAAATCCATAGTTTTCAATCTGACTGTATTTTTTTTTTTTTTTTTTTTTTAGATAAAGATCTTTATTCATATTATGGAAAACTGCAGCAGTAACCTTGTCTATAGTTAAAGCATCTGCGATTGGGTTAGACTATCTTGGCTAGTAAGAGGCTGATTACTCCATAGAGTTGAGGATAATGTTTGTTGGCTCCTCCACATGATCTCACCATATCCATGTCTGCTTGGCAAGGGATAGCGGTTACGGGGTGTGTTTAGAGTACCGATTATAAGCGGTCACGAGGGATCCGATTTTTTGCGATTTTAAGCAGCGGTTTTTAAATCAGTCCAACTCATGCTTGGTAATTCAATAATGAGCGGTTCCGAAATTTTTTTACACGAATAAAATTTACCTACATGTCCATATATAAAAAAAAAATGGTTCCGAGCGCGGAAACTGTCACTAAGTCCACGCCTCAATCAAGATGTAGAAGTCCATATTTGATCAAAATAATAGAAACGTCAGGATGAAAGTAGGAGATAATTTTTTATAAAACTTATCGAAAAAGCAGCCATAGTTTGGAAGAAGTAGAAAAAAATACATATGAGAAAGAAAAAAATTGGGTAGGATATTAGTAGTTATAATTATATATTTTTTACGATGATATAAATGAAATAAAATAATAAAATCGTTCAAAATCTATCGATTTATGGTGTTTATAAAGTTACCCAAAATTATTTTAGATCGATTTTATAAAAAAATTGAGCCGACGAAAATCAGTGCCTCAACAAAAATTAAAAAAAACAGTAAGACACATTGGAGTGGGGTAATCCCTAAAATGTGAGATGTCCTCCTAACTTTTCCATGATTACTTAGAAACCGACCATGTTCGAACTAAACTAACCAAAAATAATGTGCACCACCTGTTAGAACCTTTCTTCGATCTTTCCAAATTGTCTCCCAGTAAAGAGACACAGGGAGGTCAGACAAAACTATTACAAAATATGTCGATGCCACTATAAAATTGTAACACTCTATAATGGATGTCCACAAAAGAGTAAAGAAATACACTGGGTAGTTTGTGAATGGTTGATTGAGGAAGAAGTGGGATTGATAAGTTCCAAACTCAACCCATGTTCTCCCTATAAAAGAAAACCACCTTTTCTTTTTATATAAATTAGGTCATGTGATACCAACCCTGTTGTCAGAGATATGAGAGGTACATCTTCGAGCCACGAATCGCGTCAAAAACTAAATAATCTCTATGTACCCTAATTTTCACTGCATCCCCTTTTGTAGAAGAACATAACAATTTTTAATCGCATACCAAATGAAGGTACATTCTTGTGTTTTATATTCAGAAAATAAAGAATATTCCTAACATGCTTACTCCGAACTTGAGCCCAAAGAGCCGAATCATTCATAAAAATCTTCCATTATAGCTTGGCCAACAACGCTTTTGTTGATTTTGGCTTCTCGTCGAACACCTAGGCTACCATAATTTGTAGGCTTGCATAATTGTTTTAGTTGACGACATGGAATTTACCTTTACAATGAGTCAAACTAATTAGACTTTGGATACTGGGTTTGTCCGTTTTAAACTTTGGATACTCAAATTTTTTAGTGACACATTTTAGTGACGAACATTTGTCATAAAAGACTCGTTTCGTCACTAAAATATGTCACTAAAAAAAAGTTTGATACATAAAGTCTAAAATGGACAAACCCAGTACCCAAAGTCAAATTAGATCTAAACTTGGTACCCTTATACAAAATAACCCCAATTATGGTGAGATCATGAGAGAGAACCTCCTTGGTTGGCTGAAGAGACTCAGATTTTTCACCATTTCAGAGAACATGCATTGATGATGTAGAGATGCAACTCATGTTCACTCAATAAGTGGTCTGCTTCAGAGAACATGCATTGATAATGTAGAGATGCAACTCATGTTCACTCAATAAGTGGTCTGGAAACCCAACTTCAACAAAAATCTGTTGAATGAAGTCCCAACGAATTCGGTCATATGCTTTTGTCATATCCAATATACCCTCGTTGTGACCCTTCTTCTTATTTAAGGTGTGATTAATTCCTGAACAATGATGAGATTACCTACCGTACTTCGTCCAGGCAAGAAACTACTTTGGATGGGAGATACAATATAGCTATGGATACGTATGATCCTAATAACTATCACCTTTGTTACAATCTTATAAATTACATTACACTAGTCTACGTGCACGTACTTTGTACGTATTTCAATTAGAATATGATAATATTAGCCATTGTCATTTTCAGATGACTTTTTCATGCTTTTTTCGGTGCCAACCAAGGGATTCGGGGTACATGTTTTGTTCTTTTTACTCATTTTCTATTGAGAATGATAAATTTTAAAAATTGACAAGGCTACAAGAATTGATTGCCATTGGGACATGAAGAGTTGTATGGAAAGATAATACTTCATAGCATGCAAAATTTATTGCTTGGACTCTTTTGAACTTAAATGACATACAATTTGACATAATAATATCATGTTTTCTCTCAATACTCAATATATTTATTAAGTAGTCATCCATCTTATTCTGAATTGCCTATCCATCCCTCTTAATTTTAATGACTATTTTAGTTAATAAATGTTGAGCAAAGACATATTTAGGAAAACAAAATTTACGGTGAAGTCCAACTTTTTATATTATATACTAATATAGATAAGGATATAATACAAAATTGGAAGATTAACTCTGGATGATCCACTTTTGGTACAAGTGTTAAACTTAGTCTCTCTCATGAAAATACCTTGAACAAAAAAATGGGTCGCGGTTGGACCAATGATATGCCAAACTTTTGAAGAACAAAGGATGCACCCTCATATTTTGACACTAGCAAGAAAACTTTTTAGGGACACTACACTTCTTCTTTGGAGGCTGTCAAAAAAAAATTGGCATGTCTGTTAAACTTTTTGACAATCTTTTTTATTGGAAGGACTGTGAAAATTTTTAACAGTCATAAAATAGACTTTTTTTTACACTTTTATCTATTGGAAGAACAGTGAAATTTTTTGACAATATGTAGATAACAATATTTGGACTGTCAAAAATTTTTGACAGTCCTGACAGTTCCGAATAACTTTTGTAGTGCTCCTAAAAAAAACACTCTCTCTTTAACATTTTATCTTCATAACCATCCATCCGATAGTTTCAATCTCAATTCCCTATTTCTATGTCAAGGAGTTATTGTAGACGCATGGAAATAAATACCTAGTGGTCACCTCCCCATTATTCAACTAATTCGAACGAGATTTTTCATAGCACAATTCTCTTGGTACAAAACCTCATTAGAGTTTCTCTTCAAGATTCTCCAAGGACACTAATATGTTGCTTTACAAGCTTTCTCCGAACTCCTTCAATTCAAGCAAGCAAGTGGCTTTCCCTCCAAGAAATATTCCCAAAAGGGGGGGTAGATTCACATAGACGTTTTATGGATTGATCATATTATTCCATTATCAGACCACTCTTTACTAATCAATTTTGAAAAGAAAAGAAAATATAGATCAATCAAGCCCCTTCCAAAAAACGTTTGCTTAATCAACGGATCAGAACTCTCCAAATTAATCAATAAGGCATGATGGTCGTCCTTAATACGTGGTAAGTGATTGACAATGGTTTATGGAAACGTTCGTCTCCATTGCTGATCGAACCAGAACCCTCCAAATTAATCAATAAGGGATGATGGTCACCCTTAATACGTGGTAAGTGATTGACAATAGCTTATGGAAAAGCTTGCCTCCATTGCTGATTTGTTAGAGCTTTATCAAGTCCTCTTTGACATGCGTTTATTTGTCGTCTTCCAAAAAAAAAAAATCAATCAACCCACACAGGGGCAGAACTAGGATTTTATAGTAGGGTGTACTAGTACAAGCCAGTATTAGAATTAATATACCTCAGCATCATAGTGCATAGCCTTGACCTGCATCAAAGCTGCACCATTCTCAAAGATATCTCTGCATTAGACTTCACCAACCAGCATTTTTCAACTTTGCTACCAAAGCCGATCTGCATTGTCATCCTCATTCCTCATCGTACATTGGCCTTAATTGTACCAGAACACACAGCCAGTACTCCAGAAAAAGGAAGTCTCCACTGGATAGCTCAAGTATATATGCTTGAGCAGCAGTGAACATCATAGCCAAGTGTAGCTCTCAATCAAGTCTGTTTGTGCTATTTGGATATAGAATTTGCCAATTCTTAGACTTAGAAAATGACATCATTTTTTCAGCACTCTTTCTTTGACAAAATTTTCTAACGCCAACCAAATTATGTATCTATCTTGTTGCCAAAACATTCATGGTTTTTCAATAATGTCGTCGTACAGAAAAACTGAAATTTAAATCCGAGCCTTTACATGGAGGGATAAAACTGGAGGCAAAACCCAATCGGTAGCTGAAAAAATCATCATTATTAGTTCCATGAGAGTTTTGGATAGGGATATACAAAGTTTAAGCCAATTGTGACTTGCAGTACAAGGCTCTGTCCATTGGAGGGGAGGTTTGTGGGGTTTGGTTTTCTAGTTTTTTTTTCTCATGGAAAAAAAAAATCAAATTACTAGAACAAGAGTGGAGTACCTTAGTACAGCTAGTGCCCATTAGAACCAGACATTAAACCGTTCTTTGAGCCTTCCTGACATTTTTTCGACTTGAAACTAAGTTGGGAAGAGAAATAATCAGATGATCTTACCGTTGTTGTCGACAACGACTGGGGAGAACAAGTTGAACTCATCAGAAACGGAGAAGATAACTGGAGCTACGGTCCGATTTGGTATTTGGGGAGGCGGGGCAACATATAAACCGCAAAACTAGACCGAAAATGGATACAACAGGGACAGTCCAGGAACGGAACTACGCCAAAAATGGCACGGGTTCGTCGAGATTGCAAGTCCTGCGGAGGCCCTAAGTCTCCCAACACAAACACCAACAATGACACATATGAGAGAGGGGAGATGGGAGGCTACAGCCTTTTGGCTTGTGAAAAAATGTTATGTAATTTACTATTTATTCATACTTTGGTAAAAAAAAAAATCCAAAACTGACCCCGGGCTACAGCCGGGGACCCCTTGTTCGTAGTTCCACCCCTGAACCCACAATTATGCATGCAATCAACAGACTTTTCACAAAAGGTTGTCTTCCTCTTTTTCTTTTTCTTTTCCTTTTCTCATTTGCATAAGTAATATCATTCTTATCGCAAACTTAGTAACATAATTTCAAAGTTGCTTTATGAAATTAGGATCTGGAGAAGCGTAAGTAGCAGTAAATACCCAATCTGACATAATTCCTTTGTCTAATAATTGTATGAACAAACTAAAGTTTGCATGTCATAATTTCCACAAATTTATGCCATCAGAATACCCAAATACCATAAACAAAGCCTCGACTCTCACAACTTCAACATTTACAAACAAGGTATATGCTAAAATAAATTCAGGAGCACGTAGACCAAGTACCCAAAATATACAAAATCTTGAGTCAATGACATTTCTCCACCAATTGAGAGAAAAATTATCCAATAAGCCGAACTCACTATGAGCATTTATTTTTCTCCACTTGATGGTCTGAAAATTTAAAAATAGAAAAGAGAATCAAGACTTCCACTACATGTACTCATTCATCAAGTAAAGGAAAATCAAACTCATGGTTAGTCCGACTAAATAATTCCCTCCAATTGAGGTGGCATGGCGTGGCGTTGTCATTTTTGACACAATGGTTCAAGTGCCCACTCTATTCCCAATTTTCCTTGGA